>OZ014525.1:24258889-24698889 GCA_963966055.1 Lathyrus aphaca
TATTTAAGATTGGTTTCATATCTTCATTGTACCTTAAACTGCAAAACATTTTCGTATATAAAATAGTCTTTGAATACGAACTATGTCTCAAATACCTCAGTATATGATCAACGCCCATACAAATGGCGAAATATTTGAATGTGACCATTCTGGTTTCAACTTTCGAAACACCGAGGTTACGCGGTTCTCAATCGTCCGACAATCCAATTTCGCTCATCTAAAAAAGAGATTGGAAAACAAAATGCAGCGTGGTCCAGTTGACGTCATTATTTACAAAAATCCAGTATTTTATGAGGATAACCAGGTCATGTATTTCCAATTAACTATCTCTGACGACGAAAGTGTTCGTACTATGTTTCTAAGCCATGAGTATTCTGGTTTCAATGATATCGAGTTGTATGTTACGTTTCACCAACAACAAATGTCTCAGCCCATTGATCATTCGCAAGTCTTTATCGAATCTGACAATGATTTGGCTGAAGTGGATGTTGTTGATGAGGACGAGGAACAAGAGGAGGCAGTAGTTGATGAAATGGTCAATGAAGACGAGGTTCCGGCCAGTCATGTATATCATCCTCCTCCACACATGACAAACTTGAACTTGGGAAGTGAAGACCCATCTTCAGACATATTTTATGTTCCGTATCCACAAAGGCAGGGTTCAATAAAGGAGGGCGACCATTTTCGAACAAAAGAAGAATGCGTTCGAGCTATAAAATATTACCACATGGATTTATCGGCTGATTATAGGGTCGACCGAACGAATCCTACACTATATATGATACGTTGTCGTAACGTGGCATGCCCGTTTCGATTGACAGCATCATACAGAAAAAGAAGTGAAGATTGGAAGGTTGCTTCAATGGGACCGGAGCATACATGTGTCATAACCAACTCACTGCAGGATCATCGGCAACTTAGCTCTCAGCTAATATGCAACGATATCCTATCAATCGTTGCTGACGATCCTTCAGTCAAGGTCAGCACGATAATTAAGCACATAGTTCAGAAGCACAACTATACTCCTTCATACAGGAAAGCATGGATTGCTAGAACTAAGGTTGTTGCCGTTGTATTCGGAAATTGGGAGGACTCGTACAAAGAACTCCCAAAGTTTTTGCTGGCACTGAAGCACTATGCACCTGGGACCGTTGTCATCCTTGAGACCTTGCCGGCGTATACTTCGGAAAGTCATTGTGTCAGTGGAAATGGCATATTCCACCGGCTCTTTTGGGCTTTTGACCCATGTATAAAGGGTTTTTCCTTCTGCAAGCCTATAATCCAAATTGATGGAACATGGCTCTACGGGAAATACAAAGGAACTCTATTGATGGCAGTGGCACAGGACGGCAACAGCAATATCTTTCCAATTGCATTCGCTATCGTCGAGGGAGAGACTGCCGAGGCCTGGAGTTTTTTCCTAAAAAATCTTCGCAACCATGTGGCTCCCCAGTCTAACTTATGTTTGATTTCGGACAGACATGCATCAATTGAGAGTGCATGGAAGAATGTTGATAACGGCTGGCAGGAACCGCCTTCAACACATGTCTATTGTATTAGACACATAGCGCAAAACTTCATGAGAGAGATCAAGGATAAGACACTGCGGAAGAAGGTCGTGAATGCAGGGTACTCATTAACCGAACCGTCATTCAAACATTATCGTGACGAAATCAGAATGGCGAATGAAGATGCATTCAGATGGATAAACCAGATTCCTTTAGATAAGTGGACCAGGGCCTACGACAAAGGACAACGCTGGGGTCACATGACAACAAACCTCGTTAAATCCATGAACTCTGTTTTCAAAGGAATCCGCAACCTACCGATAACCGCTTTGGTGAGGTCAACCTATTTTAGGCTCGGAGCACTTTTTGACACCAGGCGTTCAAAGTGGAGTTCAATCCTACAGTCTGGTCAAGTGTTCAGCGATAGTTCTATGACATTCATCAAAGACGAAGCATCCAAGTCTAACACACATGTGGTCACTGTGTTTAACCGCAGTAAGGGACATTTCAATGTTGATGAGATCATGGATCACAACGAAGGGAGACCGAGGGGATCCTATCGGGTCGAACTTGATAACAATTGGTGCGACTGTGGTAAATTTCAAGCCTTTCGCATGCCTTGCTCCCATGTCATAGCGGCATGTTCGAAGGTTCGGCTGGACCCTTCAGGCTTACTATCCCCTATTTACCAAGTGCACAACCTTTGCAATGTCTACAACAAAAGCTTTTCGGTTGTTGCAAATGAGGACTACTGGCCCTCATACAACGGGGAAATAGTCTGGCACAACGAGAACATGCGAAGAAAGAAAAAAGGCCGTCCTAACAGCACGCGTATTCGCACCGAAATGGATACGGCGAACAAGATGGTGAGACTGTGTAGTTCATGTCGTCAGCCCGGTCACAATCGAAAAAAATGTCCCAACGTTGGGCCAAGCTCAACATCGTAAATTAGGTCATTGTAACCGTATTTATTTTATATGTAAGCCTGGTTCGTTTAATTCATATCAGTAAAATCATACATCCACAAACACGAACATACATAAATAAAACAAGGAAATACATGATTCAGAAAATGACCGTACATAAATAAAACGGAAAAACACATAAATAAAACAACAACCACAAACACGAACATACATAAATAAAACCAGGAAATACATGATTCAGAAAATGACCATACATAAATAGAACAAGTGCAAGATTCAACAAATCTAGCCTATCAGAACCATCAGGACAACTTCACCTCCACCTAGCATCATCGACAAAACACCTGCATCATTGACAATTTTTCTCCATTTCGTCACACCAAACTCCACAACCCTCTTCTCAATTTTAATTATCTTTTCTTTGTGGCCGATCTCTCCTTCTAACCAGCGGGTTAATTCTCTGTGCAAGTGTTCCAAAGTTTGGGGGTTCCATAACAGCATCTTCAGAGGAGGCTTTGTTGCCGAGAAAAACACTAAAGCATTTTTCTTCAAGATATCAAATTTTGGAAGCGGTTCTTCTGATGTTGAGGAAGACGGTGCCGATGCATAATTAGATGGACGGGGAGAAGCCATATTGTGAGAGAGGGAGACTGAAAGGACTGAATGAGAGAGGGTTTGTAAGAATGGAGTGAGATGAATCTTATGTTTATGAGTGAGGCATATATATAGTAAAAAAAGTTGCAAACCCTAGGTATATATACATGTATAAGTATATATATAAATATATATATATATATATATATATATATATATATATATAAATATATATATATATGTGTATATATATATATATATATATATATATATATATATATATATATATATATATATATATATATATATATATATATATATATATATATATATATAAAAGTCTCTCTCTCTCTCTCTATATATATATATATATATATATATATATATATATATATATATATAAATATATATGTATATATGTATAAGTAAATATATCAAAACTTAAATCCAAAAAAAAAAAAAAAAATAACATGGAAGATGCATCAAACCATTTGGCGAATTGGACATGCAACTACACACATTCGCCAAATGGAATGGCGAATTGGTTCATTCATAGCCAAACCATTTGGCGAATCCTTAAGCAAAAAAAAGTTTCTACAAATGGTTTGGCGAATGTGTGGGGAAAGTGTGTTACTTTGGTATTTTTTGGGAAAACTATGTTATTTAGGATATTAAAATAACAAACTCTGTTATTTTAAAAAAAAATTCGAAGAAGAAGTTTCCTTGAATTTGGTTGGTATGGGACAAAGAAAAGAAAATTAGTTGAAACCAAATTGTCATAAATATATTAGGAATTACGGTTCAGTCCTTAAATTGGATGTACCGACTTCCGTGATCATTATTTAGTTAAAGCTGAAATTATTATTATTCCACACGCTAACGTTTGTTATTGTTGTAATATTAGTTTTTCACAATGAAATACATAATGTGCTGAATGAATATATTTGAACCAGTTTGGATCTCATCTATATTACCCAAGGTATTCAATTCATTCCCCTTTTCAACCCATCTAACAGTTTTTAGGGGAGAAATCGACTACCATTCAAATTTCATGCATTTATAGCTTTAGTTCTATATATCTCGTCATTTTCCTTCTATCTTCTATAAATATTTTTTAATTAATTATTTATCTTCTAAAATACTCTAAAGGCACCAAAGATATCTTAGAGTTAGTAAAAGTGGTTAATCTCATCCCTAGTTCTTAAGGTTTCTTTGTTTTAGATTTTTTAAAAACACATATTTTTTTAATTTATAAAATTCAATTTTATAAAAAAAAGTTAAATTCATTTTTTATAATTTTAAAGATTAACATTCTATAATATATATTAAAGATTAAAAAATAATTAAAAATACAATTTTTTTGAAAATGTGTGTCTTAAAAATGATTTTTTTAAAATTGAAATAGTTTCATATTTAATTGATTTTTTTAAAAATTTTGATATTAAAAAAAATCTAGATAAAATAATTAAAATAAATTATACAAATAATTATTTATATAATTTTGTGTCTGAACGAGTTATTATAACAATGATTTTATTTTTGAGTCTAATCTCCCTAATCTACCCAGTTGACCTCTTCTCTCGTAGGAAATTTTTTTGTAGGTTAAAATATTTCTGTTGTATTTACATTTGTCTGGTCTTTCCCGCATATCATCAAAGGAACATTTATGATTCATAACTAGAGTGAAAGAAATACACTCTATAAGTAACAAGGGTATTACTTTCGGTTGAGAAAAAAAAAATACACTCCGAAAATAACAAGGACATTATTTCCGATTGAGAAAAAAATAAAATAAAATACATTCCGGAAGTAACAAGAGTATTACTTCCGATTGAGAAAAAATTAAAATTAAAAAAAAATATATTGTAGATGTAACAAGGATGTTTCTTTCGATTTAAAATATTTTGTATTCTGAAAATTTTTAAAAATAAAAATAAAAATAAATAAAATGAAAAATAAATAAATAAAGATAAAATTGAAATTTAAAAAGAAAATATGTAGGAATATGATATTAAACGTAGGAGTACAAGTTAAAATTTTTTAATATATTTTTATAACAGTAACACTGCCTGAATACACCTTATCATGAAAACTTTCGATATAAATTGATTCAATCGAACATGACTCAGATAGCATTGTTGGGGCATGACGGGTCAACAATAAAACCATTCACTAGAAAATTGCTCAGATTTTGATAGTCTAAAATGTTAAACATGCTAGTAATAGGTCCAAGGCTTATAACTCTAGCTCCATTAGAGAGTTTGTGGTGCCTAAAGCCTTTGATTTTAAGTCCCATTGTCCAAAAGCTAGTTCCATAAAAGAAATGTTTTGGCAACCTCTTGTCACATGTTGTACTAAATGTAACACCATATGTCACACGTCAGGGTCCTCTGCTCCTCAAAAAGCTAGTTTCATGTGATAACATTTTTTAGATCAAGTGGTGGCTCCTCAAAAAGTTGTTTTGCCCAAAAGTTGGATAACGACTTTGCTTTACATGCTGAATCATTTGGAGCAATGAGGGATATTGAAATTGTCTTTGATAAAGGTTGGAGATATTTGTGGTTAGAAAGTGACTCTAAACTAGTCCTCATAACATTTAGAAATAGATGTTTAGTTGTATATTTATGACACCATCATCAATGTATTTTTCTACGGCTGATGTCAACAAAGAATTCTAAATTTTCTTTTTAATAATTATTTTAATTTTTAATTTTTAATTCATATATTTTTAAGAAAAAATTAGAAGTATTTTTTAAAAAATTTAAAGAATACTATTGAAACATTTGATAGAGAATAATTCTAGACACTGAATTGACGTCGTTAGGTTTAACCGTACCGTGGAATGAAGTCTTTGTATATGTTACGAATGATCTTCTCAATAAAAACAAATTTGGTGACTTTCTATTATCATTTTTATATTAGAGTCCATATCCTCTCTCTCTCTCTCTTTCTGTATATTTATTTTTGCCTTAAAAAAACAATGTCTTTGTGTCAAAGAAATCTAAATATCTTATTACTTAAAAAGAAAGTTTTTTATCCTTAAGAAAAATGGTTGGGATGGGACAGACGAAAAAGTAAGTTGAAAATAAATTGCAAGTAACATTACAAGTTACTGTTAGACTCCTTAAATGTGATCTACCCACTTTTTGTGATCTTTCATTAAAGCCCATTATTATTATTATTATTATTATTATTATTATTATTATTATTATTATTATTATTATTATTAAAAGTATATTAAGTCAAAAAACGATCCCAACAATCGAACGATGCAACCACCAACATAAACGAGCTCATCAAGGCATCTTAAGAAGACTAGCATGATTTCTAAGACGAGGTTTCATCCACATTCTTTGCATAATACAATTCAAAGTATGTGAAATAGCCTTATTCCTATTGCTAACAACTCCAAAACAAATGGAATTCCTATGTTCCACACATAATACACGTTTCCGCCACTACACACTTCAAGATAGCAGACCTGATCCCTTGCCTTTACAGACCTTGATCCATTGCCTTTACAATTACATATAAATCATTTTAACTCCTCATCTCATTGTTGACCACGATGAGGAAGCTATAGTCAATCTAAAATTTTGTTCCAAATTTGTCTTGTTTCTAAACAATCAAAAAGCAAATGTTGTATAGTTTCTTTGGCATTGCAAAAACATCAAATCTCATCATTAATCATTCCCATTTGGACAGCCTATCTTCAGTAGCAACCCTCTTGTGACAGGTCAACCAAAGGTTATACACAATCCTAGGCCTGTCATGATTATTCAGTATCAGCTTTCTCCACTTGACTCTATCATTTTGACCCTTCATGGCTAAATACATGACTCTGGTACTGAATTTGTCTCTCTGCAACATGACATTCCAATCAGCTATCTGATTCAACATGTGTCTTTGCTTCAATATAACTTTTAAGATAAAAAAACAAGAGCCTTGAATAGGCACATTCAAGATGTCTTGATTTTTAGTGTAATAGATATGGATCCATTTGATCCATAGGCTATCCTTCTTCCCACATAAATTCTACAAACTCTTGGACATATATGCCTTGTTCCAATCAGAAATGGAGATCACATTAAGCCCACCCAGTGCTTTGGGCTAACAAACCTTGCTCCAAGAGATTGTAGACTTCCTAACTGTGATGTCATTATTAGACCAAAGAAATGACCTGCAAACAACATCCACTTTGCTTATGGAAGACTTGAGAATAGGAAGGCATTGAAGCCAATAGTTAGAAGTAGCAAAAACAATATTATTTATAAATTGCAATCTACCAACAAAACTCAACAGCTTAGAGCTCCAATGTTTAATTCTACTGGTAATCTTTTCAAACAAGATTGGACGTTGACCTACAAATAGCTTCTTGCTGGACAGAGGAATACCAAGATACCTGAAAGGGAGGTTACCTTTAGAGAAACCAATCAACTGCTTAATGTTATGCTTGGTTGTTTTATCAACATTCCCAAAATAAATCTTGCATTTACTAGGGTTAACATCCAGCCCTATTGAAGAGGAAAAATATTTAAAAGCCTTCACAGACAACTCCATTGAGATTGTGTCACCCTTCACAAAGAGCAAAAGATCATTTGCAAAACTCACATTTATAGTATTCATCTTTTCACAATTTGAGTGGAAGTTGAAATTATGATTCAACTTGAGTTTTTGCATCCTCCTGTAAAGGTACTTTATCACTATCACAAATAGCAAGAGGAAGAGAGATCCCCTTTCATAAGCCTCATCCTAGCCTTAAGGAGCCTAGTTATCTCACCATTGACTTTGTATCTGGAGGACACTGAGGTCACAATTGACATAATCCACCTAATGAACTTGGAGGGAGAACTCATTTCCTTCATAATGGCTTCAAGGGCACGTCATTCCACTGTGTCATACGATCTTTTTGGATCATACATCCAGGAAGGCCCATTGGTATTATAACCTTTAATACTCAAAAGCCAACAAAATGTGATCTTGAATGTATTTACCTGGAACAAAGGCAGATTAGTTGTTCATCTATATTATTATTATTAGGCTTAAATTCACTTTTGGTCCCCTAAACCTGTCATGATTATTCAGTATCAGTTTTCTCCACTTGACCTAATTTTGTTGCAAGTAATATTTAACACTAGGCCCAATTTCATCCCAATATTTATGCATTCTCTAATAATTGATCAGGGTTTATAAATCCTTCTCAAATACTTAAAAAAACAATGTGGTACTTTGAAAAACCTGCTTAGACACCTTGTTACCTTGCTGGTGAAGCTCATTATCTCATTTCTCCAATACTCCAAGTCTCTCTTGTAAAACTCTTATGGTGCATCTTTGGACTTGTTTGCCTCCTCCTACACCAATTATCTCCCATGGTTGATGCCCTATAAATTTTCAACAATTTTCAATTTTGCCAGACTTAGTTTTCCCATTATTGCAAATAATTTTTTGACCTCACTGAAAAGCATGTACAGGTCAATAATTTTATGCTGCCAATAATCTTTTGATAAATTAATTCAGCGCAGGTCGTTACAACTCAAATATAACACATAGATAGTGGGGTTTTGTTGCACAAAGTACAACTCAAATTTGTTGGTTTTAGAATCGATATACCAACTAAATGGTAATGAGTTTATGAAGAGATACATCATGAAAGAGTGTTCTGAATGTAACCTTCACAATGCACAAACTTATTTTTTTCACATACAAAGCATTATGCATAGTATCTAAAAGACATGCCCATCTTAAGTTCATAGGTGAAAACTACAAATTGAACATAGATGTACATTAAGAAAATCAATTCATCATCACTCTTATATATTCAACCAGATTCATGGATTTTCATACCATATGCATTTGGACCAAGATCTATATTCTATCTAACAAGCTTTAAATAATTAAATATTAGTGCTTAATTCAATGTTTGTCTACATTGAAAAGGGTCATTAATGCATATGTTAGTGAGAACCATGTTTCGTATGATATTTCCCAATAGAGAATAGATCTGTGAACAAAATGAAGACTTAGGACCTGTTTGATTTACTTTCTAAAAACTGTTTTTATCTTTTAAAAAATTTAAACATGAATAAATCATATTGTTTTTAAATTTTTGAAAAGAGAAAAACAGTTTTTAGAAAGTAAATCAAACAAGCCCTTAGTATTTTAACTGATTCTACTGTAAATTCAAAACCAAGGAAGATTGAAGATTCCACTATAAATTCAAATATCAAATACTCAATACAAAATGAAGTCTGGCAGCAAGATTGCTCTTCTTCATTGCAGATAGGATGGTTGTTTTAGATGAAGTCAAGGAAAAGGGTGAAATGGAGTCCCACATAGTTTTTCACAAAGTTTTAGTGTTTAAAAAACCCAACTAAATTTAAGGGTACCAGAATATTCACCATACAATATAAGTAGAGGCGATCCTCTATATCCCTTGAATAAAAAAAATACATTTTATAAAATCTCGTAACTTTCAGTAAAGCCCCAAAGTAAGACCCCATATTTTAAAATTCAAAAATAAAATAATTTTTAAATCCCAAAGTTTTTTTATCCCAAAATTTAATAATAAGTTAAATTCTCAATTGTTCCGGACTTGGCCTCGAGGACACCGTTGGCCCATAGACCAACATGTCGGGCAGAGGCTCATCCAGTTGGCCAAGCCTTCTGCATCGTCGGACAGACTTACAATTGCCCGAGCAGGTGTTTGGCGCGTCGGGCAAACACCCTGTCCATTGAATTGATGACGGGGAGACATCGTCTCCCCATCACCTGTCACGTCACCCAACTCTCCACCATTAACTCCTGAAAGATAGGAGCAGTTGGACCAAGGGAAAGACCACGTGCTAGGTCTTACACGCTCCTACGCGTACCTTGGCAGTTCTTCCTTGGGCCTAGCTAATCCAGCCCAAAGAAGAACCTTGGCCCAGCGCTGGGGGCTCACTATTAATACCCTTTTTCACTAAAGGGTCAGATATTCTGAAACACTCACACACTCTCTCTTACCATTTCCATACCGTATACTCACTTTGGCATCAAAGTTATTATTAATTGTACCATTTACACTATAGTTATTATTATGATAATTTTTATTTTTTAGTATTTGATGAAAGAACAAAAAACTAATGGAAAAAAACTAGTAATCTAAAAATAGAAAAATATGTCATTTATTAATATGAAAAATAAATTTATTTATACTATAATATATTACTAATTAAAATTTATAAAATTATTGGATCATGCCGTTAACCAATGCCCTAAGACATTGATTAAGAACTCCAAATATAATTCATTAAATACACACTAGAATCTTTAAAAAAATTAATATTTATGTTTACAGAACATTAAATACATATATTTATAAATAAAAATATTAATACTCTTAAAAAAAAACAGTTCAACTTTCTTTTTTAATCTTTTAATTAGTGTCTGAAGGTATTTGTTAACATTTTTGAAAATTATAATATATTACTATAATAAATATTTATGAGTAATAAAAGAATATAAAAGCACGGGAAATAAATTATATTTTATAACTATTGTATTTATCTTATAGTATATAAAATACTATTATATTATTGTGAAAAGATTAATAAAATTTTTTTTTTTTTATAAACGAAAATAATTTTATTTTAGTTTAGAAATAAATACAAATACTAACTATAAAAAATAAATTTTAATCAAATCATAACTTATTTTTTAAAAAACACAAAAAGAAACAATTATAACAAATTATTGATAAAAATATTGAATAATAATTAAAAAGATTCACTATTAATTCTAATATTTTTATAAATAATATCAAAACTAAATTAAATTATATATATATATATATATATATATATATATATATATATATATATATATATATATATATATTATTGATTCAAATATTTGTATCTACGAAACACTAATTCATTATTTCTTTTAATTAAAAATAATTTTTCTATTGAACAATTTAAATTTTTATTTCATTTATATTATATTTTGAAAAAAATATACATACCATATCAATTTACACGCTCTTGTATATTTCTCTGTTACATATTTCTCTTGTTCCTAACACACTCTTAACCTTTAAGAATAATTCTTAACCTTTAAGAATAATTCCACTATGTAAGGAACGAAACTTCTTTCTAGATACCTTCCTTAACATTTAAACTCTAGGTTAACTCGTCATAAAATTTACATTACTCTATCAAAAATAGTTTAACTTAATTAAGAAGATTGTTAATTCAATAATAAATCTAATTGATCCTATAAAGGATATTTTCACGGTTAATTCTCTCGTATATATTTTTCTGAGATATATTTCTTTTGTTCCTAACACACTCTTAACCTTTAAGAATAGTTCCATTTTTATAAGAAACGAAACTTCTTTCTAGATACCTTCCTTAACATTTAAACTCTAGGTTAACTCGTCTAGATACCTTCCTTAATATTTAAACTCTAGGTTAACTCGTCATAAAATTTGCATTACTCTACAAAAATAGTTTGACTTAACTAAGAAGATTGTTAATTTAATAATGAATTTAATTAATCCTATAAAGGGTATTTTCACGATTAATTCTCTTATATATTTATTTATTATATATTTCTTTCTCTTGTTCTAAGACACTCTTAACCTTTAAGAATAGTTCCACTTTGTAAGGAACAAACTTCTTTCCAAATACCTTCCTTTAATATTTAAACTTTAGACGAGTTGCATTACTCTACCAAAAATAATTTGACTTAAGTAAGAAGATTGTTAATTCAATAATGAATTTAATTGATATTTTCACGGTTAATTAATTATAATTTTTATAGTTTTTAAAATTTTATATGTATTTCTTTAATCACGTACGAATTAATTTATTCAATAATTACCGAACAATTTCAAATATTTATTAAAACATTACAAATTAATATGTTAGTGGCTAAGTTAACATGCACCACCCAAACCGAACCTAAGCGGAACTAGATTCAAATTCGAATTCAAATTCTCCACTACAAACTCATCTACTCGGTGGATATTTTAAAACAATAACAATATTTTTAATTACAAAATAATAATAAAACTGAGAATTAATTTCATATAAAGTTGAACTGAAAAACAACAATAGAGATGTTTAATACACCACATTAATATCACAACTAAGGTTCCATTGAAATCTCAACAGCAACAATAGAGATATAAAACTAGATCTCTTTCACATCACTTGAATTCTCATCAAGTTCAAAAGCAGAAACTGGAAAAGTTCTAGAAAGTCCAGCAGGAGTTTGAAAAGTGATTTTACCAGTAGGTGGATCATCAACATAAATATCACTAAGTGTAATCCAAAGGAAAAGCTCTTTGGTTTTCACACCACTCAGTTTCTTAATCTTGCCCTTTTCAACATGAGCTGTTACTTCAGTAGCATAAGATGTAACTTTCCCAATCTTTTCGAATTTGTGTGTTGTGCTTTTCTTCTGTTTCAACCACACGAAACCTGCTTCTCTGTTGTAACCAACTTCAGTGATGTCTTTTAAGGGTAAGAGACCGTTGGGGAGAGCTACTTCTCGAAGAAACTCTTTGGATTTCTGTTGACAGATTTGGTCTCCATGGTATACCTCGGATTTTGATTTGATTTCTTCGGTTATCAACGACATCGTTTTGAGTTGTTTTGTTGTTAGGTTTCAATAGGTGGAGGTTGGGCTCTTATATATATCTCATCTTGTAAAACTAGTCTTACATCTGCCGTTATTTTCAACAATTGCCATTGCCGTTTATAAATGGGACATTTTATTATTTTCCATAGCTAAAATAAAATACAACATTTTATATTTTTTGGGTCATGCTAACATGTAAAAGATATTACAATTAGTAACTATTAAATGTAATTAAGTTATATTTAAAATTTCAAAACATTAAACATACATAGGTTCGACATTTGGGAGAAGTCACTCAAATTCAGTCAAGGATGACTCCTACTCGAGTATATCTCTGCTCGACGCCCATCCATCCGACAAGGTATGCTTGAAGTAACGACTAGTTTCTGGCAGTTACCTATTTTCGAGGGATCCACGATCTAGGCCCAAAATAGGGACCAATAGTCAAGCGTTGGGAGATCTATATAAACTTTCTCACTTGAGAGGGTCAGATATCCAATATTCACTCTCTTTACTCGTACTTGCTCACTCTTCTGCCATGTCTTACTTTGACATCGGAGTGTCTTGCAGGTACACCCCTTTCTCTCCTCGACGACCGAACATCATCATCACCATCATCCCCGTCAACGTCTGTGGCCTACCTCAGATTCTGATCTCCAGGAGCGATCATTGGTGTTGTCAGTGGGAATCTTGTTTCCTCGTCTTTCATCCTCAGATCGTGAAGACTAAAACACTGCAATTCAAACTCTCTCAATGGCTAACTGTGACGACTCAACTGATGCCCAAATTGTCACCAACATCCCCGTCAAACAACAGAAAAATGATGAAATCAATCCCCCTCTCGGGGAGCCCATTCGTTTCCAAGACGAACCCACCGCCTCCCTGTCACCATAACCAATCCTTGAACAAGAGATCACTCATGATGATCTTCCTCTTATTCTCATCCCTGAGGGAACCAATGTGACCCTCACTGCGCTGGTCGAGACCATGAACAACACCAACCTTCTAATATTGCGCCAGGGCGGAAGAATAAAAGCTTTGGAAGATGCTCGACGTACTAGATCCCCCTCTCCTGCGAAAAAGATCTGCAGGTCCCGTAGTCGTTCACCTGAACGCAAAAAGACTCGCCAACATCCAGAGGAAGCTGGATCAATCAAGAAACAGGTTCGTTTGTCTCCTCGACGACACAAGTCCCTAGAAACCAGGAAAACCAAAAGGACCCTTCATACGGGAACGCGACCATCTCCCGAGGGTGCAAGAAACCAATCAAGATCACCATCCCCTTGACGACACAAAGACACTCGTTCCTGCTTCGTATCCTACGACTCAAGTGACAAAGATAAGCCTCGTAGACCACTCTCCCAAGAGATTATGTCCACAAAGCTGCTGAAGGGATTGGAGAAGCATCCTCCTATGGGTTCTATGATGGGACAACATATACAGACAAACATATAGAAAAAATTGATGCTTTCCTCGACTATCGAGGTGTACAGGGAGCCATCAAATGTCGTCTTTTCCCCATAACACTCAGAAAGGGAGCCATGACTTGGTAAAAAAGCCTCCCCTATGAGTCTATCACCTCGTGGAAAAAACTCGGGAGGACATTCTCCTGACATTTTACCGCCTCTCGTAGACATCCCAAAATTGAAGCCTCTCTTGAGGCAATAATCCAGGGCAAGGATGAGTCCTTGCGGGCATATATAGAAAGGTTTAATAAATAAACCGTTCAGGTCTCAACCACCGACGACATGAAGAAATACCTTCTCGAACACGGGTTTCATCCACGTACTGATTTTGCCAAGGCCGTTAACATTGAAACACCGACCACGCTTGATGCTTTTATCTTCAAAGCCCAGACGTATATACAATACAAGGAGAAGGAGGCAGTCAATACTGCGTGTGATACTAGGCATCGAGAGGATGTCAAACCCTCCAAACACGAAGACGCGTCAACATCACATCGGGGAGGTGAAAAAATAAAGGAAGACCGCTCCCGTTAACTGCGGGAGTACAAAGTCCCCTCAAGGAGGTTCTATGAATACACCACTTCACTGTATCAATGGAAAATATTTTATCTGAATGTGTCAACTCCGAATTTTTCCAGGCCAACATTAGGTTTCCCAAGCAGTTGTCGACCAAAGCCAACACAGATAAAACGAAGTACTGCAGATTTCACAAATCCTACGGGCACAATACTGACGATTGCATTCATCTAAAGGATGCCATCGAGATACTCATCAGGGACGACCACCTGAAGTAATTAACTAAAGGGAGGGAGGCTCCCTGATAGGAGGTGCAAGAATCTCGGAAGGTCGAGGAAGCTTCTTCCCCAACCGCGTATACCAACCTCCCGGTTGCTCTCGGTAGCATCTGACCAGAGGAATTCTATATCCCCGAACCATTCACCGGCCCCGCTTACTTCACTGCCTAATGTCAATGGGAGTTCTTCCCATCAGCTATGGTGATCTCTGAAGGGGGTTACAACAAAGTCACCATGGGCTCGGTGAAGCGAAGGTTCGACCAGCTAATCAACATTGGTTCTAATCAGAACTCCACACTTGATCCTCTCCACGAAGGGTCAGCACCCATCTCCTTTTACAAGAAGAAGCTCTTCGACAGTGCACCCAACACCAGTATCCCCCTGCTCATTCGATCACAGATGGTCAACTTTGATTTTCGACGAATCTTGGTCGACCATGGGAACTCGGTGGACATCATGTATTCTCAGCGCTTCGCCACCCTGCAGCTCAATGAAACACATATGACACCCTACGTAGGGTCAGACCTACAGGGGTTGAACGGATCAATATCCAGACCCCGGGAATATGTCGACTTGATCGCGACTTTTGGGGCAGGATAGACCGTGAGAGCAGTCAAAGTCTAGTTCCTCGTCATAGAATGTCTGTTGTTATATCAGTGTATCTTGGGATGCCCGACACCGGTCGAGCTCATTGTTGTACCATCCATGGTACACTTGAAGATGGAGTATTACACTTCATCAGGTTAGGTGGCTACTCTTCACGGGGATATCGAGGTTGTTCATCGATGTTTTGAAGCAGCGTCCAAGGGGCTTAATGCCATATCATCCAACCCAAAGCTAGCGGCCAAACCCGCTCTACCCAACAGCTCTAAGGAGCCGAAACCACTCCTCTGCATTGACTCGATTGACCTCAATAACAGGTTTACCAAGGAAGAGAGAGAAGCACAACTAGCAGCAAGTAGTTCTTCATCGACACGTCCAGTGCCCGACAGTGTCTTTGAGCTGATCGTGTTCGGCGAAGACCCTACCAAAGAGGTAAAAATTGGTGCAGACCTCCCTAACATGGAGAGGAAGCAGCTGAAGGTGTGCCTCAGGGAGAACGTGGATCTATTCGCGTGGAGCATAGTTGAAATGCTTGGGTTGGACACAAAAAATGTCTACCATCATCTGATTATAATTCCCTTTGTCTGAGTTGTAGCACAACGCAGGAGGAAGCAGACCCCAGAGACGATAGAAGTTACCGAACAGGCAGTTCAAGACCTCATAGAAGCACAATTTGTAACTGAGGCCAGGTACACTACCTGACTCTCAAATGTTGTATTAGTGAAAAAGAGTAATGAAAAATGGCGCATGTGCGTGGACTACAGCGATCTCAACTGGGCATTTCCCGAAAGAGGCTTATCCTTTACCTAACATAGATAAATTGGTAGATAATTATGAAGGTTTTAAGTTATTGTCGTTACTCGACGCCTATTTCGAGTATAATCAAATACCCATGGCCATGATCGACAAGAAATACACTGCCTTCATGACCGAATCGGGCAACTATTACAACAACGTAATGCCATTCGGCTTGAAAAATACATGCACAACCTACCAACGTATGATGAATAAGGTCTTCCGAGCCGAGATCGGGGACATGCTCAAAGTCTACATGGACAACATGATCTTTAAGTCCCACGAGGAACCGATCACGCTCTCCATTTAAAGAAAATTTTTGACCAAGCACGAAAGGCAAAATGCGATTTAATCCAGAAAAATGCACGTTTGGGGTACGCGCGGGCAAATTCCTCGATTTTTATCTAATCAAAAGAGGAATCGAAGCTAACCCTAACAAGTGTCGAGCATTCGTCGAAACACCAACGCCAAAGCCGAAAAATCCATTCAATCGTTGAACGGGGTCCTCACCTCGCTATCTCGCCTCATAGCAAAATCTGCTCAACACGTTCTCCCCCTCTTCAAGTTCCTCCGCAAAGAGGCTGCTTTCGAGTGGATGGAAGAATGCGAGCAAGCCTTGACGCATCTCAAGAAAGCTCTATCAGAGCCTATGGTCCTTTCCCAACCTGAGTCCGGTGAAACAATGTTTCTATACTTGGCCATCGCAAACGAGGTCGTAAGCGCTTCCCTAATATGGCAAACACTTGAAGGACAAAAACCCATCTATTTTACTAGCAAAGCCCTTTAGGGGCCCGAGATTAAGTACCAGCAAATTGAAAAGGTCGCACTAGCCATCCTCAATGCAACGAGGATACTCAGGCACTATTTTCTGGCGCACACAATCGTCTTTCGAACGAACCAGCCTATCAGACAACTTCTTGGTCAACCAAATATGGCCGGAAGGATGCTCAAGTGGTCCTTGGAACTATATGAGTTCGACATTATATATGAAAGCAGGTTGGTCCTCAAGGTATAGGTCATATCCGACTTTGTGGCCAAAATGACCACCACGGAGAGCGTGGCTTACGCGTATAGGAAATGGACTTTTTTCGTGGACGGGGCGCCAAGCTCATCGAGCAGCAGAGCGAGGATTATTTTGGAAAACAAGGAAGGAATCCTGATAAAGGTATCCCTTGCACTTTCATTCTTGACTTCCAACAACCTGGCAGAATACGAAGCTTTCCTCGTCGGTTTAAGGTTAACCGACGATCTATGAGCCGAGGAAATAATCATTTGTACAGACTCTAAACTTGTGGCCTTACAAGTCAAAGGAGAATACTAGATCAAAAATGACAATTTGTATGAATACCTGACCCTGATCAAAGAAAAAATGACAAAATTTGCATTCGTAGAAATAAAACATGTTCCTCATGAACACAACGTACGAGTAGACATACTATCAAAACTCGTGAGCATGAAAAGGAAAGATGGAAAAAATTTGTCATACAAGAGATACTCCCTCGGCCGAGCATCAAAAAAGCATCCTCGATGATAGACATAAACGTCATCAGCGACACCAACTGTTAGATGACTCTGGTCTACAACTACTTGACGAGCGACGAACTGACCCCAGATCCTAAGGAGGCCAGTATAGTCCGACGAAGAGCTTGCTCATATGTATTAGTCGATGGTAAACTCTATCGACGTGGATTCTCCATTCCTCTCCTCAAGTGCATCGAAAAGTGTCGCTCCCTAGATTTCCATCCTGGTACAAATACGAAAGTGGCGCGGAGAAAGTTAGAGTTGTCAGCCATACATTTTTATCCTGAAAGAGCGGGAATGGTAATGCTGCACAAACCGAAGAAAATAAAAGGAAGGACAAAGGTCCTGCAAACTAAAGAGACTGGGCTCGTGAGTCGGTTATGACCTGGGAAGATATTAGCACCACAGATCGTCCGCCGTACCCGACGAGATCCACACTTGAAAGAAAATGTTTCAAAGGGGAAAGAAATGAAGTTGCTGCAAAAGATATGGAAACTGAACTGAAGAAATGAAAAAAAATGGGGAAAATGTAGGGAAAATAAAAGAGTGCTTGAATGGGCCCTACCCCACTGCCTACGTATCTCATCGGGAAATGAGAATCAGAGTCGACGTAGTTCCCCTAACCAGGGAGGAAATTTGCTTGTGTTTTTTAAAGCTTGAACTGCTTATGTCAATGCTCAGGTGTTGCAGGCTCGTCTGGCATGAGTGCGTTACCGTCTTGCAAAAAGACAAGTAGGAGCAAGTTCTTACGTTATGAGTGAGGGAGATGAGAAAAGAATTCCCGAAGGAAAGATGCTTATTCTTTGTTCAATGTTTTTAGAAGCTTGTTCTTTGTGTTTGGCATGTGAAAGTGAATTCAAGTCCATTTCCATGAAATGTGTACTTATTACATCATTCCAAGATGGAATGTGGAACAAACAAACCCAAGTAAGGAGAAGATCCCCAAGACTTGGTTGAAAAGATTAGGGTCTTATCTCACTAACTCATTGAATTTATTAAGTGTTTTTTGTGATTTGAAGTGAATAAGTGTATTTTAGGTTTTCTTTGTGAATGCAATATCATGATTAGACTTGTGCATCATGCTAGACAAGTTTGCATTATCCCAAGATGGGATGAATACAAATTTCCCATGGAATAAGTCCCTACACAAGGTTACCTCAACCATTACTAAGAGTTTTTTTAGTGTTTGTTTGAAGATGAGAAAGAGAGAGCACCAAAAGGATCTCAAAGGTAAAAACTAAAGGGGGACTAACAATCCTAAATATTATCATTCATGGGAGTCCTAGGTTAGTGTGGTTTGAGTTCTATCCAAATGAAGAAGAAGAAAAGAAGAAAGAAGAAGAAGAAATGAGCAAAGGATTCAACTTACGTCAAAGTTGGCCATTTACGCACGAACGAGCAAGGGGATGTTGGCGTTAGGTGCTCCGCCGATGAGGTTTTTCTTATAAAAGGATATGGGCATTGATCCCCTGTGGGGAGGATCAAGAGTGGAGTTTTGGTTGGAGCTAGTGCTGATAATTTGATCAAAGCGTCGCTTTACCGACCCAAATCTAACTTTGTTGTGTCCGCCCCCTGAGATTACCATTGCAGAGGGGAAGAGCTCCCACAGGCTGGAGGCGGAGAAATAGGCAAGACCGATGTACGGTTCGGGGATGTAGAAATCCTATGGCTGCGTGATGCTGAGGGCGACCTGGAGGTTGGCTTCCGTGGCCGGGGGACAGTTTCTTCGACTTTTCGAGCTTCCTGCACCTCTTGTCGGGGAGCTTCTTTCCCCTTGGTGAACTGCTTCAAATGGCCATTTCGAATGAGGATTTCAACGACATCCTTCAAATGGATGCAATTGTCAGTATTGTGCCCGTGGGACTTATGAAACCGAAAGTATTTTGTCTTGTCCATGTTTGGCTTGTTTGGCAGCTGCTTAGGAAATCTGACGTCGGCCTGGTGGAACTTGGAGTTAGTACATTCGGAGAGGATTTTCTCCCTAGTCACCATGAGGGGCGTGTAATCGTGAAACCTCCTGACTGAGCATTTATGCTCTCGTGGTTCATGGGAGTGGTCTTCCTTTTGTTTTTCACCTCCCCAATGGGATGTTGAGGAGTCTTCATGTTTAGATGATTTGGCGTCTTCGTGACGCCTAGTATCACGGACAATATTGACTACTTCCTTATCCTTTTATTGAATGTATGCTTGTGCTTTAAAGATAAAAGCATCAAGCGTGGCGGACGTCTCAATGCCCACAACCCCCCCGAAGTCGCTCTGGGGACGAAGTCCTTGCTCAAGAAGATATTTCTTCATGTCGTTCGTGGTCGAGACCTGGACGACTTACTTATTGAACCTCTCGATGTATGCGCGCAGAGGTTCATCCTTACCTTGGATGATTGCTTCTAAATAGGCCTTAGTCTTCGGATGACGTCGTAAATAGGTGAAGTGTCGGGAAAATGTTCTCTCGAGCTGTCTCCAGGATGTGATGGATTCGGGAGGAAGGCTCTTATACCAAGTCATAGCTCCCTTCCTCAATGTCGTAAGGAAAAGACGACATTTAATTGCTCCTAGGACGCCTCTGTAATCTAGTAGAGTATCGATGTTCTTAATATGTTCGTCTGGGCCTGTCGTTCCGTCGTAGGTCTCTAGGGGAGGAGGCTTCTCAAGCCCTTTTGGGAGCCTTGTGAACATGATCTCGTTTTAGAAGGGGCCACGAGGTTCATCCTCGTCGATAGAATTATGGGAGGCGGAGCGAGAGCGGTTGTCTTGGTGTCGACGAGGGGAAAGGGGTCTTGAGCGATTTCTTGTACCCTCGGGTGACAGTCGTGCTCCTGCTCGGAGAGTCCTCCTAGTCTTCCATGCTTCCAGGGACTTGTTTTGCCGGTGAGACGAATGAGTTTGTTTCTTGATAGACCCAGCTACCTCTGGGTGGTAGTGATCCCTCATTCTCCTAGGTGACCTGTTGTGGGACCTGCGGGGCCTCCTCTTAGGAGAGGATGATCTAGTATATCGCGCCTCATCTAGAGCTTCTAGCCTTTCGCCTTGGCGCAAGAGTAGGAGGTTGATCTTGTTGGTCGTTTCGACCAAAGCTACGAGCGTCTGATTCGTCCCCTCGGGGATGAGAATCAGGGGGGAGCAGTATGAGTGATCTCAGGTTGCATGGATGGTTCTGGTGATAGGGAGATGGTACGCCTGTCTTGGAAATAATCAGGCTCCCCGAGGGGAGGGATGGTTCCATCGCTTTCCTGTTGTTTGACGATAATGTTTGAGAGGACCCGGACATTGACAAAGTCATCGTGATGAGCCATTGAGTGAGTTGAATGATGATGTTTTAATTTTCACAATCTAAGGATGAGAAAACGGGGTAACACAAAGTTCCCACAAATGGCGCCACTGATCGTATCGGTGATCAGAATCTACAATCGTTGCGGACGCTGACGTGGATCTTGAAATCTTTGCTCAGTCGTCGAGGAGAATGGGGGGGTGTACCTGCAAGGTACTCCGATGCCAAAGTAAGAGCGGGCAAAAGAGTATGCAAGAACGAGTAAAAGTGTTAAGGGAATGGATATTTGATACATGACCCTCTCATGTGAGAGGGTTTATATAGAGAGCCTCCAGCGCTTGGCTATTGATCCCTATTTTGGGCCTAGATCGTGGATCCCCTAAAAATAGGTAACTGTCAGGAACTAGCCGTTAGGACGAGCATATCTGGTCGGATTGGATGTGTGTCGAGCATAGAGATATCAAAGCAGGAGTTGTCTTCGACTGAATTTGGACGACTCCTGCATATGTCAAGCAGAAGTCTAGAATGAGCAGAGAAACCCGACCACGAGTAACCATGGTCGACCAACCCTCCTCGGATGAGAGGCATAAGACCAATGAGTCCCTCTGACATTTGGGCTATTGGATCGTCCTATGAGCAAGAATGGATTGGGCTAAGCCTAGTCACTGGACCCGTCCGGAACAAGAGGTAAATGGTATGAATAACCTAATGGACTAGGTTAAAGTAGATAGCGACGCACAATGCAAATGATTTACAAGGGTTCGAAATTGATTACGAGGTACGATGTGCTCGACTTTGAAAGAGTTGGATAGAACTTGATATGTGGATTAAGTACTTTGAATTTGGTAACTTGCTATTAAGGGTGGGAATAGGTCAGACCGGCCTACAAGGGCTTATAGCCTAGCCCACTTAAGGTCAGACCAGACCAGGATTTTTTAATAAAAAGGTCAGGCTTAGGCTTTTTTAAAAGCCTATTTAATTAAATAAGTCAGGATTAGGCTATTAAAAAAGCCTATGAAGCTTTATAGTCCGACCTATATTTTCATATATATTAAAAATATGCTAAATATGTTGTCCTATATATATATATATATATGCATATATTAGAAAAAAAAGGATACATATGTTAACTTTATATATATATATATATATATATATATATATATATATATATATATATATATATATATATTAGAACAAAGGCTAAATAGGTCATCTTATATATGCATATATAGTCCAACTTATAAATATTCTTAAGTAATATGGAATAATTGAGAACCTTAATGAGAAAAAGGCTTGTAAATAGGTTTTCATGTCATGTCAGACTTTTAAAAAGGCAAGGTCAGGCCAAAAAAATGAGTCTATAATAGGTCATAGGTCAGTCTCATGCCTTTTAAGTTTATCGTAGGCCAGACTCAGGCCTTATAAAACCTAGCCTAACCTAGCCTATTTCCATCCCTACTTGCTATGGAAAACAAGTGCGATGCATTAATTCGTTTAAGTTGAAGAAAACTAAAATAATATAGATCTAACTAACTTAAACCAAGACCCTTATCAAAATTATAAAAATAATTAATTAACCTACAAATCTATGAAAAAAAATAACTTAAATTAATAAAGAAATATTTTTAGATTTTTAATCTTATGAAAATAAAATAAAATAAAATATGAAATAAATCAAAAGAAAATGAATGAAATTAAACTCTTATTATTATCTTAAAATTCCTAATAAACTAATACTATATTTTTTTCTAAACAAACTAAGATTAGCTTAAACCTAATTATTAAAAAACTTACTAACTAAAAAGTTATTAAATAAAAAACATACTAACTAAAAAGTTATTAAACAAAAAAGATTTACTAACTAAAATATGTTAAATAAAAATTTACTAACTAAAATTAATCTAACATTTTAACTTAAAAGAGAAGATTTTAAAACTAACTAAATAATATTTTTTTTAGATTTTTTATATATTAAGAATATATCTTTCTTTTTCTTCTTATAATTAACACTAATGACTAAATACTAAAAAAAATAATACTAATATATATTTTTAGATTTTTAGAACTATCACTAAAATAAGTATATATATTTTTTAATTTTGATATTACCATATATTTTATACTAAAAAAGAATCTAAACCTAAATAAAGAAAGACTAATACACTAATTAATAAAAACTAAAACCTACCAAAAGAGACTGATCTTTAGATTTAATATTCTAATAAATAAAATAACAAACTAAATCAAAATCTAATAAATGCAAATAAAATAATAAATTAATTATAATATTTTTGGGGTTTTTTCAATAAATAATTATACTATAATATGCTAAAGAGATTCTAAAATACTAAAATATTTTTTAGGATTTTTTATTAACTAAGACACTAAAATTTTATTAGATTAAAGCGAAAATTAATTTTTAAGAGAAATAAGAATTTACTAACTAACTAAAAAACTTGCTAACCAAAATTCTAAAACCAAATTAAAACTACATTAAAAAAAATCTATATCAACTAAACCTATTTAACAAAACTGAATAAAAAATAAAAAGGCCAGGAGATATAATGGATTGATTAGGGGTATAATTAAAAAATTGGATGATTGGACTTTGAAAGAACCCAAACACACTAAACCTAAATTTATAATAAAATGTGATAAAATTAAAAACAAAAACAAATCAGCATTTAAAGAAAATATTTACATATTTATAACGAAATAAAATAAAGGTAATAAAAAAGGGTTACCACACACGTTCTTCTTCCTCACTACGATCATGTCACCCCTCTTAAACACACGACTTTGTTGCTGCTACACCGACACAACCCCGTCTCGTTTCTGCACATATCTCTCTCTTCTTCTTTGATTCCGATCGCTTCTCCGTTCCGTCTCGATCTCTGCTCGCGATTCTGTTCCGGTTGTTCCGCGGTTTGGAAGGGTGAGGAGGAAGGGTTTCGGTTTCTCTTATGGAGCTCCTTCTGTTTTTTCTTAGATGAGGATGATGAGCAATAAAGGGTTAACTGAGTGGAGTGATGAAGACATCGATGGTGGAGGCAGTATGATGGAGGTGGAAGTTTCAATTTATTTATTTGTTTCTGAAAATGCCCCCCCCCCCTCTGTGATGTGTGGTTTTGTGATTGTGAGTGATGAATGAAAAAATTGGAAGAGGATTGTGTATTTGCAGCAGTTATTTTGAAGGGATGAAAGTGGTAGTGACAAATTGTTGAAGACGAAAAGAGGATGTATGTGGATTGATCTTACCTAATGATCCGAACTTCAATGGCTACTGACGTGGGTCTTCGAGCATATTCCACGAACGAGGAGATGGGTCCCCTGGATGATGAGTTATTGGGTCGTTTTTGGGTTGAAAGGATTTGGCCATACATAGTCGTTGGTCCAATCCAGAACAGGAGCCCCCCCCCCCCCCAAGTCGTTGCTTCTGGTCGGAGAAGTGATGACTTAAGGGTGCCTTACCATCGTCGTGATGGAAAGATCCTCGACACGTTTCATAACCATGGTCGCTGATGGAATTGGTCGTGGCACCTTGGTCGTTGTAGGCGAGGATCTCAAACGTTTGGGGGGACTGGAGTGACACGCGTGTGTCTTGGAAATTATGTGCATTTAATGCGTAATGATGGCTAGCATACGACCGTCCCTAGGCAATGAGTGCGCCGTTTATAGGTTTGCAGACCGCACGTGCTCGTGCACGTGTTGGAAAAGTTTATAAATAAAGCATCTGGCCTCATTTCCACACTTTTCACTTTCCAATTTTCTGATCGTTCAAACGCATAGCTCGCTTCCGCCGTCAACAGCCGTCTGCCACCGTGATTTCCGAGAACGATCATCGACCACCACGGAAAACTCTCAACTTGTAAGTTCTGATTCTTTTTATTTTGATTTAGCTTCCGATTTTTGACAAATGAAGTAGTTGCATGTGGTTAGGATAACCTTTTAGTATGACAATACCGATTAGGGTGAGAATCCAGGGTTCCGACCCGGTGTTCGCCGCCTCTGTGGGTGGCGGATGGTGGCAGAATAGTAAGCGATGTGGCGCTTAAGACTGATTTGCGCCGCTCGCGGCGACTCTATTCGTCTTCTCCGGTTGAACTTCAACCGGAGTTCTAGGTGGAACCATACTCGTCCCATGCGATCCTCCTGGTGGTTTGCATCTGTTTACCCCGATGGTCACCTGATTGTGGTTATTCTCTACGATTAAGGGCATTGGCTGAGGACAACGTCCTCGCCCCATAGCGCACCCTTTCACTTGATAAGTGGTGGAAGGGTGGATTTGATTTTGTCATCGAATTAACGTTTGCTTTCACTGCTTTTCAGGTGCAACTATGTCTAACGATGACCGAGTAAACATGGAAATCGAGAAGCTGTCTAACGAGTCCGCATCTTCTCCCGCTGATACTGAGCAAAGTTCGCCTTCGGGGAGGAGTTCGGAATCTTATGCGGATTCTGAAGAGACCACCTCAGCTAAAGACAAATCGGATGAGTTTGAGGAGAAGGACGAGGGGACGGAGGAGGATATCCCTATAAGCAAATGGATTGTTGCCGAGCCGCTGAATATAATCTCGCAATATGCTTAGGAGGTGGTAGCACCTCCTCTTTTGGTCGGGAATTCCGCGGACTGGATGGTAAGGCACCCGACCTCTGACGACCGGATCCGCACTTATTATGGCACATAATTGTTTCTGTTGTATGAAATTCTTTTTAAAGATATGAAGTTCAGGCTTCCTTTCACGGACTTCCAGCAGAGTGTCTTTGTTCACCTGGAGCTCGCACCCTCGCAGATCCATCCGAACTCATTTGCCTTCATCCGGGCATTCGAGAAGACTTGTGGTTACTTCCAGATAGGGGCAAAACTCCCCTTGTTCTTCCATGTCTTCCACCTGCAACGGCAGGTTGTGAATGGGAAGTTTGGTTGGGTGTCCTTGAAGCAGAAGAGGAAGATCTTCAAGGCGTTCTTGGAATCGATCCGGGATTTTAAAGACCGCTATTATCTGGTCGAACCGATCTCTGATCGCACTTTGAATTCTTGCAAGTTCTGGGGGTGGACGCTGACGACCAGGGCAATGTTGTACTGGATGAGGAAGGGAATGAGGTTCCCCGACTACTGCTGAAGTTCCTTTTTCTTGGTCTCGAGACCATTTTGCTCGAGGAACCGATGAATTCTTGGAGATCGGCTCTTCTCTGGACGATAACGATCAGGCTAGCTTTGAGATCCTGATGAGCTATGTCTCCAAAATAATGATGAAGGTGCACGTGGACGAACACGGCCACACTATCCTGGACAAAGATGGGGGTGCCAAGGTGACCCCTCGGTTTATTGAAGTGTCCAATCTCCTAGCTTGTGTGACGGACAAGGACATCCGCGAGTACCTTGATAGATTTACTGTTTATAATTTCTGATGTTCATTTGTTACTTGTGTGTCTCTGGCCGTTGTGTTTGTGTCTTTTCAGATTCAATGGTGAACCCTAAAGACAAAATGATGGCCAATTTCAACAAGAAGCAGACACCTAAAAAATTGACGCAAACTCGTTTGAGCGACAAAGTGGTCACTGGTTCGGGCACCTCTTCACCGGCCAGTCATGGTTTTTCCCAGGGGGACCTCCAGAGTGGGGAAAATACCCAGACCCGACAACGTTGTCAACCTGGACGGTACCTCTCCGAAAAGTTCATTCGAGCTTCCTCCATGCTTCCTCAAGCCGAACTTCTTCGAGGAGCACTCTCTCCAGGTTCAATGAGCAGACACCTTTCACCTGGAGAAGACTAGCCGACCATACAAATGGACTTGGTTGGCTCGGGACGCTAGTTCTGCCATTCGAGTCTTAGAGATGGCCTCTATGTTTGTCGAGGGGACCGTTACCCAGGAGGAGGAGATCAACATGTTGAAGGCTTAGCTAGCTGCTTCTGAAGAGCTGTTTGGGGAGCGGGAGAAGTCTTTTACTAACGCCTCTAAGAGGGTTAAGGAACTAGAGGAGTCGGCGGCTTCTGCCAAAAAGGTTTCTGAGGAGGAGGTTGTTTGTTTGAAGGCTGACCTGGCCCCGGTCGAGGATGAATCTGAAGAGATAAGGTCTCTGAAAACCCGAGCAAAATTGGTGGCCAAGATCGAGGAGGGATACGCCGACCTTGAAGAAATGGCTGGTGTCGCTTTCAAGAACGCGGTCGAGCAACTGAAAATAGTTAACCCTGGCTTGACGTTCAACGAGGAAGGCACCAGTTTTATGTACAAAGTTGAAGACGACATTATCCACATCCCCGAGTTTCTTAAGGAACCTGAGCAGGCCAACCTTATGGACGAAGACCTTAGGAACATCGTTGGGGGCCATCCTGCACGCCATGGCCTTTATCTTTTGACGGGGGAGTATGCTCCTCCTTTTATGTAATCTAATAACAAGTCGGTCCTTGTGGCCACATTTTAATGTTTCATGTTCACGGCCTTGGCGATCGTTTTTCATACTTTATTGTTTGTAATGATGTGTCTGTCGGAGGACATATTTTATTTATTATTTTCACTAAGTGTTTATATTTCGGGAAGGTAATGCTCGGTTTCAATATATGTCCGTTTGGGGTACTGGGCAGGATGCCATCCGTAAGGTTGGTCGGGGAATGATGCTTGGAACATGTTGATGTTCGAGCTTCATGGCGTGAACTTCCCATCGCGATCTGGGTGTTCTTCCTGGTCGTGGTACTTAGACGATGATGGACTCGTTTGAGGATCCAATCATGTGATGAGGATTGTCCTCGTTCTTGAGGAGGGTCTCACCGAATTAAATGTATGGCATGTAATACTTGTACCTAGGTATGCAGTTTTAGGCCGGTGCTAGTGCCGACAGATGCCTCAACCGTAATATTGTTTGAGTTTCTCGGCCTTCCAAGGACGAGCAAGTTCTCCTCCTTGTAAATTTTCTAAGTAATACACCCTGTTGTCCGTCTTTACTCGGACTCGGTAGGGTCATTCCTAGTTAGCAGCCAGTTTTCCTTCTTTGGAATCCTTGTAATTTCTTCTAAGGACGAGGCTGTCGACTGGGAAAGCTCGTTTGATGACCTTAGCGTCGTGCCTCAAAGAAATCTTCTGTTTGAAGGATGCCTCGCGTAGAGCTTCCCCTGACCTAACTTCCTTGACTAGATCGAGCTTATGGCGTAGTATTTCTGCGTTGGTATCCTTGTCCATAGGAGCTTCCGCCCGTCTGGACTGGATGTAGATTTCTACAGGAATAACGGCTTTCGTACTATACGCAAGTCGAAAGGGGGTTTCCCTGGTGGTCGAGTGGGGAGTGGTTCGGTAAGCCTATAGGACGTTGTGTAACTCTTCGACCTGCCGCATCTTGATTTCGTGCAATCTTCGCTTGAGGCCTCGAAGGATGACCTTGTTTGCTTCCTCGGCTTTCCCATTGGTTTGTGAGTGTTCCACAAATGTGAAATGTTGTTTGGTTCCGACGCTCGTGACGAACTCTTGGATATTCTTGTCCGTGAACTGAGTGTCGTTGTCGGTAACGACCGCTTGAGGTATCCTGAAACGAACGAGGATGTTACGTTTGAAGAAACACAGTATGTTAAAGGTCGTGATCTTGGCCAGGGGTTTGGCTTCAATCCACTTCGTGAAGTAATCGACGTCGACAATTAGGTACTTATTTTTGTTGGAACCGACGACGAAAGGTCCGAGGATGTCCAGACCCCACCATGCGAATGGCCATGGGGAATACATCGTTTTCAGCTCGTTTGGTGGGGCGAGGTGCATGTCCCCATGTCGTTGGCATTTGTAACATTTTTTCACATGCTCCTTTGAGTTGTTTTGCATCGTAAGTCAGTAGTATCCTTCCTGGAGGGCTTTCCTTTCGAGGGATCGCCCGCCCAAGTGTTGGGCGTTGATTCCTTCGTGGATCTCACGCAGGACGTGCGGGACTAATTCTTCTTAGACATATCTTAGGAGAGGTATGGAGAACCCTCGTTGGTAGATTTTTCCTTCGACCAGGACGTATGAGCACGATCGACATTTGACAATGCTAGCCTCTTTTGAGTCTTCAGGTAGCTCGTCGCTGGTTAGGAATTTGTACACAGGCGTCATCTAACAGTTAGCGTCACCGATGATGTTGATGTCTAACGTTACCTTTGATCCTTCGATGCTAGGTCTTGGAAGTATTTCTTGAATGACCGATTTGTTTCCTCCTTCCTTCTTCATGCTCGCGAGTTTTGAGAGAATGTCTGCTCGAGTGTTATTCTCGTGGAGGACATGCCTCACTTCCACAGACGTGAATTTTGCGATCTTTTCCTTGACGAGGATTAAGTATTCTGACAAGTTGTTGCTTTTGACTTGGTACTCTCCTTGGACCTACATGGCCACTAGTCAGGAATCTGTGCAGATGGTGATCTCCTATGCCCCTAGGTCATCGGTCAGCCTCAACCCTGCGAGGAATGCCTCATACTCCGCTTGGTTGTTAGACGTGGGGAATGATAGCGAGAGGGATACTTCGATCATAATGCCTTCCTCGTTTTCCAAGATGACCCCCGCCCACTACCCGTCGAGCTCGATGCTCCATCCACGAAAATTGTCCATTTTCTGGATGGGCAGGTCGGGCTATCTATTGATCTTACCTAATGATCATAACTTCAATAGATGCTGATGTGGATCTTTGAGTCTACTCGTGCAGTCAAGAAAACCGGGGGGGGGGGGGGGGGTACCTGCAAGGTACTCCGATGCCAAAGTAAGAACGGGTACAAGAGCTAGAAAGTATGAATAAAGTGTTTGAGGTGGAAATATTCAATACCTGACCCTCTCAAATGAGATGGTTTATATAGTGAGCCCCCAACGCGTGGCCAACGGTCCCTATTTTTGGGCATGGATTGCGGATCCCAAAAATAGGTAACTGCCAGGAAAGGAGTGAGGATGAACATCCTGCTCGGGAGACATTTGTGTCGGGCATGCCCCGAGTGAGGTCTGTCCTGATCGATCCTGGGTGGTCCCTCTCATATCCGAGCATATTCCATGAACGAGGAGGAGAGGTCGGGCACTATGGAGATGGGTCCCCTGGATGATGAGTTATTGGGCCATTTCTGGGCCGAAAAAGGTTAGGTCATACTTAGTCGTTGGTCTAGTCCAGAACATGGATGTTATTGTTCTGAGTTTTTTAGATGGGTTGTGAGTGAAGGTTTTAATGGTGGTTCTGTTATATTATGAAGAAAGGGTCTATTGAGAATTTGGTTTTTGTGAAGTGCAGCAGGATGGAGATGGTTCAGATACTACATGAAAAGAGAAATATATTTTTTTAAAGTTTTCTCCTCCCTAGAAGTGAAAGTATATGCTCTCTTTTTTTGTCTTGTATTGATTTGTCCTTATATGTGGTATTAGTTACAGCAGGTCTTTGGTCAAGGGTGGGAGTGTAGATGCAGAGATTTTGTGTTTGTTTTGGTGTTAGTCTTGGACTATTGTAAGGTGCAAGGTCTTTGGAATGATATGGAAATGCAGAGAGTAGTGGTAGCAGGGTGCAGGAGCGGATAGAGTGTAACATGATGTAATTTTTGTGAAATGTTGTTGTCATTGTGTAGGATGTGCAGAGGTTGTAATCGTTGGTCAAAGTCATGATGCATAATTTCCATTCTATTTTGGTGAAATCTTGAAGGGTAGGCCATGCGTTGGGATTGCAGGTGCTTGTATTTTGGCACTTGTTTTGGCTGGATGTGGTGATATTGTTTGGAGTGGAATAATTAACCAGATAACAATTATATTTATATGTCAACTAAATACATAGACCAACTAAATGATTTATAAACATAATTATAAATTAAATTAAATTAAAATTAAATTAACTACTTAAATTATAAACTAGATTAAAGTTAAAATGAATTAATTAAAATAAATCTAAATAAAATAAACTAATAGACTAATTAAATAAGCTAATAAAAATATAAATTAATTAAAACTTAAACTAATTACACTAAATTACATTGAAATATTAAACTAAAACTATTAAACCAAAGTAAATTAAATTAGAATAAACTAATTAAAATTAAAATTAGAATTAAACTAAAATTAAACTTAAATAACCTAAAAATAAAAATTTGACTAAAAAATAAAAAATGAAAGAAAAGTTAAGCTAACTTAGAAATAAAACTTAAATAAAATTAATAAAAATTGAATTGGATTAAACTAAATTAAGATCTAATTCTAAATAATTTAAGACATTTATAGAAAAAGATTAAAGCGAAACAAATTCTTAAAAAAACCGAGAATAAAGAAGTGATATGGAATGCATGACTAATGATTAATGGACTAAAGATGAAAAACGATGGATTATCGATATTGTGATAAAAATGCATCATATGAATGAAAATTTTAGAAAAAATGCCCTGTCAAAATTTAGGGTGTGACAGTATGCCTTTAAAAAATAATCACATACATACATAGCGGGGGGGGAGAGAGAGAGAGAGAGAGAGAGAGAGAGAGAGAGAGAGAGAGAGAGAGATTTAAGAAAGCTTCTTGAAAAATGGTATCTCAAATTAGGTGATACTATTATGACCTTTAGATTTAAGAAAAACATTGTTGATATATATATATATATATATATATATATATATATATATATATATATATATATATATATATATATATATATATATATATATATATATAAAGTTTGGGAATTAGGTTATTGTCTTAGTTTATATGTTGATGATATTTTCATTACAACTAATGATATTGGTTTATTATATGAGATTAATAAATTTCTCTCTAACATCTATGAAACAAAAGATATGGTGGGTGAGGCAATTAATCCGATTGAAATAGAAGTATTTGTGATAAATATCATTGATTTTTAAGCTTATCTTAAAATCATATATCATAAATTTTTAGAGAGATTTAGAATGAATAATGTTTAGAATATCTTGTTCTAATATATAATGGGACAATTAGTCATATATAATATCCAAAGAATGAATTAGAACAGAAACATAAAGAAAGTATTGAGATATTTGCAAGGGACAAATGATCATATGCTTACTTATATGAGATATAATTATGTTTAAGTGATTGAATAATTATATTAAATTTTTATCGGAGATATATATATAAAAGAAAGCCAACATTTGTTTATGTGTATCTTTTGGTAGGAGGATCAATATTGAGTGTGAAGTAGATCGTCACTATTGCATCCACCATGGAGGTTGAATATGTGACATATTTTGAGGTCACAGTTCAGACTAATTGGCTTTAGAACTTTATTTCAGGACTTGGACTTGTCGACAGTATTTCCAAGACGCTGGAAATTTATTGTGATAATTCTACAACGATATTCTTCTAAAAAACAACAACTATTATAATGGTGATAATCATATGTAATTTAAGTACTTTGTCGTTAAAGAAGATGTTCATAAACAAAGAGTGTCAATTTATCACAATAGCCCAAATATTATGATTAATGACTCTTTGACGAAATGGTTACCACCTAAAGTATTTGGTGGCCATGTAGTAAAACATGAGTATGTTGTTAATGAATTATGATGTTTTATTAATGTATGTAACACTAAACTCATTTATGTAATGTTTCTAATTTGTTGTTTTCTACCATATTTATGCAATTAATGATAATGAGAACAAATTATGTTATTAATAAGGACATTATTGTTTATCCCATTAAGCATTTTTCAACTTACGATCATATTGGAGATAAATGTCAATATAGTGGTACATGAAAGGAAATATGTCGATTAAATGATATATATAACCGTCATGACTTTTATTGAATTATATTGTTAACTATGATGAATGATGGAACCAATGCATGTAATGTTCGTTAATGTGCATTATAATTGATGTATTGTTAAATCACATGAGCCAAGTGGTAGAATGTAAGAATATTTAATAATTAAATATATAATATGACACATGTGAAGAAGTAATATGAAAAAGTATTATTCAAATAATATGAAGAGGCGTTATTCAAATAACAAGAAGATGTTTTATTTATTAGAATTAGAGTTTGACCTAACTCAACCCTACAAAATCGGTTGGTAAGGTTAGGAGTGCCACTCTATTTAAACTATATGAGACTTAGTTTTTCCAATACACCCATTGCGCCCAACATATTTTGGATTTGGTGCGTATATGAAATGGTGGGTGGCCCGAATCGATGGACTCTTTATACCACATAAAAATTAGAGTTTGGCATAACTCATCCTTACTAAATCGGCTGGTAAGGTGAGGAATGCCACTCTATTTAAACTATATGGGACTTGGTTTTTCCAATATTATTCAAATAACATGAATGAGTGTTATTCAAATAACATGTGAAGTGGTGTTATTCAAATAAAGTGAAAATGTGTTATTAAAATAAAATGAAAATATATTATTGTGAATGAGCATGAATAACATCTTCAAGTGGTTTCATGCTTCTTCATTTGAATTGTTGATAGGTCTGAAATACAAAACTAAATTAATAACTATGAGAATGATAAAAAAGATAAAATAATAAAATTAAAAGAGAAAGAAATATAAAAGAAAAGTGAGTTTAATTTGAGAGAAGAACGAGATGGTGAATGAAAGAGTAGAAAGTGGAGGTTGAAAAAATGTCGATTAAGTTTTGTGAATTTCGTAATCCACCCTTAAGTCTCTCAGCCACCTTCTACATTTCCTTTTATGCCCTATGATTTTGTAGATACATATCCGGACACACCATTTTTTTTTGTTTTACGCTAACTACTTCCGGAGATGCATTTCGAAAAAAGTTATGTAGATACATCTCCGAAATCTTATAAGAACAATTTTTTAAAATAAATCTAGTTTTATTAGTCGCAGATGCAAATTAACTGTTGTAGATGAATATACAATAACATACAAATATAATCTGAGTAATCTTCCCTCTCCCTCCCAGACATGTCAGGTAATTTGCTCTGCGTAACCTGTCAGTAGAGACATATCAGATGGACCTTCGGGAAACCCTCAGGAGCATCATCATCGTCACCAGAATCCTCATGCATATGCTCATCACCCTCTGGAGGTGGGACTAGATCAACATCACACTCTAGTAGTGGAACCAAACATATCCTGACGCCGCCTGCGGGAAGACGAAGATTGTGATGTACCCTCAGTAGCATCTCGACGCCTCTGGGATAACGAAGTGGTTGATGTCGTGGGATGCGAGGTCGGGGGAGTGTTCTGGGCCTGCAATGTAGACAACTGTACTTCTGTCTGGGTCCGTGCACGTCAGACAAATGCATGTTGGGCAAGTCGTCCATGTATCAGTCTGAATCTGAACCAGCCATATAGTCTGCAAAATATAACCAATAAATTAGAATTAGATACAAATAAATTGAATAACAAAAAAAGAAGTCATTTTCTTGTTTCCGTAAATGCATCCACGAAAGCATTCATAATTCACAAAGTCTGGATTGTTTCGCAAATGCATCTACGAAACATTTCTAACGTTAATTTGTTTTGTAGATGCACCCAAGAAACCTTCTGCAACTTCAAAATAACACAACAACGTCATTAACGTCTCCTACTTGTAAAAACCTACATTTTAACGACGTGATTTTCTGTTTAAGCCAACAAACTATACTTGCGTTGTCCCTAAATTATGTTTCTAAAATTATCTAACGATTTCTACACCTAAAAATCTATTCTAAATCGACTACGGAGAAAACTCGAAAATAACTCGAAAACTTATCAATTATATTGAGTTGTGGATGATTAAGAGTGTGTTGATCGTTGTAGATGATGCTCTGTGTCGAACTCGAGTAAAAACGATGTATTTTGGTAGAAAATAAAATTTTGAAGTTGAAAGAATAAATGAGAGAAGTATGAAGAAGATGAAAAGTGAAGAATGTGGCGGGAGAAGGATCTGACATGAATTGTATAACATGTTCCAGAAATACTAGAAACATTCTGTAGATGTATCTCCGAAACAAACTAATATTAAATAAAAAGAATGATATGTCCGAAAATACATCTTCTAAAATAGATAGACAAATTTGAAAATGTGCGTAAAAAGTCTATATGGATGGGATAAGAAATTTTCTAAATTTTTCACACTTATTTGATTTGATGTCTCTCTCGTTAAATTTTTTACCACTGAATAAGTATTTGATCAATTTATAAATGTTTCTCTTTCATAATACTAACTCATACTATCTGATGTCAGAGGCCAATTCAAAAAAGAGACAGATCCATTATATCAAAACTTTTTGTAGTGCTATTCGATTCTTTATTATTTACTATTGAGTAGTAAACGTGGCAAAAGTAAAATTTTGGTCGTATCATTACAAGAAAATTGATCATATATCTCATTGGTAAGAAAAGGACGGTTGGTCCACTTTCACTGAAAGAGGTAACTTTAAAAGGAAATTCTTTTCTTGTCAAATAGTTGTAAAAAATAGTTGAGCATTTTAGATATTAAGTTGAAGGTACAAAACTAGTTGAAAATAAATTGCATGTCTACCAATCATAGTTACAGAGCCCTTAAATTTGATCTACCGACTTATGAATTATTATTATTTCTCATCAAAATATTATTATTACTATTTTATTTTATATTTATAAAAAAATATTAAATTATAAATTACATAAATATAAATAATTTCTAACATTAGAAAATAAATATAAGTAATTAAAAGGGATAACAAATATATATATATATATATATATATATATATATATATATATATATATATATATATATATATATATATATATAGGAATTAATTTCATTTCATTTTAAATAAATATGAGTAACATCTTAGATAAAAGTAAACTTAATAGTTAATACTTGAAATTTCAACAACAACAACCAATCACATGAATAATCAATAGAGAGATCTAAACCTAGACCTCTTTAACAGCACCACCAACAACAACAGTTTCATTGACTTTGTTAACCTCTTTCACACCATTTGATTTCTCTTCAACTTCAAAAGCAGAAACTGGAAATGTCTTAAAGAGTCCAGCAGGAGTTTGAAAAGTGATTTTACCAGTAGGTGGATCATCAACATAAATATCACTAAGTGTAATCCAAAGGAAAAGCTCTTTGGTTTTCACACCACTCAGTTTCTTAATCTTACCTTTTTCAACATGAGCTGTTACTTCTGTAGCATAAGAAACAAGTTTTCCAATCTTTTCAAACTTGTGTGTTATGCTATTCTTCTGTTTCAACCAAACGAAACCTGTTTCTTCGTTGTAACCAACTTCGATGATGTCTTTCAATGGTAACAGCCCGTTGGGGAGACCGACTTCTCGAAGAAGCTCTTGGGATTTCAACCGACACATTTCGTCTCCATGGTATACTTCTGATTTCGATTTGATTTCTTCTGTTACCAACGACATTGTTTTGAGTTGCTGTTTTTCGAAGGAAGGTAATGTTGATACTGTTTTTGGTTTGTTCTGGTGTGTGTGCTTTCAATAGGTTGTGACTGGTTTCTTATATACAACTCACTTTGTGAAAATAGCCTTCTATTTTTCGTTAATTTCAACAATTGCCATTCTTGTTTATTAAATGCCACATTTAATTCCTTATCTTCCATTGCCAATGGCCACCCACTAAATTAAAATGTTAAAAGCAAAATAATTTTTAATATTAAAAGTCATAGTATTAAAATGCTTCATTATTGTCTAACCAATTGAGGTTGATCACTTGGGAAAAACTTGAGATTTAAGTGTATGTTATTTTTAAGATTTTAGATTCAAATTTCTTAAGTACTAATAATTTGTTTTGTTGCTCAATAGAGTGTTTTGTGCTTACTACGATTAGTCATTCATAAGTATGCATCAGTCAATATATTAAGTCACTGGTAAAGAGTTTGAAGTATTGCAAATACATTAATGAATGTTGTAGAGAAAAATTGAGAAGTCTAACATAACAATGCGAACAATTTGAGCAGCACAAAAGTAAAAAGAGTGAAAAAGAGAAACATGGTTAAAAACAGGTTTTTTTCTTCTAATATTATATGATGCTCCTGTTATTAGGGTGAAATTTAGTTTTGTCCCCTCGAAATAATTTTTTTGAATGTCTATTTTTAAGATCAAAAATACATTTTTACTACACTCTATCCTTTGTTTGGGTGATTATACAATGACTATGTGTCATTTAACTTGTCTATGTGGTATTTACCAATCAATATAATTGCTGAGAGAAAAAGAAGAGAAAAACTTAGTCAACGATTCATAACTCTTTCAACACTGATTCGAGATTTAAAAAAGATTCAATTTTTATGCTTAATAATAATACCCAATTGATTTTATTGTTGATTTGTTCATTAGATTCATAAGAGTTACTAATTAATTAATTAATCATTTGGGTGTGTAGATGGATAAGACTTCTGCGTTAGAGATGCAATAAACCATGTGAAACAACTTCAAGAACAAGTGATGATATTGGAACAAAAGAACCAAAGAAAAAACAATGAATTTGTGGTTTATGTTGAGAAGACAACAAAATTATGTTTTTCAGATGAAGATGTTTCAGTTTCAGACACTTCATCAAATTCTAGAAACGGTGGTAATTGTTGTCACCCGATTAACACCGGCGGAAGGTGGAAGGTTGTGGAGGAATGAAGCGATCGAGAAATGAAAGGGAGAGTGCATCGATGCACGAATTTAGGTGATTGAGAGGTTGCTGAGGAAGAGGCGTCGATTGGAAAAGGAGAAGACAAAGAAGAAGGGATTGGTTGATTGAGGGAAGGAGAAGAAGAGATCACTTGGGAAAAATGAATTAACAATGAGATTTATACTGGAAGGGAGACAATCCATATCATTCTGATTATGTAGTTTAATTTGTGGATTTGAGGGTTATTTCGTAACAACACCAATCGATGCACTCTCCATTTCATTTCTCGATCGCTTCATTCATCCACAAAACCATAAACATACAACAATGAATTAACAACACCACTCTCCATTTCATTTCTCGATCGCTTCATTCGTACTAGAGTTTGTTCTAATATCCCACATGATTCATGACATGTAAAATATGTAGTAAATGGCAAGTTATTTATAACGAAGACATATGATTTTGGATATTTTAAATAATCAATCAACTCTAACTTTTATTATTTGTCAAATAACTAAAAATTTGAACATCTATTATTAATATAATTTTAAATTTTCCAAATAAAAATTTAGTCAATAATTGCATATAGTTATAATAAAAGTCAATGGCAAGGTAAAAAAAAATAGAAAACGAAAAAAAATGATTTTGTTAAGAAATTGGAAAGATTTGTCAAGCAATAAAAGTTTAACAAAAGGAAAGCCGACAAAAAAAAGAAAGATAAGATGTCCTACTATAAACACAGGCAATGGAAAATGTGCACATTTTGAACATGATCCATTATTACCAATTCGAAAAATTACGTGTTGATGAAAATAAGGAACACAAATATATCAATTTCAAGTTGTATTTGTTGGAACACAAATATATCAATTTCAAGTTGTATTTGTGAAAAATAGTTTAGTGAAGTAACTGATCTGATTGTGGTTTGCCACTAATGGGATAACGACTTAGTTTAGTTCAACTATTTTTGAACTAATCAATCGATTGGTAAGTTGTGTCAATCAGTTGACATAAATTTCCTAAGTTAGCCAACCGATTGAAGCATTAAGTCAATCGATTGAAGAAGAGATAATCGATTAACAAAGCAATTATGACACTACATTAAAGACTTACAATGACTCTATATCTCATATTTCCTGATTTAGCTTGCTAATTGATTAAGAATGAGTTGGCCAATAGATTGGAGCGTTGCTCCAATCTATTGGCTCATTAAATTAGCACATGGATCATTTCCTTTTTCATTTCAAACTCTTATATAAAGGATGCTCAATGTTCAATGAGACTAATCTTCCCAGGTATCTCTAAGCTGATGTTGTGAATATTGCTTGCTATGTTATGAATCGTGTCCTAATACAACTAATTATAAAGAGGATGACATGTGAACTATACAAGGTAAGAAATCTGAATATCTCACACTTGCACATATTTAGGTGGAAATGCTTTATCCTTAACAATGAGAAAGATAACCTTGGAAAATTCAACGCAAAAGCTGATAAAGGTGTGTTCATTGGATATTCCACTTTGAGCAAAGCTTTTAAAATCTATAACAAAATAACTGAGATAATCGAAGAATAAATTCATGTTACCTTTGATGAATATAACCCCAAACATGTAGAAGTAGACGTTTTATTTTTTATTGTGCATGAATCTTGGAAAAGAAAAGTCTCAAGAATAATCAAGAGCTGAGCCAAGAGAAAACTTGAAATCAAGTTGCAACAACCAGTTCACAATTAAATCCCATACACTCCGCAATAACATCCAAATCTCCCAAAGGAATAGAGACTCACAAAATACCATCTGATTCAGATTGTTATTGGAGATATATCTAAATCTAAGGGAGTCACCACTCGATGGTCTCTCAATATGGTATGTAACTTTGTGTCTTTTATTTCACAGTTTGAGTCAACAAGAATTGACGAAGCTATAGTCAACAAACATTGGTATCTTCCTATGTAAGAATAGTTAAATCAATTTGAACGAAACAACGTTTGGGAACTAATTTCCAAAGCTTAAGTTAATCTAGTAATTGCTACCTGAGTCTTTTGCAACACACTGGGTGAAGATGAAAATGTTTAAGAAATAAATCCAGACTTGTTGCGAAAAAATACGATCAATGGGAAGGAATAAATTTTAATGAATCATATGCTTCTGTAATTAAATTAGAAATTATAAGGATGTTATTATATTTTTCCTGCGTCATGAGTTTCAAATGATTTCATATGGATGTAAAAAGTGTCTTTCTAAATGGTTACATCCAATAGGAGATATTCGTTGACCAGCCTTTAGGTTTTATCAACCCAACTTTTTCAGACCATGTCTTCAAGCATAAGAAGGCATTATATGGCCCAAAATAAGCTCCTAGAGCATGATATGGTTGTTTAAGTAAATTTTTGCTTAAAATTAAGTTCCAGAGAGGACAAGTTGGTAAAGTTATTTTTCTCAAGAAAATTGAGCACGATATTCTATTAGTTAAAATTAAGGTCAATAATATTATCTTCGGTGCTACTAACGAATCCTTATGTAAGGGATTTCTTAAAATTATGCATAATGAGTTCAAAATTTCAATGATGGGAGAGCTAAAGTACTTTCTAAAACTTCAAATTCATAAATCAAGTTAAATATTGTAAATAACTTCTGAAAATATTTGATATGGAGAAGTTCTAAATAATAGAGACCCTAATGTCAACCCATGCTAACTAGACAAAGACGAAGATGTAAAACCAGTTGAAGAAAGGAAGTATTGAGGTATGATATGATCTCTTCTTTATCTAATTGGATTCCGTCCTGACATAATTTTTGTTGTATGTATGGTTTTTAAACACTCCCAAAAGAATCACATCTCAGTGCAGTCAAACACATTATGAGGTATCTCTCTGTAACATAACAAATGTGTTTATGGTACCCCAAGGGGTTAAATAAGGACTTAGTTGGGTACTCCGAATCCGATTTTGTTAGGTACATATTAGATAGGAAAATTATCAGCGATACATGTCACTTACTTGGGAACTCTTTTGTCTCATGGCATAGCAAGAAACAAGCAAATGTTGCATCATCCACAACAGAGGCATAATATGTTGTTATGGGTAGTTATTACGCTCAACTCATTTGGATGAAATAATAACTCAGTGACTATGGTGTAAAACATGGAGTTGTTCTGATAAGATGCGACAACACTAACACCGTAAACCTTACAAAAAACCTGATACTTCATTCTCGAGATAAACACATTAATGTTAGGCACCACTTTATTAGATATCATATTGAAAAATGGGACGTGTACTTGACTTAGTAAACTCATATAATCAACTTGTATATATATTTTTTACTAAACTCCTTCCTAAAGAAAACCTTTTTTTATAAGAACCGAAATTAGGAACTTTAAACCAATCATGCATAGACTGAAATGCCGACATGTGTTATATGTGCATCTATGTGGTTATGTTTTCATATTTCATAGTTTATCTACCTTTTTTATTTCGACAGAGGGAGAGAATTACACTCTTAGGGGGAGTATAGTATACACTCCACCTAATTGAGGGGGATTTTAATCACTCTAAACACATATATGTTGTTTCTCTTACCACCTCCTTGATAAATGTGTTATCATCGTAAAAAAATGTAGAATATGGATCTATGTGCTTGCAGTTATACAGTTGAAAATCCTGCAAAAAATCTATATGAAGTTTTGATGACGACAACATTAATTAAAGTCGGTGGATATAACTTTCAACTTTAATGATGGAGTTCTAACAAAAGAAACATTTCATGCCTCATAAATAGAAAGAGACTCAACATAAAAATGCTTATATTGCTAGAAGAAATCTAGCAAAGAATTTGGAAGCCTCAGGCTAAATATGAAAGTTCGCCTAGTCATGTTGATTTGTCATTCTGAGTGACCAAAGTATTGTAAATGGAAGGAAGTAACTTAAAAATACTAAGGCAATCTCTCACACATACACCTAAAGATATCATTTTCAAATATTTTATTGTGAAAATCTTTTTCTATGTCAAGTCAAGTGATCAAAAATTTGTCCATATCATTTTCAAACTATTTTTAAACTAACAAATTGATGCGTGTTTTTCGCAAGTGTACGAATCAAGTCAAAGTAATATAAAAGATTATCGAATCCACAGAGACCAAGTGTCAATCTATCAAACCTGTTGTTATGGTGCGTATCTAAGGCAACTATTTTTAAGGGTTTTAATAAGGGTGCAATGGTAAATAAAATTATAATTTTAAATAATAAATAAAGACAGGCTCGAATGTAATTCACGTAATCAATGATAATCCAGTACTTGTTAGTGGAACTACTTTTGGGCAGTGTTTTCTTCTTTGAAAAGAACTAATTTAACAGGAACTGTCGCTTTCGCGTATTCAGAACCGAGTTGTACTCTCTAATCAACCCCTCCTATTGTCACGGATAAAAAGGTGCGTACTGCGTTAGAGTAGTAAACCTATTTTTAAGAAATATAGTATCTTAACTAAGTTGAAAAGTATTTTAACCTGGACTTCTTAGCAAAAAGAGGTTCTTGCGAACCAGAGTTTAAACTTCCTAACGCGTCCGAAAATCGTTTTAAAATCTCTTTTCTTTTTAATCTAAAATCTCCTAATGAACTATACAAAGCACTTTTGGCTGTTTTTGAAATAGTTAAAAACAATTATTTGAATTGAAAGATAAAATAGCCCTTAGGTGTTTCCACGAACAATTATACTGATTACTGGTTTAATTACGATCCTTACATTCTAACCTTTATGGAATTAGTTAGACATGATAAAGTAAATATTCTTTTTATAGTTTTTCATAAAAGTAATTTAAAGCGAGTGCGGAAAGTAAACGAAGTAAAGTGCGAGTGCAGGAAATAAACAACGTAAATGTGCGAGTGCGGAAAATAAACAACGTAAATGTGCGAGTGCGGGAAATAAACAAAATAAAAGCGAGGCAGAAATAAATAAAAGTAAAGTACGAACTTGAATTAAAATGGCGGCAGGATTAACTTCCTCCAGAGTGCTCCAAAACTCGAACCACAGACAGATTACAGACTCGATCACTCGATTGCAGAGGCACCCCGATGTGGAATGGCAACTGCTTTATAACTGATATATGCCTAGAGAATTCTAATTCTGGATGAAGAAAAACGAAAATCTAAGGTCCTATTTATAGTAAAAACTGAAAGCATGAAATGACCGGGACGCCCCTCCACTAAAAAGTGGAGGTTATGAAATTTTGCCTTGTGGCGCCCGCCACAAGGTCATGGCGCCCGCCATGGTCCCTACAGGGGATGATGGAGTGGGGAACGTGGGTCTTGGAGGTTGAGGAGTGGTCTTGAGACGTGGCCACGTCATGGCTAACCCCATGGCGCCCGCCACGGTGGGTGCCGTAAGTGCAAAATGCTGAATTTCTAGGTTTTCGTCCGTTTTCACTCCTTTTTCGCTCCTTTTCCCGATTCCAGCTCCGATTATTATAAAAACCTGAAAACATAAGAAAACAAAGCAATAACAAAGCAAAACAACAATAAAAGCTAAGAATGCATGCGAAATCGGAGTCAGAAATACGGTGAATTTTAGTGTGATCAAATTCTCCCACACTTAAACCTTTGCTTGTCCTCAAGCAAACATTAAAGCTTAAGAAAATATGGTGTCAACACTTGTCTTTGGGCTAAAGGGCTTCTAAGTTCAAGTTAGGATGCAGTGACAGATACTAACTAAGTGAACCAAGGGTACCATAGTAACACAAACACAAACTTCAATCCTATATTAACCACTCCATATCATCCCACAATACCTAGGCCTATCTTCTCATCTTTTTGTGTCCTTTTCATTCAGGCGCAATCACATTAAGCCCGTTATCCGTATATGCTTCATAGTAGAGTGACCGGTTAGTGATTCTGATCCATAACATAAGGTTTCTGGCACATAAGCATGTGTAAACCTGTTTTTATTTCACCTAAATGCAGCTGCGGGGGATCGGATCGTAATCCGCCCTACCAAGTTCAGTGCCAGATACCTCTGAACCAACTAACAATAGGTGACTTGCAATTTTTTTCTTTTTTGTGGCAAAAATTTTTTCTTCTCTTTTTTCGGTTTAAATGACTTTGTGAGGGTCACCTATACCAGAGTTTGCCTTTTTTTTTTCTTCTTTTTTTTCTTTTTTTTTTATTAGCACTGGATCATTCACTTATATTCATCGGCCCCCTACGTAGAGCATGCTTAGGCCGGAGCTGACCGCTAAGATAAACTATTTAGGACAATTTTTTAAATGATAGTAAAGGCCATGGTGGTGGGGTTTAGGAGTGATTCCTATATTCAAGAGGTCTATGGTGCTAAAATGGTTCTGATGTTTCAAAAAGTTGACCTAAGTCACCACATCCTAATCTAAACCTGTCTCAAAGCCCAAAAAACATGTGAAATAACATCATTTTCTTTTTAAAATTTTTTGGTAAGGCTAAGGAAATGGGAAAAAATGAAGATGAACTAAAAAGACACTATACTGGTGACTCGTCAGACTCATGCATTATCTAAGAAAATTAAATTACTGAAAGGGAAATAACTGAAAGGAAATTAACTAAAAAGGGAAATAACAGAAAGCAATAAAATCCCCTCCCACACTTAAATTGAACATTGTCCCCAATGTTTCGAAATAAGATAAGGGGGGTAACCTGGAAAAAGACTACTGAGGAGGGGCACTGGTGCCTTCGCCGTCCTGATGTGATGGTCTGGAACGACGGGATCTACTACGATGCTGGTCCCTCCGGTCGAGTCGTGCTGATAAAGCAGCCTGAGCACTCCGGACCTCTCGAAGGTTACCCAAGATGGAACCCTGAGTAGCCTCTACAAGCTGGTAGTGTCGGCTGTTGAACTCTCTCTGACGGTTCTGCTCTAATGAGATATCGTTCAAGGTACAACAGACGTTGCTATAAGCACGATCCGAAACCAATCGCGATTGTTGCATGAAGCTCATGTTGTCCGTCAGCTGCTGTGAAATAGTAGAGAGAAGGCCATCACGCCTTTCCTCTCTAGCTGTCATATCACGCCTGGATAGCGTTTTCTTCTTCTTTTCAAGGCATGAGGCTTGCATATTTTTTTGTGAAGACAAAAATGAAAATATTTTTGTCTTATATTTTTTTTTTCTTTGCACGACAAAAAATAAAATAATTAAAAATCAAAAAAGAAAAAGAAAAATTAACATTAGTGCATAATATGTATATATATAAGGAATTCAAAGTGCATGAAAATATAAAAGCTGCAATAAAGTAAAATATGTCTGGAAATGCGATAAATAAAATAAAGCGTATAAAAGGAAATTAAATACTAGGGTAGTGCTGTCAGTGTAGAATGAGTCATGTGGTAGGTTTCTTCTCCTGGCTTGATCCACGAATCTCAGCTATCTCCCTCCGAAACTCTTCAATCACCTGATATAGAGCATCGGCCTCTGAGGCATGAGTGAGATCAAAAACCTGCATTTGTAACTCTAAGTCTGCCACTTCCTGCTTGAGCAGGGCAGTCTCCTTACGGAGCTCATAAATCTGTGTTTGTAGGTCAGGTGGCTGCAGAGACATATTGTTAGACATAACAGTGATTTGGGGAGTAAGAGGTGTAGGAGTGTACTCAGCGGCGGGAGGCGATTTCTGCTCTTCGACAGTCTCTCCATAACCCTCTAGAGCATAACTCCAATTTTCAGGATCATGGACACTGGTCATCAGCTGATCTGGTAATGTAAAGTAGTGTATCGCTTCGCCGTCGATCAGCAATCTAAACATGTTGGGCTCAAAAGAAGCCCTCCTCATCAGTCCTCTATCAAGACAAAAATCAATATCCAGGGTGGTGTAGCAGCAGAAGGTCTTGAGGTGCAATAATTTGCGAGACAGACCCAATGCAGTAGCTATCTGTGTAACAATCCCACCGACATGGATGATGCCTACGGATGATCTGGCAACACTAGCCAAGCCCTTTAACAGAAAGTTGCCACAAGCAACAGGGCGAGACTGAGTCGCACAAAACAGTAGGAAAATCTCCTCTTCACTTAGCAGTGTCTCTGTATCTGGAAAACCTAGGAAAGAATGTGCTAGAATCATCTGGAAGTACCTCAATGCAGGGTTGTGGATTACCTGAGAAAACTGGGTAGAAGGATCTTGGCTCCCTCCGCCTGATATTTTAGTCCAAAACTTTTCCACTTCTCTGCTCATAAAATACCCCATCGGTGTATCTGGAATAGCATCAGGAGTAGTCTGGAAACCTAGCAAATCACCAAACCCTCTGTGAGAGAATGAGTAGTCAATCCCGAACAACCTGAAAACAGCGAGTCCATCGGGTCCAGCCCAAGGGTCATGATGAAACGAGCTGAGGAACTTAAGAGTCAAGTTCCTATAAGTGTTGTTCCTGTAGTCAAACTGGCCCCAATGGAGTTGATGGCATAAAAATCTGACGCTTGGCTCTATCCCTAAGGCATCCATGCAGTCATGGTCAGGGTACCTGGTAGGAGCCATAGGGCGTCTCATGTGGACATAGTAACGCTCTCTCTGTGCATCATCTCTAAAGGCCACGTGCATGTCATCAGGGTTCTGCATTCTGTACAAGGTTAGCAAACAAGTCCTGAAAGCACATAAAACATTCAATCGTTAGTCCTGACATAATAATAATAATATAAACAAAATAAAGTAAAAGTAAAAAATAAAAAGTACAAAAATAAGAAAAACCATGGGTTGCCTCCCATGCAGCGCTTGTTTAACGTCATTAGCTCGACGACCGATATTTAAACATCATTGGAAGGATACGGTGGATCACTCAGAGTATGGCAGGTGTATGTTGTTGGAATGTCACCTCCTTCGTAGGGCTTCAACCTCTGTCCATTGACGATGAATGGTTTACATGTCGGGTTCTTGATTTCAATAGCACCGGATCTCAGGATCTTAGATACTTCGAAAGGGCCAGTCCATCTCGAACGGAGTTTACCTGGAAATAGTCGTAACCTAGAATCGAACAGGAGAACAGGATCGCCTATCTTGAAGTCTCTTCTTATGATTCTTTTGTCATGCCAAGCTTTTGTTCTTTCTTTGTATATGATGGCATTTTCGTAGGCAGATTGTCTGAGCTCTTCTAATTTGTGGATGTCAAGGATACGTTTCTCACCAGCAGTCAAGTAATCCAAATTCAAAGTTTTGATGGCCCAATAGGCCTTATGCTCCAATTCAAAAGGTAAGTGACATGATTTTCCATAGACCAGTTGATAAGGGGTTGTTCCTATAGGAGTTTTGAAAGCGGTTCTATAGGCCCATAATGCTTCTTGAAGTTTCTGTGACCAATCCTTTCTAGATATAGAGACAGTCTTCTCGAGGATTTGTTTTATCTCCCTATTAGATACTTCCACTTGTCCATTGGTCTGTGGGTGGTATGGTGTTGCTACTCTATGCTTAACTCCATACTTGCTTAAAAGTTTATCAAATATTCTCGATATGAAGTGTGATCCTCCATCACTTATGACTAAACGGGGGGTTCCAAACCTGGGAAATATATAATTCTTGAATAATTTGATGACTACTCTGGTGTCATTTGTGGGTGCGGCGATAGCTTCAATCCATTTAGACACGTAGTCAACAGCTACTAATATGTACTGATTTCCAAAAGATGGTGGGAACGGTCCCATAAAGTCTATACCCCATACGTCGAAGAGTTCTACTTCTTGGATATTTCTTAACGGCATTTCATTACGTCTTGAAATATTTCCTGTGCGTTGGCATCTATCACACTTGACAATGAAAGCATGGACATCACGCCACATAGTAGGCCAGAATAGGCCAGCTTGAAGAATCTTGGCGTAGGTCTTAGATGTGCTTGCATGTCCACCATAGGGTGCCGAGTGACAATGCTCAATTATATTATTTACCTCTTCTTCTGGAACACAACGGCGGAAAATGCCATCTTTACCTCTCTTGAAAAGAAACGGTTCGTCCCAATAGAAGTTTCTCACATCACTATAGAACTTCTTCTTCCGGTGGTAGTTTAGATCAGGGGGTATGATGTCAGCGGCTAGGTAATTAACAAAGTCTGCATACCAAGGTACATCACTTATGGCTAAGGATTTTTGAAAATACTCATGAGGGTCTGGGTTATCATCTTCAATGGTTTCTAGTTGGGCTATCAGTCTATCATAGGCAAAATCGTCATTTATGGGAACTGGATCAGGTTTCAGGTATTCTAGCCTAGATAGGTGATCAGCTACCACATTATCAGTGCCTTTCTTATCACGGATATCCAAATCAAACTCTTGCAGTAATAGAATCCATCGAAGTAACCTAGGCTTGGCATCCTTTTTGCTTAGTAAGTAACGAATGGCAGCATGGTCGGTGTAAACTATAATCTTGGCTCCTACTAGATAAGATCTAAATTTGTCTATTGCAAAAACTACAGCTAGGAGCTCTTTTTCGGTTGTTGCGTAGTTGAGCTGTGCAGCGTCTAGGGTTCTACTGGCATAATAAATCACATGTAACTTCTTATCTTTTCTTTGACCTAGAACGGCTCCAACAGCGTAATCACTGGCGTCACACATTATCTCAAACGGTTCTGACCAATCAGGGGGTTTCATTATAGGTGCTGAAATCAGAGCTTGCTTCAGGAGATTAAATGCTTCAGTACATTTTTCATCGAAGATAAATTCAGCATCTTTCATCAAAAGACCAGTTAAGGGTTTTGTTATTTTGGAGAAATCCTTGATAAAACGTCGGTAAAATCCGGCATGTCCAAGAAAACTTCTTATCTCCCTGATAGTCTTCGGCGGTTTTAGATTCTCTATGACTTCTATTTTTGCTTTATCTACCTCTATACCTTTTTCGGAAACTATATGTCCTAAAACAATCCCTTCGGTGACCATGAAATGACATTTCTCCCAATTTAGCACAAGGTTTACCTCCACACATCTCTCCAGGATTTTCTCAAGGTTGACAAGACAATTTTTGAAATCTGATCCACAAACTGAGAAATCGTCCATAAATACTTCCATAATTCCATCTAAATAATCAGCAAAGATAGACATCATGCAGCGTTGGAAAGTTGCAGGAGCATTACAAAGTCCAAAAGGCATTCTTCTATAGGCAAGAGTTCCAACTGGGCATGTAAAGGTAGTTTTTTCTTGATCTTCGGGGTGAATAGGTATTTGGAAGAATCCGGAATATCCATCTAAGTAACAAAAGTAAGAGTGTCTGGCTAGGCGCTCCAACATTTGGTCTATGAATGGTAATGGGAAATGGTCCTTCCTAGTTGCTTTATTTAATTTTCTATAATCTATGCACATACGCCAACCTCCATCGGTTCTTTTTGCTACCGGTTCGCCCTTCTCGTTTTGCACGACTGTGATGCCTCCCTTTTTAGGTACTACATGCACAGGACTCACCCATTTACTGTCCGAGATCTGATATACTATACCTGCCTCTAGTAACTTAAGAACTTCAGTCTTAACTACAATACTCATTATAGGATTTATTCTTCATTGGTGTTCTCTGGAAGGTTATGAATCTTCTTCAAGCAAAATCCGATGCATGCATACGGATGGGCTTATTCCTTTTAGATCAGAGATCTTATATCCTAAGGCTGAGGGGTACCTACGTAAAACTTCTAATAATTGATCGGTTTCTTCTTGGTTTAAGGTAGCACTGACTATAACTGGACGGTTCATATCTTCATCGAGAAATTCATATCTCAGGTTTTTAGGCAGTTCCTTAAGTTTTACGGTCGGTTTTATAGGGCAAGGCATAGGATCTGGGGTAAGAGATAAACATTCGTGAAGGTTATCATCAATGTGGGGTCTTTTATAATTGTCATCTTCCAAAATAAGGGTTGATGGCAATTTAATAGATTCAGTTTCTTCTTCTTGTTCTAATTCCCTAATGCATTCTTCGATGATATCTAAGGCATAACAAGCATCTCCTATCACAGGTGCCATAAGAAATTTTGACAATGTAAATTCTATCTTCTCGTCACCTACCTCAAAAGTTAGTTTTCCCTTTTTAACATCTATTACGGCTCCAGCAGTCGATAAAAACGGTCTACCTAGGAGGATTGGTATGTCGTCATCTTCTTTAATGTCCATGACAACAAAATCAGTAGGTATAAACAGCTGACCTATCCTAACAGGGACGTCTTCAAGTATGCCTATAGGGTATTTAATGGATCTATCGGCTAATTGAAGTGACATCTTAGTAGGTTGTAATTCTCCTAAGTTTAATCTCTCACAAACTGCAAAAGGCATTAAGCTCACACTAGCTCCTAAGTCTAGAAAAGCTTTTTCGATGACATGATTTCCCAAAATACAAGGAATGGAAAAATTTCCGGGATCTTTATCTTTCTTTGCTAACCTATCTTCGGAAATAGAATTACATTCCACGGGTTTCGGATCTTCAAGTCTACGTTTATTTGTAAGTATGTCTTTGAGAAACTTAGCATAAGAAGGTATTTGGGTGATGGCTTCTGTAAAGGGGATTTCTACGTGAAGTTTTTCTATAACCTTAACGAATTTTTGATATTGATTATCGATTTGGGTTTTCTTTAATCTTTGAGGGTAAGGTATTGGTGGTTTGTATGGCGGTGGTGGTACATAGGTTTTATTTTTAGGTTCTTCTCCTTTTTCTTGACTTTCCGGGGTTTCAGGCTTCTCTGGTTCCTTCTCCTCACTCCTCTCAGAAGTTTCGGGCTCACTTAATCTAGGGTTCAAAGGTTCCTTATAAGCGGTTCCACTTCGTAGAGTAATGGCATTAGCTTGCCCTTTCGGGTTTTGTTGAGGTTGTCCAGGGAACTGTCCTCCGGGTGTAGTCTGTGGGGCTTGGTTTAGCGCTACCTGAGAGATCTGGGTTTCAAGCATCTTATTATGAGTAATGATTTGATCAACCTTGGTTCCTAACTGGGTAATTAGTTCGTTAACATGGACGCTTTGGTTCATGAACTCTTTGTTCTTCTGTTTTTGAGCAACGATGAAATCTTTTACAATTTCCTCAAAGCTCGGGTTTGGTGGCACAGGTTGCATAGGTTGATTTGTTCTAGGGGCTTGGTAACCTTGTTGTCTCGGAGGTGCGGTATTTTGGATAGGGTTATTATTTTTGTAGGAGAAGTTTGGGTGATTCCTCCATCCAGGGTTATATGTGTTTGAAAATGGGTTCCCTTGGGTATAGTTCACTTGCTCGATGTTGGTTTCATTCAACAGATTGCATTCGGCGGATTGGTGTCCTTGCGTTCCACATATCTCACAATTCGGCGAAACTGCGGCTACAGTATTCGGAGTTGTACACATATGTTCGACTCTTAGGGCCAACGCGTCCATTTTAGCTTGCATCATGTCTATAGAGCTTAGCTCATGTATTCCTCCTTGGGCTTCCTTCTTTTCCACTGTCGCTCGTTCTACTCCCCATGATTGATGGTTTTGGGCCATATCCTCGATAAGGGCACTAGCTTCAGGGTAAGGTTTGTTCATCAGTGCGCCACCAGCGGCAGCGTCGATGGTCATTTTAGTGTTATAATGAAGTCCATTATAGAAGGTTTGGATGATTAGCCAATTCTCTAAGCCATGGTGTGGGCATGCTCTTAATAGTTCTTTATATCTCTCCCAGGCTTCGAACAACGACTCTCCTTGGTGTTGGGTAAATCTAGTTATAAGGTTTCTAAGAAGAGCGGTCTTACTCGGGGGAAAATATCTAGCAAGGAAAACTTTTCTAAGGTCATCCCAAGTTGTTATTGAATTGGGTGGAAGGGAATCTAACCATGATAGAGCTTTATCTCTGAGGGAAAAGGGAAATAATCTTAAGCGTATTGCCTCAGGAGAAGCTCCATTGGTTTTAAAGGTGTCTGCTAACTGAAGAAAGTTTTTTAAATGTTGGTTCGGGTTATCAGTAGCGAGACCTGAGAATTGTCTCTGTTGCACTAATTGCAGCAGGGATGGTTTAAGTTCAAAATTATTGGCTGGGATAGCGGGGTTTACTATACTGGAACTAGGTTCCTCGTTTGATGGTTGGGCGAAGTCCTTAAGAGGTCTTCGGTTTTGTTCTTCGGCCATAGCTATCCTATTCCTATGGAAAAATAAACGTGCGCGAGCGTAACGTTCAGGTTCAGCTAGAGGGTCTACTAAACTTCCGGCACTGCGAGTCTTTCGCATTGACCGGTGGGTAACAACCTTAGTCTAAACGGTATAACTACAGGGTAATGAAATTTGACGATATTGGTCCCCGGCAACGGCGCCAAAAACTTGATGCGTGTTTTTCGCAAGTGTACGAATCACGTCAAAGTAATATAAAAGATTATCGAATCCACAGAGACCAAGTGTCAATCTATCAAACCTGTTGTTATGGTGCGTATCTAAGGCAACTATTTTTAAGGGTTTTAATAAGGGTGCAATGGTAAATAAAATTATAATTTTAAATAATAAATAAAGACAGGCTCGAATGTAATTCACGTAATCAATGATAATCCAGTACTTGTTAGTGGAACTACTTATGGGCAGTGTTTTCTTCTTTGAAAAGAACTAATTTAACAGGAACTGTCGCTTTCGCGTATTCAGAACCGAGTTGTACTCTCTAATCAACCCCTCCTATTGTCACGGATAAAAAGGTGCGTACTGCGTTAGAGTAGTAAACCTATTTTTAAGAAATATAGTATCTTAACTAAGTTGAAAAGTATTTTAACCTGGACTTCTTAGCAAAAAGAGGTTCTTGCGAACCAGAGTTTAAACTTCCTAACGCGTCCGAAAATCGTTTTAAAATCTCTTTTATTTTTAATCTAAAATCTCATAATGAACTATACAAAGCGCTTTTGGCTGTTTTTGAAATAGTTAAAAACAATTATTTGAATTGAAAGATAAAATAGCCCTTAGGTGTTTCCACGAACAATTATACTGATTACTGGTTTAATTACGATCCTTACATTCTAACCTTTATGGAATTAGTTAGACATGATAAAGTAAATATTCTTTTTATAGTTTTTCATAAAAGTAATTTAAAGCGAGTGCGGAAAGTAAACGAAGTAAAGTGCGAGTGCAGGAAATAAACAACGTAAATGTGCGAGTGCGGGAAATAAACAACGTAAATGTGCGAGTGCGGGAAATAAACAAAATAAAAGCGAGGCAGAAATAAATAAAAGTAAAGTACGAACTTGAATTAAAATGGCGGCAGGATTAACTTCCTCCAGAGTGCTCCAAAACTCGAACCACAGACAGATTACAGACTCGATCACTCGATTGCAGAGGCACCCCGATGTGGAATGGCAACTGCTTTATAACTGATATATGCCTAGAGAATTCTAATTCTGGATGAAGAAAAACGAAAATCTAAGGTCCTATTTATAGTAAAAACTGAAAGCATGAAATGACCGGGACGCCCCTCCACTAAAAAGTGGAGGTTATGAAATTTTGCCTTGTGGCGCCCGCCACAAGGTCATGGCGCCCGCCATGGTCCCTACAGGGGATGATGGAGTGGGGAACGTGGGTCTTGGAGGTTGAGGAGTGGTCTTGAGACGTGGCCACGTCATGGCTAACCCCATGGCGCCCGCCACGGTGGGTGCCGTAAGTGCAAAATGCTGAATTTCTAGGTTTTCGTCCGTTTTCACTCCTTTTTCGCTCCTTTTCCCGATTCCAGCTCCGATTATTATAAAAACCTGAAAACATAAGAAAACAAAGCAATAACAAAGCAAAACAACAATAAAAGCTAAGAATGCATGCGAAATCGGAGTCAGAAATACGGTGAATTTTAGTGTGATCACAAATTGATTGGTAAGTTGTGTCAATTGATTGATAAAATTTTTTTGAGCCAACTAATTGATTGGAGCATTAAGCCAATCTATTGGAGAAGAGCTTTGGTCACGACTTCTTGAGTCTAACGGTTACTAACTGCAAGTACACAGTCTATCGTGTAGTAATAAAAGATATCGATCCCACAGATACTCGATAATCAACCTAGTGTAGTCGGGTGTTGCTATGTTTAGCGAAGGCGAGCGATGTTTTGGGTTTTTAAGGGTTAAGAATTAACTAAATTAAATTAATGATATAAATTATCGGTACATAATTGATTTCGCCTTCGCGAATTCAATAGAGCGGCTTGTTAAGGTTTATTAAGTTATCTCTCCGTAGAAACTCTCTATCTAAAAGTCCTAGACTCACACTCTCGTGGTCTTGCCTAATACTATATTCCTAAGTTCAATTGAGCGCTCTCGCTGTGTCAATTCAAGTTAGAAATACTTTTGGGAAACCTAAAGGTTCTAATTGGTTTTAAAGCGCTTTCGCTATGTTTAAAACTAATGCCCGATTTCAGCTATCTGATTATGATCTCACACTCATGTGGTTTTAATCCTAATCTTATGTACTCTCTTACTCTCGTAACGAAAGTTAATTAAAACAAGAAATCTAAACTAGATTATAACTTAATTTAAGGTTTTAGCCTAATTCTATCAAATTCGTTTCGGTTTATACAATTACATACCGATTAACGGTTTAAGCTTACATATTAAATAAAAAAAAGGTAGAAGGAGACGAAGTGCATAATATAAATAAATGCGATAATAAATAAATGAAATAACATTAAAATCAGAAACCTGGTTGCAATATTCTTGATCAACCAAACTTCGAAACTTGAAACGAAAACGCAGTGGCTAGAAACAATAAAAATGGTGATAGTTTCCTAATGGCGGAAACTATCTCTAAGGTTCGGTAAAAGAAATAAAAACGAATGTAATACTGAAAAATAAAGGCGAACTTCGTAGAATAAAAACGGAAGAAATTGGACATCAAACGAAGCTCTCTGCCCAAATGGCAAAGAGCTCTATTTATAGGCACTATGTTAGGGTTAGTTGAGGAATAATACGCTTGGACTTTGATTGGGATTGAGAATGGGTTGCATGGACTGAATGAACTAGGATGAGGAGAATTCTCTACATGGCCGGAAAAATCTCTATGAATATTGACTTCTGTTACTTGCTGTTACGGATTTTGCGTTGCTGAAATTATTAAGTTGAAACGAACGTCTTATATTTGAGACGAGCAACTTAAGGATGAGACGACCAACTCAACTCCAAGTTGGGCGTCTGGGCAATGAGACGATCGTCTGGTTGCTGAGACGGTTGTTTGGCAGCAAAAGTGGAGAAATGCATTTTTCTGTCACTTTCCTTTTGTTTTCCCTTGTTTCTTGTCTTAAATGCTTCCTTTTTGCATTCTTGCCTCCAAATGACGTGTCCAATTGAATGTCTGCAAAACAAACACAATTTATGCATAATATCGTCCAAAACAAATAAATAATCATGTTAAATAATCTGAAATCGCATTAAATAATCGATATGAATTCGAGTTATCAAGCTTATCGATTAACAAAGAAATTATGACAACACATTAAAGAATGAAATGGCTATATATCTAATATTTCTTGATTGGGATTGCCAATTGATTAAAAAATAGTTGGATAATCGTTTGGAGCGTTGTGTCAATCGATTGGCTCATTAAATCAGCCCATGATTGATTTCTTTTTTGGATGTTTCAAAATCCTATATAAAGGAGGATCACATCCACTTCTTTGCACCCAAATTTCCAACGATTTACATTTTCTTTGGAATTTATCTCTTTAAGTTTTGTCCTTCTCTTTCTCTCAAGAAAATATCTCTCTCACTTGATATTGCATTAGTACTTACGAGTGAAACTTTACTTGTGAGGAAGAATTTTGTAAGTGGTTGTGATGTTCGTTTAAATATTGAGAGTGATACTCTTGAGAAGTTTAAGTTTGGTTTGTGAGATAAACCATTCATAAAATATATGTTGTGCTTTATTGAGATTTTCTGAATTTGTTTTTTATTTTGGTTATTGACATAAGCTTGAAAATCTCTAAGAAGGTTCTAGTTTAGCCTGTGGTAAAAACTATCTATAGTTGGTGTCGCTCCCACCAAATGAAGCAGGGTCAAATGGGGTACAGACGCGAACGGTCGGCGAGAGGGGGATGTGAGAACACACAGGAGTGAACTCACGGGGAATGAAAAGAGTCGCCAGCTAGGCATTTTTATCCCGGAGGAAAGGTAATGCTGCATAAACCTAGAAAGATATGGACAAGACGGTTGCGAACCAGAGAGACTGAGAAAGGGGGTTGGTTACAACCTGGGAAGGTATTAGCACCCAGATTGTCCGTCGTACTCGACGGGATCCACGCTTAAAAGATTTGTGTTTTAAAGGGGTAGTGTCAGTGCAATTTGTGTATAAAAAGAGACTGGAAAAGGAAATGTACAGGTGTCAGTGTAAGAGAAGTGTGAAGTGTATAAGTGAAGTGTCAGTGTAAGAACAAGAGTGAAATGCTCAGGAGTATGAGGCTTAAAGAATAAAGCTGGAAAGAGGGGGAATATACAGAGACTTTTTGTTCGATAACTGTTAAGTTATGCCTACGTATCCTCTCGTGCAATGAGGAAGTCAGAACACCGTAGTTCGACCCAAAGAGACTGAAAGATGAATTGACTTGTGAACTGCTTACTTGTCTATGCTCAAGTGTATGACCTGTCTGGCTCAGGTGCAAACTGTCTTGCATTAGACGGAAGAAGCAAGTTCTCGTTTGTGAGTGAATGAGATGAGAAAAGAATCCCGGAGGAGACGATTATTGTTTGTTTTTGTATTTTCAGTCTTTTATTGTTTTTGAAAGTTTGTCATAAGTTAATGAACTTAAGCCTAAACCAATGGATTTAGTAAACTCATCACATCTTCCCTCTGATTAGGGGTAATGAGAATACTTTAAGTGTGAAGTCAGATTCTCACACCTAATCACCTTTGATGTAGGATTAAGATCATTAACCTACTTGTGATTACTTAGATGTTTTTTGTTGTTTTTGTTTAGTGTTGAGTAATGTGATTAAGCCATAATCAGGGATTAAACAGACTCATTACACCATCCTAATAGAAGGATAATAGATGAGAATGTTTAAGCTGAGGAAAGCTCCTCAACTTAATCCATGATTAGGGATTAAACTCATGACAAAACAAAGCCTTTATTAAGTGGATTTTAGTTAATGGTAAGATGATGAAGTGAATTTTAGGGTTTGTAAGACAACTTGAGGGGGACTTGTCCATTAACACTAGGGTTAGTCCTTCTCAACCAGTTAAGGAAGAATTAGAACCTAATGCAAGGCCCAAGTTACAAGCTTGATGTCTTGATGATTATTAAGTGAATTGATTAAGGGATTTAAACACATTAAGGGTTTAACACTTAGGATTAAAGTTATACACTCCATCCTAATAGAAGGATGCAGGCATAAGCTTAATCACAAAGCCTTGAAGCCTTTAGGGTTTAGTCCCTGATTATGAGATGAGAAGAGAAGACTCAAAGAGACACAAAGGTAAAACTAAGTGGGGAGACTAATCAAAACCCTAATCATTGTCATGCTTGGTTGTTCCTAAGGTTTGTGAGGTTAACAAGAGAAATCTTCAATGGAACCACCAGGAAGCAGATGAAAGGATCAGGAAAAGCAAAGTAACTTGCTTCATTTAAGAAGACAAGTCACTTGAAGAAAGAAAGTGAGAAGAAGAAGAATGAGCAAGCTCAATCTCAAACACATAACAAAATGCAGCAAGGATGCATGAAAGAGATGAAAAGAAATTGTGAGAAGTGAAGGCAAATTCACTTCTCAAAGTTGCTTACCACCTGAAAAGTTAGTGAAAGGAATGCAATGCAATGCAAAATGGAATGAAATGGCATGATGCAAACCAAAACCAGAAGCATATATGAGATGATAATGATGCTATGAGATGATGCAAACATGAATCAAGACATGAGAATGATCATACAAACATGTGGATGCAAATGAAACAAGTTTAGAACCATGAACACACATGAAAAGTCATGAAATGCAAATGACATACAACATGACAAATACATGAAGCAATGATCAAACATACTTTCAATATGTCTTAAGATGTCTAATGAATCAAATGGATGCATAAAATGCAATGGCAAGTCATGGTATGAATGCAAATACAAGATGAATGCAAAAGGAAGCCCAAATTAGGGTTTATGATCAATGCATCAAACAAAAACCAAAATCAGAAGCAAACATCAAGATAAAAAATTGAAAATTCATTCAAAGGAACCCTAAACCTACACAAACTCACTGCCCAAAGGAGGGGTTCTAACTCTTAACCTAATGTAAGTTATGAATTTCCTAAGTTTTCTAGGGTTTTAGGGTACCTTAACAAGAAAAATGCCAAACAAATTGAAAATGAAAGATAAAATCATGCCAATTTAATCTCACAAACTACATGCTAAACAAAATGCAATGCAAAAAGAATCAAAGTCCAACTCTCAATGGTTAGGCATAAATGATTTTTTGAAGTTTGGATCAAAATAATGCCTTGAAATGATTTTAATTCCATGAAAAATTCTCAAAAGACATCAAGATCAAAAAGGAAATTTGGTTTGAGGGTTGGACAATGTTTCTAAATGATTATGAAGGTTTCATGAATTTTTTGGTGATTTTTAAATACCTAAAAGTATTTTTAATTAATTAATTCTCATTAATTAATTAAAAATAAACTTTTAAATGATTTAAAAATATTTTTTAATGCAAAAATTAAAAAATAAAAATGTTTTTGGTTTCTGAAATTAAATAAAAGTTTATGCAAAAATTTTAAGAATTTTTTAAAAGGTTTTGCTATTTTTAAATAAATGTGGAAAACAAATCAAATAAAAAGAAAATAAAATGAAATAAAATGGAAAGTCAAACAGATCAATGGCTGGTATTCAAATGAAATGCGCGCGTGTTGACTGGCGCCAGATCCAAGGGTGGAGATTCAAACTGGCCAGATTAATTATAAACTTAATTAATTAAGGTAATGACGTGGATTAGGGTTAAGTGAAGCAATTCAGGCCATTGAACGCACGCGGGAATTGACCAAGCCAGCTCATCCAACGCTCAGGATTCAAACTCTCATTAATTACAGGGATTAGCCCTAATTATTTTCAGGTGGCCGGAGAAGACCTCCGGTCGTCTTCTCCGGTGGGAATCCCACCTGAAAATCTCTAAAATCCTCAAAACTTCACCAAAATGAAAACTAAAAGCCCAGAAATCATCCCCACACATCACTGAATCAAAACCCCTAATCAAAACTCATTTATCTTTCACTAATCATGCGAATCGAAACCAAACATTTTTAGGTCAGAAAAGTTTCAGAACAAGATTAAATGCTTATTTCTCAATCATTTCAGAAAGTAAAAGCACCAGGGTGATCAGCAAGACATGAGGAACAACTTAGAAACTTAAAAATCCATTTCTGGAAAAAAAGTTCTTGGTATACCTGAGCTTTGAGCTTTCTCAGTTTGTAACTTTCTGACCCTCTCTCTTTGCGCAAACCACTCCTCTTAGGCCCCTGATGAAGTCCTGATGCTTAGAAGAAGTTTATGGTGGCTGGTTTGGAAGATGGCAGAGGTTCTGCTCAAGGTGAGGTGAGAATCGTATTTATGATTCTGGGAGTTTAAGGCAATGGTGATGGGTGCTTTGTGACCAGGAAGGTGTGTTGAGTTGATCTGTGAAGTTAGTTTGTGTGTTTGTGACTTGTGTGATGAGTTTCGAAGGCTCTTGCACAAGGGGTGGAAAATGAGAATGCTGAGTTATGAAGTGTTTTCAGGCTTGCTCTCTTGTTGCTTTGGCTTGCTTTTGGCTTGTATAAACTATTGGGATTGGTCAGAAGATGTGATGTGTGCTTTATTGATTGGTATGGGTCCTTTTGCCAAAATGTCAAAGTTGTGTAAGAGAGGTATGGGCTACCTTCTAGCCAAGTACAAGGAGTGTGTTCTGCGCAGCATGATGAGGGGAAAGGCCTAGGGTGGCTCAGCAGGCTAGCAAGCAAGTGGGTTGTGTCTTATGATGAGTTTTGCAACTTGCCTTGCTTTTGATCTTTGTGAAATATCTTGATCCATAAGCCACAAAAGTGAGAAGTTTCTTGGCCCATTCTGATTTTTAGGTCTTGCATGATCATGTTGTGAAGTTTAGAAGTCCATTTGATGACTAAATTTGCCTTGAGAAGTGAATTTGCAACTTTGCCTCTTTGGTGAAAAACTTCAAATTTTGTGATTTTTGCCAACTTTGACAAGCCATAACTTTTGATCCAAAATGAATTAGGTCATGTTCTTATACTTTTTGAAAAGGTAATGATCCATTCTACAACTTTCATGACCAAACTTTTTCCATTTGAAGCTTTTTTGAATCAAAAAGTAAGGGTTGAAAAAGTTGCCTAAAATGACAATTTCATTAAAAGTCAAACTTGCCCAAAAAGTCAACTTTGCAAAAGACTTGAAATTCTTCAATTTTGTGAACTTACAACTTCTTCTATGATCAAATAAAGATCATATGCAATCAAAGTGATGAAGAACACCCTTTGGTTGGGTCAATGAGGGCCTCAGATGCCCTGATTTTGCACTGACTTGCCTGAAAAGTCAACTCTTGATCAGATGACTTCCCCATGGAATTTCTTCATGAAAATTGATATGCATACTCCCTATACCATATAGGGACCAATAGAAACAAGAATGACCAAAAAATTTGGAGTTATGGCCTTTGAAACCAAAACCCTAATTTCAGGTCATCTGTGCAGTTAAACCTGGCTCTGCTTCCACACCATTCTCAGTTCTTGTGATTCTTTGACATTCTTGACTTTGAGAGGATATAATATGATGCTTGAACACACATGGACCCGTTTGAAGTGATTGATGACCTTTGGAGTGGCTCAAGAAGCTCTTGGATTGCTCAGATCACAAACCCTAGATGCAGATGACTTAGAACCAATGCAGTGAATAAAAAAATGTGATGTGAGATGCTATGATTGAGTTTATGCATATGAAATGATCACAAGCCATGGTGTGAATGGGTGAGGGCAAATTTGGGGTGTTTACAGCTGCCCCTATTCAAACATGAGTTAGCTGTGCAGGATGTAAGCAGCGGCTTAACAGGCAAACAAGATAACTTGTGGTTGAATACCAAAGACAGTCCAAAATTTGCACTCACAGAATGAAGAAGAAAAGGGATATAGATTGTAAAAGAAAATAAAGTATATTGTAAAGTGTAGGTGACGAAGGACGACCGTCGAGCAGAGGATGACTGCTGGGTAAAGAGCAATGACGGGGACGACCGACATGCTGGGGAAATGCGGGAATAAAGCAATGACGGGGACGACCGACATGCTGGGGATAAAAAGAATTATGATGGGGACGGCCATCGAGTAAAGCTGTAAAATTCTCTGGGGATTAATGAAAAATGATGGGGACGGCCATCAAGTTCATAAAGTAAAGTAACCAACGATGGGGACGGCCATCAGGCTAAACTGATGAAGGACGATCATCAGGAAAAAGGGGAAAGGGACCACGACGGGGACGCCCATCGGGTTAAAGAATAAATTAAATAAACAGATGATGAGGTACGGTCATCAAAGGTGAAGGACGATCACCTAGCAGGGGACGGCTGCTCTGTTGGGGATGAGATGAGGGACAGTCATCTAAGGTGGAGGACGACCACCTGGCAGGGTACGGCTGCCGAAAATATCGCGACATAGGACGAATGCCGGATAAAAGGTCGACGATAGGGATGACCATTGGATGAGCATGATGAAGGACGATCATCAAGAGGTGGAGGACGACCACCTAGCAGGGGACGGCTGCTCTCAAGGTTTATCATGACATAGGACGAATGCCAGATAACCAAAATCAACAATGGGGACGACCATTGGATAAAATGATGGAGGACGACCATCAAAAAGGTGAAGGACGATCACCTAGCAGGGGACGGCTGCTAAATATCACGACATAGGACGAATGTCGGATAGAAGGTCAACGATGGGGACGGCCATCGGACGAGCATGATGAAGAAAGATCATCAAGAGGTGGAGGACGACCACCTAGCAGGGTACGACTGCTCTCAAAGTTTATCATGACATAGGACGAATGTCAGATAAAAATAAAATTGCTTTGTTGGCGATCTACTGGGGAATAGTAAACACGGACGAGCGTTTACATCCAAGAAATAAAGGTATAAGTGTTTTGACGTTTGGGTATAGATTAAAGATGCAGACGAGCATCCTTAAGACTACGATACGGACGAGTATCGGGCAGAAACAAATACTGACACGTGTTCAGAGATGATGATACAGAGGAGTATCAACTGGTTAACAAAGAATACGGACGAGTGTTGAATCTGAGAGGACTTTTCTGGGGAATAGTAGACACAAACGAGTATCGGTATTCAAGAAGACAAGAGTGTTTGACATGGTGTATGGATTAAAGATGCGGACGAGCATCCTTAAGACTATGATACGGATGAGTATCAGGTAGAAACAAACGCTTGACGCATGTTCTGAGATGATGGTACGGACGAGTACCAACTGGTTAACAAAGATCATGGACTAGTGCTGAATCTGCGGGGATATAGGTGGTATATACAAGATACGGACGGGTATCTGTATGAGTGTGAGTGGTGTATAGATGAGTGTTTAATCTGCTGGAGAGAGTGACACAGACGAGTGTCAAGAAAAGTATAGTATAAACAAGTATAAAGTGTTTAGGTTACTGTGCTGGGGAAGATGACACGGACGGGTGTCAAGGAATTGTATATAAGTATCTGAGAGTGCAAAGGAGATGCTTTGGCTTTCTGCTGGGGATATGACACCGACGAGTGCCACAAGGGGTATTCTGTATATTGTTGATGGATTGTCGATATTCACAAGTGTTTGATTCAGAACATGGCTTATGATTATGCTACATGTTTGACTTTTGCCGTAATGCTCCGTATTAGACGGAATGCTACGCTTTGTGGGTGAACATGATGCGAATGCCATGATTATGCAAAGATACCAATCCAGGATTCGGATCCCGTTGCTGCGAAGATCTCTGGTCGATCTGTTTGAAATGGACATCCCAGCTGGGGATGAGATCACTGGTAGATCCGATGAGATGATATCTGTTTGGGGAAATGGGTCAATGATAGACCTATTCCAGTAAATGAGAGACCCAGCTGGGGAGAAAACACTTTGGGTGCTAAGACTGAGTGTTGATTTGTCAGCTTGCTGGGGTGAAGCTTTCATGCCTCAAGTTGCGTTTTGGATACCTGCAATCCTGCAAAGATAGGGAAACGCACAAGTGATCCCGAGGTATCCTTTACTGGATTCCATCATAGGAGTTTAGACACTTCTGAGAGTAAGTATATTTCCTGCAAGCACGTGGTTTTTTAGAAGAAAAGCATCTGTATTCGTGCAATCAGTTTTTCTTAAGACATCAGACATTCTTTGCAAATGAAAATGTACAAGACGAAACATGACTGAAAATCTGTTTTTTATTAATTCGTGTGCCCTGAATTGGCAAGATACAGTCAAAGAAACATATCCCCTGAAATGAGGAGATTGTTACAAATTGAGAAACCAAAAAGGTGCTGGCAATGTTGTCGACGCTTCAAGGAGCTTCCTCTTTCGCTATGACTCGTATGACATTTGACGCTCTTCTCGTCTTGCTTTCTGAAAAAGGCTGATTCTGAAAGAAGCTTGATCCTTTCGAGGCTTACCAAGTCGTAGGTGATACAGACAAATTCAGAATGCAGTTGTTCGCTTATTCCCTTATTTTGCCTGGATCGCCCTTTCGGGTTTTCAATCCATCGGGATACCCATTTTTGCCTGAGTTGTCCAATGCGGCTTTTCAACTCAGTGGGTGTACATTTTTTGTTTATTTTCCCTTATTTTTGCCCGAGTCTTTTATTCTGTTTTTGACTCGCCGGGATGCCCTATTTTTGCCTGGACTTACATTCTGTTTTTGTGTCCAGCGGGTCATTTTTATTCGAAGTATTTTTTAACTGCATCCGAATTCATAGGGGACGGGAAGTCTTCACCATCCATAGTACTGAGCATTAGTGCTCCTCCAGAGAAAACTTTCTTTACTACAAATGGTCCTTCATAGTTCGGAGTCCACTTGCCCCTGTGGTCTGTATGAGGAGGGAGGATTCTTTTCAGCACAAGATCTCCTACTTGGTACTCTCGGTGCCTGACTTTCTGATCGAAGGCTTTCTTCATTCTTTTCTGATATAAATGCCCATGATAGATTGCAGCCAATCTCTTCTCTTCAATCAGACTCAGTTGTTCGTATCGGGATCGGACCCATTCTGCTTCGTTCAGCTTAACATCCATTAACACCCGTAAGGAGGGTAATTCAACTTCAACAGGTAGGACTGCCTCCATACCATACACAAGTTGATACGGTGTTGCCCCAGTGGATGTTCTGATTGACGTGCGGTACCCATGCAAGTCAAACGGTAGCATCTCATGCCAGTCTTTGTAGGTGACTACCATTTTCTGCACAATCTTCTTGATATTCTTATTAGCTGCCTCAACCGCGTCGTTCATCTTTGGCCTGTAAGGAGAAGAATTGTGGTGTTGGATCTTGAAGTCCCGGCACAGTTCTGCCATCATTTTGTTATTCAAGTTGGAACCATTGTCAGTAATGATTCGCTCGGGAACTCCGTATCGACAGATGATATCTCTCTTCAGAAATCTGGCTACCACTTGCCTTGTAACATTTGTATAGGAAGCTGCTTCGACCCACTTGGTGAAATAGTCAATGGCGACCAGGATGAATCTGTGGCCATTCGAAGCAGTTGGCTCAATCTTGCCAATCATGTCAATGCCCCACATAGCAAAAGGCCAAGGTGAAGACATCACATTCAAAGGATTGGGAGGCACATGCACCTTATCCGCATAAATCTGGCATTTATGGCACTTTCTGGCATAAGCACAACAGTCGGCATCCATTGTGATCCAGTAATAGCCTGATCTTAGCAACTTCTTAGCCATGGCATGCCCTCCCGCATGGGTACCAAAGGATCCTTCGTGCACTTCATGCATTAACAAATTTGCTTCTGTCCTGTCGACGCATCTGAGGAGTACCATATCAAAGTTTCTCTTGTATAGGGAACCATCAGTGTTCAGGAAGAAACTACCAGCAAGCCTTCTTAAAGTCTTCTTATCATTGGAAGATGCCCCAGGTGGGTATGTTTGATCCTCCAAGAAGCACTTAATGTCATGGAACCAAGGCTTATCATCTTTGACAACATCTGCTGCGAACACATATGCTGGTCTGTCAAGTCTGGACACTGAGATTTGAGGTACAAAGTTGGCAGCTTGAACTTTGATCATGGATGAAATGGTAGCCAGAGCATATGCAAACTGATTTTCATCTCGTGGGATATACTCAAGCTTGACCGTTGTGAAGAAAGTCAATAACCTTCTTGTATAATCCCGGTAAGGTATCAGATGACCCTGGTGGGTGTACCATTTGTCGTTGGTTTGATTGATTACCAGAGCTGAATCTCCGAACACGGTCAATGTCTTGATCCTGAGGTCAATGGCTTCCTTAAGACCCATAATGCAAGCTTCGTATTCAGCTTCGTTGTTAGTGCAGTTAAAGGTGAGTTTTGCCGAGAAAGGCATGTGAACTCCTTTAGGTGTAATGAGTACTGCACCAACACCACGACCATTCATATTAACAGCCCCATCAAACATCATGGTCCATTCTTCTTCCGGGTTAGGCCCTTCAGTATGAACAGGCTCTTCATGATCTTTTGCTTTTATGAACATGATGTCTTCATCAGGGAAGTCAAATCTCATAGGCTGGTAATCATCAATGGGTTGCTCAGCAAGATATTCAGACAATACACTTCCCTTGATGGCTTTCTGAGATGTGTATTGGATGTCATATTCTGTGAGAATCATTTGCCATCTTGCAACCCTTCCGGTAAGTGCTGGCTTCTCAAATATGTATTTGACCGGATCCATCTTTGAGATCAACAAAGTAGTGTGGGTCAACATATACTGTCTCAGTCGGCGAGCAGCCCACGCTAAAGCACAACAAGTTTTCTCGAGCAGTGAATAATGTTGTTCACAGTCGGTAAACTTTTTGCTTAGGTAGTATATTGCATACTCTTTTCGACCAGACTCGTCATGCTGGCCCAACACACACCCCATCGACTCTTCTAATACTGTCAAGTACATGATCAGAGATCTTCCTTCAACTAGAGGCATAAGGATTGGAGGTTCTTGCAAGTATTCCTTGATTTTGTCAAAAGCCTTCTGGCAGTCTTCGTTCCACCTGACCGTCTGTTCTTTTCTCAACAATTTGAACAAAGGTTCACAGGTTGCTGTAAGGTGAGATATGAACCTTGAGATGTAGTTCAATCTACCTAGAAACCCTCGAACTTCTTTTTCAGACTTCGGTGCAGGCATTTCTTGAATGGCTTTGACTTTATCAGGGTCAACTTCAATCCCTTTCTCGCTTACGATAAATCCCAGCAGTTTACCGGATCGCACCCCGAACGTGCATTTGTTGGGATTCAACTTCAGTTGGTACTTTCTCAGACGCTTGAATAGCTTTAGCAGATTTACCAGGTGGTCTTCTTCAGTGAAGGACTTGGCAATCATATCATCCACATAGCATTCGATTTCCTTATGGATCATATCGTGGAATAATGTCACCATAGCCCGTTGATATGTCGCACCAGCATTCTTCAGTCCGAATGGCATCACCTTGTAATAGAACGTGCCCCAGGGTGTGATGAAGGTTGTCTTCTCCATGTCTTCAGGTGACATCTTGATCTGATTATATCCTGAAAATCCGTCCATGAAGGAGAATACCGAGAACTAAGCCGTATTATCAACCAATACATCAATGTGAGGTAATGGGAAATCATCTTTCGGGCTGGCTCTGTTCAGGTCCCGGTAGTCAACACACATTCTCACTTTGCCGTCTTTCTTAGGCACAAGTACTATATTAGCAACCCACGGCGGATAGCTAGTCACAGCAAGGAACCCGGCGTCCCACTGCTTTTGTACCTCTTCTTTGATTTTCATTGCCATATCTGGGCGAGTACGGCGCAGTTTCTGTTTAACCAGCGGGCAATCCTCTTTCAAAGGCAGCTTGTGCACAACAATGTCGGTGTCCAACCCTGGCATATCTTGGTAAGACCAAGCAAACACATCCACATATTCTTGAAGCAGGTCAATCAGTTGTCTCTTCACTGAGTCTTGTAAGCAGGCCCCGATTTTAACTTCTTTCACGTCTTCATCTGTACCAAGATTGATCGTTTCGACCTCCTCCTGATGAGGAGTGATAACCCTTTCCTCTTGTATCAACAATCTGGCTAGCTCTTCAGGAAGCTCATAATCTTCTTCAACCCCTTCATCAGCTTGATTGATTGGATTGTCAAAGTCATACAAAGTCATAGCCGTGCTGTTGTCGGTGCAGTCTGGAAGGCACTCTCTGCAAGGGTTCAGTTTGTTCATTTTAGTGATTGATTTTAATCTTGTTTAGAAAAGTGAAATAAAGTTGTCATTTTGAAAACATTGCCATTTATTTTTTGTACAAAAAGAAAAATGGAAAAACAGTGAGCGGAAAAGGAAAAGACTTATTTGCAAAAGATGTCTGATATTTCATTGATTAATCTTGTTGCACAAAAATTACAGATGGCCCGATTACAAAATGAGTCTTGTCATCTTGGGCAAGATGCAAGACTTGATGCATGCTTAAAATATACAGGAAATAATAATTACTCTGCAGGAGTAACTCTTATAATTTCCTGGGAAGACCAGTTTGAGATACTGCTCCCTGGGATCTTTGGACGTATCCAACTTTCCAGGTTGCGGTTGCTTTCATCCTCGTCTTCCAAATTGTTGACAGCATCAGGGGTGAGCATCCCCCCACTAACAAAGTTGGGCTCCTCAGCAGCCTCTGCTTGATCTTGTTGAGTTGGTTTGTAACCCAACCCAAATCTATCCTCTTTCTTCTCCACAGGTAACAGCTTGCCCCAGCCTTGGGCAGTCCCTTCTTCAACAACCTTCCGGGCTTGTTGATAAGATGTCATTGAGGTTCCAGGTACAACAGATGTTTCATTTATGTTCAAGGCCTCGAACCCTTGACTCATTGTTTCGTGGATCTCCCCATCCATCTCAATGTATTTGTATGTAGCCAGATGGCTAACAAAAATATCTTCCTCTCCACAAATAGTAACGACTTGGCCCTCCCACTCGAATTTTAACTTCTGGTGAAGGGTAGACGTAACTGCGCCAGCGGCATGAATCCATGGTCTACTCAACAAACAGCTGTAGGCAGGCTGAATGTCCATCACGTAGAAGGTCGTTTTGAAAGTTTGTGGGCCAATCGTTATAGGCAACTCAATTTCCCCCAGAACTGATCTCTTAGAACCGTCAAAGGCTCTTACTACCAAGTTACTGGGACGTAATGCCAATCCTTCATACTCCAGCTTCACAAGGGATTTTTTAGGTAAGACATTGAGGGATGATCTTGTGTCTACCAGTACATGAGAAAGAACTGCACCCTTACACTCCATGGTAATGTGCAAAGCCTTGTTATGATTGTGGCCTTCCGTAGTCAAATCAGTGTTGGTAAACCCTAGTCCATTACTGGCATTAACATTTCCAACCACAGCTTCCAACTGATTAACGTGATCTCTTCTGGCACATAAGCTGCGTGCAAGACTTTTAGTAGTGCGTTCCGATGAGCCTCGGAGCACATTAACAATGATAGAATGGAGATCTTAGAAGGCGTCTGGTGAAGCTGGTCCACTATTTTGTAATCACTTTTCTTGATGATTCTCATGAATTCATCAACCTCTTGATAAAAAGGGGTTTTCAAAGCTTCTTTAATAATCTGCTCTTCTTGTACCATGCTCTTCCCTTTTGCCTTGGCAGCAGCTTCTGCCTCAGCAGTGGGTCTTTGAATTTGCGGGGCAAAGAGACATCCGCTTCGCGTGTTGACTGGCGCCAGATCCAAGGGTGGAGATTCAAACTGGCCAGATTAATTATAAACTTAATTAATTAAGGTAATGACGTGGATTAGGGTTAAGTGAAGCAATCCAGGCCATTGAACGCACGCGGGAATTGACCAAGTCAGCTCATCCAACGCTCAGGATTCAAACTCTCATTAATTACAAGGATTAGCCCTAATTATTTTCAGGTGGCCGGAGAAGACCTCCGGTCGTCTTCTCCGGTGGGAATCCCACCTGAAAATCTCTAAAATCCTCAAAACTTCACCAAAATGAAAACTAAAAGCCCAGAAATCATCCCCACACATCACTGAATCAAAACCCCTAATCAAAACTCATTTATCTTTCACTAATCATGCGAATCGAAACCAAACATTTTTAGGTCAGAAAAGTTTCAGAACAAGATTAAATGCTTATTTCTCAATCATTTCAGAAAGTAAAAGCACCAGGGTGATCAGCAAGACATGAGGAACAACTTAGAAACTTAAAAATCCATTTCTGGAAAAAAAGTTCTTGGTATACCTGAGCTTTGAGCTTTCTCAGTTTGTAACTTTCTGACCCTCTCTCTTTGCGCAAACCACTCCTCTTAGGCCCCTGATGAAGTCCTGATGCTTAGAAGAAGTTTATGGTGGCTGGTTTGGAAGATGGCAGAGGTTCTGCTCAAGGTGAGCTGATAATCGTATTTATGATTCTGGGAGTTTAAGGCAATGGTGATGGGTGCTTTGTGACCAGGAAGGTGTGTTGAGTTGATCTGTGAAGTTAGTTTGTGTGTTTGTGACTTGTGTGATGAGTTTCGAAGGCTCTTGCACAAGGGGTGGAAAATGAGAATGCTGAGTTATGGAGTGTTTTCAGGCTTGCTCTCTTGTTGCTTTGGCTTGCTTTTGGCTTGTATAAACTATTGGGATTGGTCAGAAGATGTGATGTGTGCTTTATTGATTGGTATGGGTCCTTTTGCCAAAATGTCAAAGTTGTGTAAGAGAGGTATGGGATACTTTCTAGCCAAGTACAAGGAGTGTGTTCTGCACAGCATGATGAGGGGAAAGGCCTAGGGTGGCTCAGCAGGCTAGCAAGCAAGTGGGTTGTGTCTTATGATGAGTTTTGCAACTTGCCTTGCTTTTGATCTTTGTGAAATATCTTGATCCATAAGCCACAAAAGTGAGAAGTTTCTTGGCCCATTCTGATTTTTAGGTCTTGCATGATCATGTTGTGAAGTTTAGAAGTCCATTTGATGACTAAATTTGCCTTGAGAAGTGAATTTTCAACTTTGCCTCTTTGGTGAAAAACTTCAAATTTTGTGATTTTTGCCAACTTTGACAAGCCATAACTTTTGATCCAAAATGAATTAGGTCATGTTCTTATACTTTTTGAAAAGGGAATGATCCATTCTACAACTTTCATGACCAAAGTTTTTCCATTTGAAGTTTTTTTGAATCAAAAAGTAAGGGTTGAAAAAGTTGCCTAAAATGACAATTTCATTAAAAGTCAAACTTGCCCAAAAAGTCAACTTTGCAAAAGACTTGAAATTCTTCAATTTTGTGAACTTCCAAATTCTTCTATGATCAAATAAAGATCATATGCAATCAAAGTGATGAAGAACACCCTTTGGTTGGGTCAATGCGGGCCTCAGATGCCCTGATTTTGCACTGACTTGCCTGAAAAGTCAACTCTTGATCAGATGACCTCCCCATGGAATTTCTTCATGAAAATTGATATGCATACTCCCTATACCATATAGGGACCAATAGAAACAAGAATGACCAAAAAATTTGGAGTTATGGCCTTTGAAACCAAAACCCTAATTTCAGGTCATCTGTGCAGTTAAACCTGGCTCTGCTTCCACACCATTCTCAGTTCTTGTGATTCTTTGACATTCTTGACTTTGATAGGATATAATATGATGCTTGAACACACATGGACCCCTTTGAAGTGATTGATGACCTTTGGAGTGGCTCAAGAAGCTCTTGGATTGCTCAGATCACAAACCCTAGATGCAGATGACTTAGAACCAATGCAGTGAATCAAAAAATGTGATGTGAGATGCTATGATTGAGTTTATGCATATGAAATGATCACAAGCCATGGTGTGAATGGGTGAGGGCAAATTTGGGGTGTTTACAGTTGGGGATAAGCTAGTAAAAATATCAATATTATCTTGCATAAATGTTTGTGGGCATATCCTAAAAAGCTCACAAGTTTATATCCAGTATCTCATAAAAGTCCTCTTGGGGGACATGACTATGCCAATGTTCGAACAAACCTGAATAACTCTCTGGTGCAATCTCTCTAACCTTATCCATTTTACTTTCCGCTATTTTCTTTTTATTATTTATCTCATTTTAAATTTACTCAAATAAATTACTAACGCGATTTTAATCGAGAAAAGTATAAATCTAATAACAAATTTTAAATACCACAATCCACCCCCCTCTTGTGCTTGAAGTCACTTGTCCAAAAAATATTTATGGGAAAAAGGGCAACATACGTCGATATTTCCTATCGAATATACTTCATCTACTTAAAGTGGATTCGTGAGTACAATTTGGGTGTCATGTGTGTTGTTTATATGTACTCCAAACTAGGTGAAGTTTGTCTTTGGAAGACCAGACAAATGATAGAAAGTTTCACATTGTTTACAACATTTATTGTTACTAATATTTTCATAACACTCGTGATACACTTGTTACTAATATTTTATTTGAATAATTTTTAGGTGAGGATCATCTCTCATTTTCGTCACATATCTGGCTAGGAACCTGAGACAGACAACACTAAGGATTGACCATGTACTTGAGCCTTTGCCCCATTTTGAGGGAATCATGCAATAAAGCCATACAAGGTGTTTATTGACTGCAATGTAGTATATGACATATGCTTATACCTTCACGATGATCACTGTCAAACGTACCCTTCGAATGACATACCATTCTACTATAGATTGTTGGCTTGTTGGTAGCGCATGATGTATCCACATCAACCTAAGTTGGGCATGTGCTAGTTTGGGTATCTTCAGATTATTCCAATACTTGCCTTCGTGTCTTGTTCTCTGGAATATTCCGCAGAGATCTTGATGCAGTACATAATGATTTATATAGTCATGTGGTACCATACGAGGCATGCAATATGCCAACTTCTGATTTATTGGTTAGTGAATAGGGTTACATACATTGGTTCTATCAGGTGTCACATCCTTACATTACATTAGATACTGCATAAGCACTACCTAGACCAGTCCATTAAGAGATATTGGAATATGAGTAGACTTTGGATGACCACTGATGACATGAGATTGCACTATTTTTTTGACTTGATTAGTGCATGTTTTAGAGTTGTTTTGATTTTAATTTATACTATTATGATGGTATTTTGTATGTTTTGAGGTATTTAGATATTTAAGAGACTTGTGCAAAGAAACAGAGCAAAAGAGACAAGAAAGGAAGGAATGAGATTGGTTCAAACTGATGGCGATCACCATGGTGTTCACAATGAGGTGACCACGAGTGGTCCACGCACTAACAGTAACAAGACCAAGTCAAGACCAGTTTGAAAGCATGGAGCTCGCCATGAGGGACGTTATGGACGACAAACAGTCACAAAAGGGTTTCTCTTGGTCCCCAAGTCTCGTTTCTCTCTCTTAAAATGTTGCCCACAAAATCTAGCAGTTGCATCATGACTTTAGGGTTCCTAGTTTTCTATAAATAGGCTTCTTAGTTCACTTATGAGAGCATCCAAGCGTAGTTCAACACTTAAGCTATATAATGTCCATTTCTAAGCCTTAACATTTCACACCAAAGGGTTATTGCATCGTTGATTGAGTATGTATCAAGCTTGGAGCAACCCCTATACAAGTTTTATTTGTTGTCATTACTTTATCACTTTGAAGATTATCAGATTTTATTTCAAGTTTGCTTATGTACCAGACAAAAGTCTCTTCAAAGCAGGTTTTTATTAATTAATTTATTCAATTTCATCGCCTTTATTTAATTTCTCATTCGTCATTTACTTTCATTTAAACCACATTTCTTTAATTACGCTTGCCATGTTTAATTCCGTTATCAAATTCACTGTATTTATTTACGTTATAATTATGTCAAACTAATTTTATAAGTGTTAAGATCAGAAATTTATTAATTAAACGTCTTAAAACTAGGGCTAGTAAAACGGGTCGTGGCCCGTCGGGCCAGCCCACCACCCGCCAAAAAGTGGCAGGTTGGGTTGGGATTTTAAGCCCGCCGCCCACCAAAGCCCGCCCCGCTAAATCCCGCCACACGCCAAAGTCTGCCCTGCCAAAATCCGCCGCCCGCCAAAGCCCGCCACACCTATATAATAACACTGATTAAGTATTTGGAAGAGCCTATGAAAATAGTTTGTGATATGTATATAAGTTGTTTTTAGATTATTAGGACTAATTTACTTTCTCTGTCTCTATTGTTGGGCAAGTATTTTGAATTTTACTAATGAAAAATGGCAAAAGTGGGATTGAAATTTGAATTTTTAGATCATATAAAATATTAAAAGTGATGTTATATATGATAATAGTATTATTTCACTAAAATTTAATGTTTTAGGCTAATAAAAATTATGATTTTTAAATGTTGGTTTGATGTTTTTTTATTGAAATATAGAAAGAAGAACCTTTTAATTTATTTAAAAAAATAGAAAAAAATAATTAAAAAAGAAGGCGGGCAAGCCCGCCATCTGCCAACCCGTCATCTTGGCGGGGCGGGCTAGACTTTTATGCCCATTTCAACTTGGCGGGCATGTCCGACCATCTATTTTTTGGTGGGCTTTTGGCGGGGCGGGCGGCCCGTTTTGCCACCCATACTTAAAACTATTGTTCTTGTAGAATTACCTTTGGGGATGCTTTGGTTTTTAAACAATTTTACTAAGTCTTATTTTAATATATCCCTACAAAAGAAGGACAATGAAAACACATGGTAAGATCGAAAGTCATCTGGTACAAATGATTTAAATTGTTAAGTACTTAGTTAATAAATTCCTCGAAAGATTTTTATTAAATAATTAGGAAAGTCTAATTATTCTAGGAATTTGATTTTAAAACTATTTACGAACGCGCATTTATAGGTTTAGGATATGGTACTTAAACGAAAGCTTAAGAACCCTTTTTAAATTAAACTTTCCAATCAAAATCAGTTTTCCATTTAGTAAAGATTTTAATTTCTTAAAAATATATTTACTATTTTAAGGCATCAAGCGCCTACCATGAGTGACGATGGAAATTATAAATTTGAGAGTAAATTTGGTTATGTATGCATGAAAGCAACATTTCCCGTTAAATTGATTCTTTTCGAAATAGAAAACATTGCCCATCAGAATCCTTTTTAGAAACAATAAGAGTACAATTAATTAATAGAACCCCAAATCTCAGTATTGTCTGTCCAATTTTATTTGTTATTTTTTATTTTAGTGCACCTTTATTATTATCGCATCCAACTTCCCTATTGCTCGCCTTAAATAAACACCGTAGCAATCAGTAACGATAGGTTTGACTATCGGTCTTTGTGGGATCAATATCTTTCAAAACTACACGATAAGTTGTGTACTTGCAATTAGATTTTATACTCACTAAACAACCGATCAATCACACTCAGGTTTTGTTGTCGATTTTTCATCGTATCATACATGCCATCTTAGTCGAAGCACATTATGGTTAAGGGTACAGACGATAGAGGAGAACTAGTGGGGTTAGATATACACAATAGTTTATTTTTATTAGTATTTTAGTAACAATTATATTTTTATTTGTATTTTATGAACAAATTATGTATCGTGGTAATGTTTGGATTTATATTATTGTTTGAATTTATATATGACATCCTTGAATTACATTAGTATAATTAGCATGGTGTTAATACATTAATTTGGTCTTAAAAATATCCTTAATGTAAATGGCCTATAAATTATCAATATGAAATACTTGCTACCAAAGCAAAAACTCCCAAATGCTTTCAGAGGATATTTCAGAGATGCATATGCAGAAACATCCTGGAAAAATTACGGAGATGCATCTCTGATCCATTTTTTTGACAAATTTGGGGATGGATGGTTCACTTGTGAAACACAAAGTACTTTTAGGGTTAATGTTGATATGCATATTCAGATCAATTTTTAATAAATATATGATGGTTGATTCATTTATGAAACATTATATGTATTTTAAATGTGTCAGAAGATATATCTCTGAAATATAAAAGGATAACTTTGAGAAGGAAAGAATGTTTGGTTTAGTTTCACTTATTAAGTTATCTTAAAAAAAAAAATTGTCAAATAGTTGAAAAGGATAATTTAGAAATATTAAATACTAAGTAAGTTGACATTTTTTTCTAACAACAAATGGTATTGATGGAACACAAAAGGTGTTCAAACCTTTACAAAAAGAAACAGAAAAAGACCAGGGCCAAAATTTCTCACCAACTCAAATATTACCTCAACATTTGAATAGAATCCATGCAAAAGGCCAAAAAATCGGAGTTGGGAAAAGAAATTTTGCCTACGATAGAATACTTCCACGCACAAACCTTAGTCGACCAACAAAGATCATCTAAATTAAAAACTCTACTTTTGAAAATAATGGAGTTTCTAAGCCTCCATATACACCAAACAATAGTAATCCATAAAGATCCACATTTAAGGTTGCCTTCTTTATGAACTCCATGCCCACACCAGTCGATAAAATTGTTACAGATGGAGCCATCAAATAAGATGCTCAGATCGCTCCAGCTCCGAATTATGTCGCACACAGGCAAAATAAAGAGACATTCAAAAAAAGAATGTATTAATTCTTCATCCCCAGCTTGACAGAAAATGCATTTGGTGTCCTGCAAAACACACCCTCTCTTTACCAACTAATTTTTAGCCACAATTTTGTTCCACAAAACTATCCATCCGAAACAAATAAATTTCGCCAACAACTTAATTTTCCACAACACCCAAAGGCTTTCAGTTGTTCATTAAATATATCTTTCATATTGCTTTCGCCGACCATTTTTGCATACATTCACAATGTATCCATTTGAGAATCCATTCTTCCAGTCAATTTTGTCTTCTTTCCCTTTCATCGGCACTATATCACACAACAACAACTGAAGTTCAGTTAGAGCAGGAGAATGCACCGACTGATTGAAGGTTTCTACGCCAAAAATACCCTGTTTCCAACAATCTTTCTCCGAAAAACCCATGGACAATACCAAAGCTTGTCTGTTTTTAGAAGAGAGAAATAACTTCGGAAAGGCATCGGACAAAAGCTTATCGCCACACCAATTACTAGTTGACATTCCTCATCCAATTAAAATAAATGGCCAAAGTAGTTATTTAAAAAATATATATATTTAATTTTTTTTAAAACAAAGGGAATAGCCAATAGCAATCCCAATTCATTAAAGATAAAAGATAAGGTACAAAAGAAAGCCAAAACCAGTGAGTTGCAAAACGAAAGCTTGACATGCCAAGCCTTTCTCTAGATATCACATGTCGAATGAAGTCAGGGAGAATTTTGCAAAAAATGGTCCCATGGAGATTCAATCCAAAGTTTGCAAGCTGACCCGCACATGAATTGCCCTCACGATAGATATGAGTTATGAAGAAGTTCATCTGCCTCTGCAGGATTTGGCAAGAATCCCATCTTTTTTTGAGAAACCAATGTACAAGAGATTGGTTCTTGAAGACTGAGACTGCAAGAGTTGAATTCGATTCCACCCAAAGGTTACACCAGTTGTTGGAGCTTGCCATCTCGATCTCCCTAAGCACTCCATAAATCTCTGATGTTAAAGAAGAAACCTGATTTAGCCGTTCCACAAAAGCTACCACAAAAACACCATGTTTGTTTCTCACCACACTTCAACAGGCTGCTGCAATAGAGGTTCTAGTTCCGTCCGTGTTGCATTTCAGCCAACCATTAATGGGGGGACACCAAAGGACCTCAGTAACAGTGGGGAGTCTCATGGGATTGATGGTAATACTAAGCTTCTTAATGATAGTGAAGGCACACATGGATGACCAATAGGTAATCTTTGTTGAGTTTCCCGTAAGAGTCACTTTATCTATGATTTTGTTGATACTTCCTTTCTAGTTAACTGCCTCATTGTTGAATATTGCTGAATTTCTTGTACTCCAAATACAATACATGATGTTTACTATGCAGGATTGAATAATGATTTTGACCTGGGGAGTCCAACCACTTTCACAGATCTGCCATATGTTATCCAGAGAAGGGGGGTCGATTGGTTTGTCCACCAACTTTGCCAACTAGTCCCAACACCATGTGGAGAAGGAAAAATGCAGAAAAAGGTGAGAAGAGGTTTCTTGCTGTTTCCCACACAGGTTACATACAGAAGGGAGATGGAGGCCTCTGATCCAAAGGTTGTCATCTGTTGGCAGCTTGTTGTGCATCAATCTCCAAGCAACGAAAGAAGTGGCTAGAGGTATGTCTCTACTCCAAACATACTTTGTCCAATCTAAGGATATTTGATTTTTAGCCTTGAAACTATAAGCATGATTTAGATTGATTTCTCCATTTTCTATATGTTTCCAATAGAGTTTGTCCTTATAGACCTGCTAGGAATATCCACTTGTTATATAAGGTTTTGTAGCACAGGTAGTTGTTTGTCCATATCAGTAGGGATACTCCACTTATTATCCACCAGAATATCACTAACTTTGAAATGCTTCCAATCCTGTGGGACCTGCATAAGGTCTTCTAAAGGTTGCTTTGTACACCAACAATCAGTCCATAAATGAATATCCACTCCATTTCCCAATCGGAATTTAGAGTGATCCTTGATAACTGTGATCTCACCTTTAATACTGCTCCAAAGAGAAAAGGATATGTGATATTGAATAAGAGATTTCCATCTCAGAACTCTACTTCTCAGGATTTGTGCCCAAGGTTCCTGAGAGCAGACCATCTCCCAACATAATTTCAAATTTGAGGCTTCATTAAGAGTAATAGTTGATCTTAGGCCAAGTCCCCCTTGTGCCATAAGTGTACAAACTTTCTTCCAAGCAACTGTTACAATCTTCCTCTAAGAAGTGTCACTAGACCAAATGAAGTTCCTAGTCCATTGATCTAGCTGTTTAATCAAACCAGTAGGCCAGGAGTATATTGACATTGAGTGAGTAAGCATGCCTTGCACAACAGATCTAACCAATTAAACCCTTCCAATCATAGAGAGAAGAAATGCTTTCCAATTAGCCAATTTAGTCTTGATCTTGTCAGCAATAGGCTGCAGATGAATGGCCTTAGGTTTACCTTTGAAAATAGGCACACTTAAGTAATTGAAGGGAAATGTAGCAACCTTGAAACCCATCCAGTCAGCAATAATGTTCAATCTAGTATGTGAAATAGCTCCTAAAAATGTAGTAGACTTACAAGGATTGACCACCTGACCAGAGGCAAAAGCATATTCAGTAAATAGTTTCTTTAGGGCATCCAAATTCTTTGACTTCCCATTACAATAAATCATGATGTCATCAACATAAAGGCAGTGGGAAGGTAAAAAGAGATTTTTTGAAGCCTTGATCAGCTGAAGATTCCCACCATCCACCAATTTAGATATGCTTCTACTAAGAACATCCTCAACAAGACAAAATAAAAGTGGGTACAAAGGGTCTCCCTGCCTAACCCCTCTGTTACACTTGAAATAACCATGTTGTTTCCCATTAATAGAGATGGAAAGCCTAGCAGAGTTTTGGATAGTGTCCACCCAGTTGTAAAACTTATCATTGAACCCAAAAGCCCTTAACACTTTGTCCAAGAAAGACCAATCAAGGGTGTTAAAAGCTTTGGAAATATCAATTTTCATAGCTAAGCTGCCACCATAGGATTTAGACTACAAGAGATTGGTTGCTTCAGAAGCAAGGCAAAGACAATCTTGAATTTTCCTTCCTTTAATGAAACATTTTTGTTGAGGAGAGATGATTTTGGGCATGATATGAGCAATTTTTTCAGCCATAACCTTTGAAATGACTTTGAATTTAAAATTAGCCATGGCAATAGGTCTATATTGATCAATAGTGTCCGCACCTTATTGCTTTAGGATTAGAATGAGAGTATTAGCATTGTAATCCGGAAGCAGCCAACCCTTGGTGAAAAATTCAATGATAGCATTACTAACATCCTTGTGCACAATGTCCCAATAATTTTTAAAGAAGAAGGCACCAAAACCATCAGGTCAAGGGGCACCATTGGTGTTGAGAGCAAATACTGCATTTTTTATTTCTTCAGTAGTATGCATCATGGTCAAAAGATTGTTCATTCTATCATCAATGAGATTGGGGATAGAATTTTCCACTATCAAACTAGGTAGAATTGTGTTATGTGTGCCAAATAGGCCTTGGAAATATTGCACAACATGATCAACTATAAGGTTTGGTTCAGTGATTATTGAGTCCCCTAGTCTAATGGAATTCAGGGGTTTGATGGAATTTTTAATTTTTGCCATTCTATGAAAAAAAGAGGTGTTTCCGTCTCCTTCAAAGTGCCATTCAATTTTAGCCTTTTCCTGCCAAAACCATTCCTATTTTTCAGGGCATCATTGAGTCCCTTTTGAGCTTTTTACTCTTCCTTTAGTAAAGCTTCATTTGCACCTATGTTATGAATTTGCAACTGAATATCAGCTAGACCATTCTCTAAAGTTGTGACCTGGTTATGAATGTTGCCAAAGATGTTGATGTTCCAATCCTTTAATTTACCTTTGAGTAGTTTGAGTTTGATACAAAGGATAAACATAGGACAACCATAAAACAGGGTATTCCAAGCCTCCACAATCACCTCTCTGCAAGATGGATTCAAAGACCACATCTTCAAAAACTTAAATTGTGATATAATGGATGAGGAACCAAAATAAAAACAACTGATGATGGGGTGATGATCTGAGTTATTTCTAACAAGAGAAGAGCAGGATATGCTGGAGCAAGAGTTCATCCAAAGTTGATTACAAATAACCCTATCAAGCCTTTTTTCTGCCAGGGCAGGCCATTTCCTTCTATTAGACCAGGTAAGCCAGGCTCCCTTAGTTGGCAGGTGGAGAAGATCATTGTCAGAGAACCAGTTTTGGAAATCAAGAATTGGTAAAGGAGTTGGAGTGTGACTACCTCTATGTTCATTAGCCCCTAAGATGACATTAAAGTCACCCATAAAACACCATGGAATAGTAAAGGTATTCAAGATAGTATTCAGAGAGTTCCATAGGTGCCTTCTCTTAATGTAATAAGTTGATGCATAAACTATAGCAACCCCAAAAGTGAGGCCAGATTTAGTGATTGTGAAAGCTATACATTGATCATCCACTTGAACCACCATATGAGTGATATTAAGTTTATAGAGACACCAAAGGTTTGGTATATAATTATCTCTCTTGCTTAGAGAAAATAATTCTAGACCAAGCCTTTGCATCCAACCAAAAGGGAGATCATTATAATATGTCCATGGTTCAACAATCAGAAGAATCTCTGGTTTATTTGTATTATATAGTCTCTTTAAAGCCAACCTTTAAGGGGAGTTGGCCAAGCCCCTAATGTTCCATAAAAGTCAATTCCTTTTGAGGGTCTTGATATACCAACTCTAGAATGAGTTCCATACCTTCCCCTTGTGGATGGAGATTTTTTCCTAGTTCTGACTAGCTAAAACCCAGGAGAAGCATCACTAGATGAGGAGTTTGTTGATTCTTCCTCAATTTCCTCAAATTCTACCAAATTAGCCCAAGAACTTTCCAATAATTGCTTGTTCTGATGAGTGTTGAGGTTCTGCAAAGTTGTGTTGGCTTGTTGTTAAAAAATTTGAATGGTGCCCAATGCATCCTGAGTGACATCCACAAATTCAGATTCATCACTAGATTTCCCACCATTAGATTCCTCATCTCTTATATGATTTTTATTTGGCCCATTATCTACTTCAACATCCTCTGATATGTCATCCAAATTATGAAAACTATTATGTAAGTTGACATATTCATCTTGTACATTAGGCATTACAACAGGAATAACTGGTTGTACAACCAACTGTGTGTTTACATTTTATGCCACTATTTATATGTTTGGATTGTTGTTCTGGTGTATCTCCTCATTTGTTACCATTGGCTCCTTGCCCTTTCTATTATATCTAACTTGCACATATTGTTTCTTATCATTTGGATTTGTCTTAGTACTTATCATACCCTCTTTATTTTGTACCCTCTCTTCCATACCTCCATATTTTTTGTAGTTGGAAAGGTGGTTTCCAATCATCTTGCAATGGATGAAGAAGTTTGGCAAGTTCTCATAGTCTACTTCCATAAAGAAGGCAAATCCTTGTCTCTCAACCAAAACTTTTTGTCTAAGTGGTTGAGAGAGGTCCAAGTCAATCATCACTCTAACAAAGTGACCAAAAGTTTTGTCAAACATAGGCCTGGAAGCAAAAGAATCAGTGCAGAATGAAGTCCCAAGACTACAAGCAATAGTAAAGAGTATCTTGGGCCTCCAATACTCCTGTGCCAGTTGATAAGTGCAAATTAGTGTGATTATGTAGTGTAGTTTTGGCACTTTTCAAGGGTTTATTTGGATCTCTAATGCTTTTTCTCTTTTGTTTCCTTCATATTTCGTAGTTTAGTTTACGCGTTTTATAAGTATCATTTATTTAACTTTTGTTTTTATGATTTTAGGTTGCACCTTTGGAATAAGGAAAGGATTGCATGAAGACTCTCTTTTTGAAGTTTTTGAAGGAATTGAAGAAATCATGCTCGCTTCAAGCTCGCTGAGCGAGCTCCCAGCGACACTTCCAGAATGTTTTTCGCTTAGCGAGGCAGTGAGGCCTTAGCTCACTGAGCGAGAAAAGGCAGTTTAACTTTTCAATGATAGCTCGCTCAGCGAGCACTGCGAAACTCAGCTTGTATTTAAACATTTGTTACTCATTTTTGTAAGTACGTAACTTGATATTTCAGACCTAAATACACCATTTTCAATACTTCTCCTTGTTTTCGAAGAATCTGCGCATCAATAGTCGGGAGATCGTCATTGATGCTCATTCTTCTTCATTTCTTTCTTTTAATGGAAGCTTCCATGGAAATGGGTAGCTAAACCCTTTATATGTCAAGGTTAGAAGGTAGATAGGTCTTTTCTTTGTATGTATAAACTTTGATCATTGTGTAAGAACTCTTGATGATGAATCTATGGTGAAAGCTATGTGTTTATGAAATATATTTTGTGTTGTTTCATGATTGAGAAATGTGTTCAACACTTGACTTAGGTTTTCATCCACCAAAGAACATAAGCTAGAGATAGTTATGGGACTTGGTGCTCACTTTGTATTGAACTATAATGTTATCATTTTGATAGATTGAGTGAGAAATCATCAATGGATCAAAATGGTAAAACTCGTATTGTGTTAGAAATAAACATTTTGAGAGGATATTGTGATTATGTTTATCATTCTAAAGAGTTTGTCACTTGATCAAAACTATATGTGCAAATGGACCTATCAAACCCTAATTTTGGCATGTGTTTTTTATAATCTTTTATCAACCAACACTTTTAACTTGTAGTTTTAATTTGAATGCAAAAATTAGACTTTCCGTTACCAAAACCAAAAACCCCCCATTGTTACTTTGAGTCTTAAACTAGCGCAACTTTAGAACGACTTAAATATCATAAAACAATCTTCGTGGATCGATAACAAAACCCTTATTCTATTTGTACTCCAACAAAAGTCCATATATCTTAACCCATACCTGAGCAGTTGTATTCTTCTGATTATTAGGGTTGAAATCCTTTGACCAAACAAAGAGTTTGAGATAACCAGGATCCAAAGTCCATGAAGAAACCGGCCTCACCCGTCAGACATCCTCGAGAGATGAGAAAGCAAATTCATAGAATCCATTGCCAAGGGAGATGACTCCCCATTTATCTAAATATTTCCAAAGTGGAGAAAGCTTGTTCTTCAAGGCAAGGACCGTTAACGGTGTTGAACCTTTAGGCCAAATAATTCTACCATGTAGATTATGTTTACAAGATTCTAGACCAGCCAGGTATTCCTCCTCTGGGATTAAGATAGCTAATCGATCTCCCTTCAAGAAAGGTTGAAGGAGCTGGGAAGCCGGGATATTACAGACATTTGTAACCGCCTCATCAAAAGTTTTTTTGTTGTTGTTTCTTTTACAGGATCTTGCACAATCTTGGAGGGAGTAGCATCTTCAAATAAACATGTCCAAGGTATGTTAACAACCATGGAAGCTCAAGCAGTTTGAACAAGGAGCGGGTAGGCGGTGAAGAAGAAAAGTGAACAATAATTTTTTCTCCAGAGCATTTCTTATTTTATAGTAACTATGATCTCGTGCTATATATTTAAATTAGGATATGACCATTTTATGAGAAAGTCTCTCTCTTGAGATTCTTTTGAATATAATATATAGTAAAAAGGAAACTAATACAAACTAGAAAGGTGAATTATATCAAAACCTTTTCAAAGAAAACGAAATTAAAGAAGCAAAAAAATCAAATTTATTCTTTATAAAATATATCCTCAAAAAATAGGTGTTGGACTGAAATGAATTAAGTTTGTAACACTAAGTTCTATGTTAACAAGATAATCAACGTAACTATTCTATATAGTGTGAACTTGGCAAGGCATGTTGAAGGGAGGTTTAAAAATTTGAACCATAACTATAGAATGATTCTAACCATAAATTATGGCAATCATCCTCATTCTCAAACTCAATTGCTAGTATAGTACTGGAGAGTTCGAAACACCCAAAAAGAAAGCATAAATTAAAAAAAAAAATAGACCTTATAATCCTGGACAATACCACCGTAAGAAGAAGGATCGAATTACACAAAAATGTACCATCATAATTGATTTTAATTTAATTATACAGAGACAACTTCCAAATAACTTTTAAAATTTTAGGGATGTTTAGAGATCAAATTCTAACCTTGAAATATATAAATAACTCAAAATCATGAATGTTCACAAAGAAAGAAGCCATATAGTTATTTTTAGAAAGAGAACACGCATACAAGATGTAAGATCTAGAAGAACAAGTAAGAATGAGTTTCTATTTGAATCTGACATTGTTTCGAGCAATCTAAAGAGTATTGAAAAAGATAAATAAAAATAATAGTAAAAGTTAACTTACATTGATCAGACCAAACTCTATTATCAAGAATCAAGATGTCCTCCTAACATTAAATCTGAATATTAATCTTCAGAACTTGACTAATTAAATCCATAATTGAGTGTCATAAATAGATTCAAAGAAGATGTGATGGCAGAATGTGGAATATTGGTGATGGTACGAAAGTGAATGATTGGAATGATATTTCGTTAGCACCTAATATGAGGATATCAGATTTAAATGGGGACATTCCCCCTCAGTATCAGAATGTGTGTGTCAGTGATCTGGTTGCGGAGGACGAAAATTGGAACTGGGTTGAAATGGAAAGTTGGCTTCCCGCTAATGTTAGAAAGCGTATGATGGGTATGCTGCCTCCTGCTAATGATGGTGGACTAGATACTCTGATGAGTATTTGGGGGAGAATATCAACGGGTTGGCTGTGAGTGAAATGTATTACATTTTGGATGATGAACATTTGCACCGCAATAAGGAAACTTGGCAGGACATATGGAAAGTTAAAGTGCAACAGCGAGTTAAAGGTTTTTTGTGGCTTCTAATGCATGACGAGTTGCTTACAAATACTAAGAAGGCGAGGTTTGGAGCTGACAATGCGATGTGTAATCTCTGTGGTGATGAAGAAGAAGCTCTTCACGTTTTACGTGATTGTCCGAGAGCCATGGCTATGGCTCAAGGAAGTCAATACTAACAAAAGAAATTTATTTTTTGCAGGTGATCTCCAACACTGGATTCATAATAATCTTAATGTGAATATGGGATGGAATGAAGGAGATGAGTGGAGAGTTTTCTGGGCACAAGCTTGCCATAATCTTTGGATTTGGCATAATAAAGAAATTCATGATGACAACTACATTAGACCCATGGATATGGTGGCTCACATTAGGATGCTTATGTTTGAGTATGAAGTGGCGACATCGGTGTCTAGAGCTAATAAAGATCATCAAAAGGAGTTGAAATTAATTAAATGGGAAACTCCTTCGACAGGTAGAGTGAAGTTGAACACTGATGGCGCTAAAGATAAACTTGGTAATGCGGGTTGTGGGGGGTGTTATTAGAGGTAGTGATGGGTAATGGCTCAATGGTTTCTCAAAGTACATTGGAGTTTGTGACAGCTATACTGTTGAGCTCTGGGGAGGGTATGGAGGTTTGAAGCTTGCTATTAGCATGGGGTTCACTAACATTGATGTGAACTTGGATGCTCAGAATGTTGTCCGGGACATTTGTACCAATAATTCGAGCAAGATATGGGGTCGAAAGCTGATTTCCAAAATTCGAGACTACCTTGCCCATTTCAAAGATATTTCAATCTCTCATACATATAGAGAGGCTAATTGTTGTACGGATGCTCTTGCGAGGAATGAGATCACGTCTCACCAAGAATTTTTTTTTTTCCGTTGTTGTCAATCCTTTGTAGCTCTCATTCTAGATAAGGACTTGACCGATGTGATTACTCCTAGATTTATTTTTATTTAGCTCTTTCTCTTTTTCGGGCTTTCACCCTTCTTTTATAAATAAATAAATAAATAAATGTGAGGACTGATTCTTCAACAAAATTTCATAGGCTACATTTATATACAGTTACACATTAAGGTTAACCATTGGCATGATAAGATTTTTATACAGTCTTCAAGTCGGTGAATATTTTAGAAACAAAAAATATTTGAAAGGAATAATAAACATAAATAGAAACTAATTTCATTTCATATTAAATAAATAACATCTAGATAAAAGTAAAGTAAACTTAATAATTAAAATTTCAACAACCACCAATCACATAATCAATAGAGATCTAAAACTAAAACTCTTTAACAACACCAACAGTTCCATTGACTTTTTTCACACCACTTGATTTCTCATCAACTTCAAAAGCAGAAACGGGAAAAGTCTTAAAGAGTCCCGCAGGAGCATGGAAAGTGGTTTTTACCAGTAGGTGGATCCATGTTTTTAAATTGCGGATTGCATCACTGATGCGATAATAATATTACGGTTGAGGTAGAGTCCGCATTCATATCAGGCTACAATTGCAATGTGAATGTAAATCACACTAAAAACCATATCATAATATCGTAAAGGTCGCATCGTAACACCGCAACGACCGTATCTGCCCAGTATCAGTCTGCAACATATTATGTATTGTTTGAAAAAATTACTAGATCTATCTTTCTTCCGATTTATATCATGAATTTAAATTCACGTCGTAATAATCTATATCGCAAAAACCACAATATCTACAACCGCAATGACTGCAACTACAGTTGCATCCGCCGTCACAACCGCAATTTAAAACTATCATCAACATAGATATCACAGTGTCATCCAAATGAAAAGCTCTTTGGTTTTAACACCAGTCAGTTTCTTAATCTTGCTCTTTTCACATGAGCTGTAACTTCTGTAGCATAAGAAACAAGTTTTCCAATCTTTTCATGATTATTTACCATCAACTTTTAATATTTTAAATTTAATTCATATTAATTATATTTTTTTACTGATCACTACTTTATTTTTTTTAGAATAGTTTTAGTTTCAATATTATATATTGTAACCTCTTTATATGAAATGTAACTTTCTTCTTCTTTGTACTAACTCCACCATTGTTCATACCTAGACATTTTCTCAACAAAGAAAATCTTATTACTATCATAGAATCATCAGTTTAATATTTTTTAACAATATAATAATATATTAAAAATTCTGCAATGAGTTTGATTTGTTAAATCATGATTTTTTTAAATATATAATTATACTTTTTACATATTTTTCTTAAAGATATCATATCTTATATTTTTTAATTAGTAAATATTATCGAATCGGATAAATAAGAGATACCTCTGATTTTGATTTGATTACTTCGGTTACCGACATTGTTTTGAGTTGCTGTTATTCGAAGGAAGCTGTTACAGTTTTTGGTTTGTTTTGGTGTGTGGTTTCAATAGGTTGTGGTTGGATTCTTACTCTTGTGAAAATAGCCTTCTATTTTTCGTTAATTTCAACCATTGTAATTGTTGTTTATTAAATGCCACATTTAATTCTTATCTTCCACATACGTTAGCCACCCATTAAATTAAAATAAAATTATGTTACAGTAAAATAATTGTTTTTCTGTTATAACAAATAATTTTATATTCTTTGTCACAACAAAATATTATTATATTAAAAGATATTGGTAAAATATTCAAATTGGTCCCTTAACTCTATCACTAGGTTCAATTTGGTCCCTTAAGTTTAAAAAGTGTAAAAAAAGTATCTTAATTGTTTAAATGGTTCAACGTTAGTCATTCTGTTAGCTACCGTTAGTCAAAGTCAATTTTTTTTGACACGTGGTGCTGCATTTTGGTGATTCACCTACCATGTAGGATATGCATAACTTAAGGAAGTGATTTTACAAAGGGAAATTTCAGAAAACGAAACGCGGAAAAGGAAAGGAACCCTAGCGCAACCATGAATACATGAAGCAAAGGAACGCGTACATACTGAAGCAATCATCGTTATCATTGTTGAAAATCAAAGTTAACTAGATACGTGTTATTCAATTTCACAATGTTTAATGATTTTGGGTTTTTTTGTGGTTTTAGGGTTTTTTCAATTAGTTTTTGAAATTGGATTTTTTTCGTACAAATATTAATAGGACGTAGGAGTTTGGTAGAAATGACTGAGTATTTGAATCTAACAATCCACCACAGTGGTGAATTTGTCGATGACGAAATGAGTGTTTACGAAGGGGGAGATTGTTGACTTGAGAATAAATGTTGATAGATGGAGCTATTTTGAACTGTTAGGATGTTTTAAGGAATTAGGTTACAACTCTATTGAGAATATTTACTATAGGGATCCACAATTTAGGATGAACACTTTGGTTGATGACAAAGGAGCCCTAGAGATTGCTGATCTCTATAGGGTGCACCTTAGGATTGACATAAACATTAAACACATACTGTCACAACCTGATTACTATGATAGTCCTATTGATGAAGTAGAAGCAAAAGTGATGAAAGTAGATGAGACTGAAAAAGTACTTGCTGCAATGCTTGAGGAAGTTAATGCTGAGGGGGAATAATAGTGAGGATTTGAATGAGACAACTCCAATGATGGAAGATGATGCTTTGGATGAGAATGAGGGGAATAATAGTGAGACTTTGAATGAGACTGAGGGGAATAAAGGTGAGGCTTTGAAGGAGACTGAGGGGAATAATGTTGAGGCTTTGAAGGAGATTGATGGTGATGTCAATGAGGATGAAAACTTCACTTATGACAGTGCAATGGAAGTGAGTTTTGATGATGAATCATATGAGTATGATGATGATTTTGATGAGGAGAGTGATTTGATTGAATATGTGAATGGCCAAGAGGGGAAGAGGAAAAAAGGTAAAGAAAAGTGTGGGGACAAAAAGGATGATCAAGTTGTTAGTGATAATGAAAGTGATGATTTACAAAGTGGGTGTGACAGTGATGAAAGTAGTGATGTTGTGAGAAAAAAGTATCATATGTTTAAATTACAAAAAGACATGTCAAATTTCAAATGGGAGGTTGAGATGTATTTCACAACCAAATCTGATTTCAAAGAAGAAATAACATCATATGCAGTGCAATCTGGCAGGGATCTTAGGTATAATAAGAATGACAAGGTAAGAGTGAGGGTTAGATGCAAGGAAGGTTATGATTGGGAAGTCTACTTTGCAAAGTTACCCAATGAGGATTCTTGGAAACTAAGGAAAATCATAGACAAGCATACATGTAGTAGAGAGTACAATGTCAAAATGATGAGTACCAAGTTGTTAAGCAAGAGGCTTCAAAATTCTGTGAAAACCAACCCAAGATTGAAGCATAGGGACATAAAGGAAAAAGCACAGAAAAAGTGGAATGTATGTGTCAGTAAGAAAAAGGCCATAAGAGCAAGATTTGCTGCTAGAGATATGGTAGATGGTTCTTTCCTTGGGGACTATACAAGGATTTATGACTACTGCCATGAACTTTTGAGGTCTAACCCAGGTTCTACTGTTAAAGTGAATGTTCAACCTGTACCAGAGGGTATTGCAGATCAAAGACCCTATTTTAAGACGCTATACATTTGCTTGGTAGCTTGTAAAAAGAGTTTTAAATTATGTAGACATTTCATTGGTCTTGATGGTTGTTTTTTAAAAGGGTTATGTGGAGGTCAAATCTTGTCAGCCATAGGTAGAGATCCAAATGATCAAATGCTACCAATAACATTTGTTGTAGTTGAAAGGGAAAATAAAGACAGTTAGACATGGTTCTTGGAGCTTCTAATTGATGATCTTGGTGGGAGAGAAAAGTGTCTCACATACACTTATATATCTGATCAACAAAAGGTATAACTTTGTTTTACTAGTGTTATACTTGTTTTTTTTACTTGTGTTATAATTTTTTTTACTTGTGTTATACTTTGTTTTGCATAGGGTTTACTACCAGTCATGGATGAGTTTCTACCTCAAGTTGAGCAAAGGTTTTATGTCAGACATCTCTATAACAATTTCAGAAAAAGATATCCTAGAAAGATGCTGAAGGAAATTATCTGGAAAGCAGCAAAGTCAACTTATTATCAAGCTTAGGAGAGAGATATGAAAGTGATGAAGGAAATCAATGTGGAGGCATACAAGCACATGATCAACACTCCTCCAAGATACTGGGGTAGGTCATATTTCAAGACACAAAACAAGTGTAACGCGGTCCTCAATAATATGTCAGAGGCATTCAATAGTGTAATACTTGATTCCAGAGCCAAGCCACTCATAAATATGGTTAAAGAGATAAGGACATACATGATGGAGAGATGAACACTAAATAGGATGAGGTTTCATAACATGGCTGGTGAGGAAGTCTTGCCAAACATAAGAAAAAACATTGAGAAAACAAGCTCTTACACTAACCTCTGGATATGCAGGCAATACATAAGACAGTAGAATATATATTAGATAATGTGATTAACATATAATTAATGATCCAATATTTATTTATAGGATGGATGATAAACATATTTTTGAGGTTAGGCATCTAGAAAACCAAGCTTATAAGTTTACAGTAGACCTTAAGGTTCATAATTGTTCCTATATAAGATGGGAGTTGACAGGCCTACCTTGTGTTCATGCATTGTCAACAATCAAGAGTAGGAACTACAATATTGATGCCTACATTCCATATTATTACAGAAAGGTGAGATACATGGAAGTCTATAAATATGTCATTTTTCCAGTTAATGGTTATAATCTGTGGGTAAAGACTGAGTATCCAGATGTGCAGCCTCATAAGTATAGGAAGATGTCTGTGGGTAAAGACTGAGTATACAAATCTGACTTGGAGGAGCAATTTCTGGAAGACCTATCACCATATTTTTCTGTTGCAGCATTTTTAATCCTCCAAAATTTAGATGACCATGGAGAAAATGCCATAACCATGTTGAGTCTTGAATCTTTGCTGAGAAACAAGAACCGATGGATCTGTGCAGATTTAACGAAAACAACCGATTATCTGTCATTTTAACTTAAGCAATCAAACCTAATTTTTCATCTTGAACCCGACAAACACCATTCTTGATAAGAATCTCGTACCCATTTTCTTGAAGTTGTCCTAGGCTAATCAAGTTGGTCTTCAATTCTGGAACAAAGAAAACATCAGAGATCTTGTGACTTTTATTTCCCTTGGCATTGAAAATAATATTGCCCTTTCCAGCAACATTAATTTTGGAGTTGTCGCAGAACTTGACGGTGCTAAGAAAAGACTTATCGAACTCTGAAAATATCGTCTTATCACCACACATGTGATTACTGCAGCCTGTATCCAAATACCATAGATTATCTGGAATTTCCTCAGTTACATTGCACACCATCAAGAGAGATTCCTCTTCTTCTCTTTCTACAAAGTTGGTCCTTTCTCCATTTTGGCCATTCAAGTTAGTTCTACATTCCTGAGTTGTCTAAATTCGGGTAGTTGGCATGATTATAGCTATGGTTGCTGCTACGACCATTATCACCTCTACCGTAACCACCTCGACCTCTTCCTCTGCCCCTGCCTTGACCTCCTCTAAAATTAGAGAGATTTGAATAAGTCGAGGCTTTAAGTGCTTGCTCCTCTCTGTCTTGTTTGCTGATTTTATTCTCGTGAACCAATAAGGAACTTTGCAATTCATCAATTGTGAGTGAATCAATATCTTTGGATTCTTCAATGGAGCAAACAACAAAATTGAACTTTGTTGTCATTGATCTAAGAATCTTCTTAATAATGGCCACATCCTCCATCTTGTCTCCATGAATTCTCCTTTTTCTGGCGATGATCATCGTTCTTCCAAAGAAATCTGTGACAGACTCATCTGACTTCATGTGTAAAGTCTCAAATTCACTTCGTAGGGTTTGAAGTTGCACTCGTTTTGCCCTAGAATTCCCTTGAAATTTCTTATTCATTGAGTCCCAAATCTGTTTGGAGGTTTCTTTACTGAGAATCGTCTCCAAAGTTGCTCGATCTATGACCTGAAATAAGTAGTTCTTGGCTTTAAGATCCTTGAGTTTCAATGCCTCCAATTTTGCCTTCTGCGCATTTGTTTGAACGGCTCCCTTCGCCGACTCTGTAAGTCCGGAGTTAACGACTTGCCAATATTCTTTGGACCTCAAGAAATTCTCCATTAGCATGCTCCAATGGTCATAATGACCATCAAAACGAGGAATTGAAGCCTTCAAAAAATTCTCATTTGAAGATGTCATCAATCAATTGATGTTTTTTCTCAAATCTCAATTGATGTTTTTGCTCAAATCTTACTGTGTTTCACTCAGATTTTTCTCTAAATTAACCAACTCTGATACCATTGTTAACTTAGAGTAAGAGGCACATAAAAAAATGTTGTTTTATTGAGTGATTCAATTAAAAAATAAGGATTACAAAACTGCTTAATAGAGTTAAGACCCACTAACAATATATTCCTAAATATCAGCACCCATTACTGACTAAATTATCCATTCCTAAAGACTAGGACAACTCTGACCAAAGCATAAATAATAAATAAAACAACAATAAATAATATTTCTAACACCGAAGCCGCCATGGTTGTTCTACAGTATGAAACTACTTCTATTATATCTGTTTAATTTCAATTCCGTATTTGATGTTCATGTCATGTGTTTTCGTAGTTTAGTTGCAAATGATGCACTCTATGTGCTTGACAAAATACCTCAAAAGGGTTTTGTGTCATGTAGCATGTTTATGTGTGTCCATTGACATTTCATAGTGACCGAAGGAGCCTATGAGTTCAACCTCCATTCCAACACTATCTCTAGTTATCTTTTAGTTTGTGAACACTATAAAAGGTTTGGAAATATTGAGACCAAAGATAGTCGAAATGTGCAAACACAAGTGAAAGAAATCATCTGTAATTGGATTGGAAAAAAGATTGTGGATTCTCACACCCGTATTTCCATTGTTGGTGCTTGCAAGATAGTGGATTGCCGAAAGATTTGTTGTTGTTTCTGGTTTGGTTGTATCTTAGCTTTTGAACAATCTATGTTTAACATCTTTTATGATTATGTAATATTTTCTATTGGAAATGCTTCTTGGTTATGTATGGAGTATGTTCCATTCCATTTAGCTCATGATATATGTATTATCTATTGGTTTGGCTATTAATGAAATTGAGCTTTCCTATAAAAAAAAGTTATTAGTATCTTGCTAAAGTGATAGGGAAAGGGGAGGATGCGTAAAACCTCAAATATGAGTTGAGGGCAAAAAAAAAGGATTACAACTAGGGTGAGAATAGGCTAGGCCGGCATACAGAGGCCTATAACCTAGCCTACTTAAGGTCAGATCAGATCAGGATTTTTGAATAAAAAGTCAGGCTTAGGGTTTTTTAAAAGCCTATTTAATTAAATAGGTCAAACTTAGACTATTAAAAAATCATATGAAGCCTTATAGGCCGACCTATATTTTCATATATATTAAAAATATGCTAAATAGGTTGTCATATATATATATATATATATATATATATATATATATATATATATATATATTAGAAAAAATGATACATAAGTTGACCTAAATATGCATATATATTAGAACAAAGGCTAAATAGGTCGGCCTATATATATGCATATATAGGTCTACCTATAAAGCTTCTTAAGTAATATGGAATAATTGAGAACCTTAATGAGAAAAAGACTTGTAAATAGGTTTTCATGTCAAGCCAGACTTTTAAAAAGGCTAGGCCAGGCCAAAAAAGCGAGTCTATAATAGGCCATAGGTCAGGCTCAGACCTTTTAAGTTTATCGTATGACAGATTCAGACCTTATAAAGCCTAGCCTAGCCTAGCCTATTTCCACCCTTAATTACAACGTCATGATGGGCGTCAGAGTGTTGATGTTATGTCCCTCATGACCATGACAACTGTCACCCTTCTCTGGTGTATCTTCCTCATTTTGTTGATTTTAGCTAACGAGTTGACCTTTTTTTTTTTGAATATATGACGACCATCATGATAGTAAGATGATTGTCATGATAGAAGAGTTCTTGCTATTTCTTTCTGTTTGCGTTGTTTTTCACTATTTTCTCGCGCACAAGCCTCAATTCTAAGCACTTTAAACAAACACATACTACCAGCATAATACTACAAAAATTAATAAAGTCGACATCAAAGTTCATATGAATCGAGTCAAAATATACAACGTGTTTTTGTGTTATCACCTCTCAATCTTTTGATATCGGCCCTCAGTGCCCATGAAAACCTTGCTCACTAAATAGACTAGTCGCTCCATTCTATATATTTTCTCGGCGAGCACTGAACTCATCATTTGGTCAGTAACAAACAAATAAAGGTATAAATGCGTATTTATTATTGAGTGTGTCAAGATATGCGATGACCATTTGCAAATTTCTTTTTTATTTATTTATTAATGTGGCAAAGAAGTGGAAAGCCTTGTCACATGCACAAGAAATATTATGCACCCTCTTTATTGTTGGACCTCCTTAAAATTGGAAGGACTCCTCATATCGATCATGTCCCGACACTTTTATGGATTCGCCTCTATACCTTTCTTAGTTAGAATAAAACCTAGAAATTTGTCAGCTTGCACACTGAATGAGCACTTGGTGGGATTTAAGTGCATGTTGTAGTCCCTCACTGACCCTAGGATATCCTCCAAATCTTTCGTATGGCTCTCCTTTTTATGAATTCTTCAGTATCATTTCATCAATGTAAACACTTGATTTCCATGGAAAGTTTCAAACACCATTAGAGTTGGAATCAAAGGAAACAACAACAACCCATGTTGATGTTTGTATCTCCCAAATGCTTCAGATCTATTTCTCTCAAAGGGCTACAGGTGCAGCTATTTAAAGCTAGAATATAAGCGAGGGTTGTTGTTACAATAATTGGTTGGTTTCGTTTTTATTGAAGACTCACATTAATTGTTGAACAAATTTTATTAGTGTTTATAAAGCTTATGTATACAAAATTATTTTCAACTTGACTACTCGACTAGTGCATTTACAAAATAGGCTTTATGCTCAACAAATTTCTTACTAAAATTTTAATTAATTAATTTTTAAAAAACCTAATTAAAATGATTAGTAGTTATTAAGGATAGTTGACATATTTTTGTAGGCAACATGTTTATACACGGTGTCTCAAATTGTGTTGAGACATCGTGGTTGGAATTTTCTCTGGCATATTTTGAAAAGATTTATTTTCGTTTTGTTTGTTTTCAGATTTATTTCAGGAAGATTTGATTTATGTCAGATTTATATTGGTAAAGAATTATTAAACGAAATTAGTTTTAAAAATTTAATTGGATTTGTTTTAATTAAAAGATTGAGTTTAGTTGAAGATTAGATTTGTTTTAATTGAAAGATTGAGTTTATTTGAATATTGGATTTGGTATGTTTTTATTATTGATTTTTTTGATCGGATTGATATCTCTATATAAAGATATTATAGAGCTTGTGGGAGATATAGCTTTTAGAGAATACTCACGTCGCATTGGATATTTTTGTGGTGTCATGTTTTGTATTGTATTTTTTTTTTATATGTAAAGCTCTATTATTGTCATTCTTTTCTATTTAGGAAAGATAGATATTTTGATGTGTACTTGTGCATTTTATCACATCCTAAATAATTGGTTCATGCAAATACTCTGGAGAGTGTTTGAGTAAAACTGGTGAAATCTCAAATTTAAGGGAAGTCTAAGTTGAAATTTACGGGTAGTATAACGAATATGACACTGAATTGTGAGAGTTCAAATAAGAGTGTCATGTATTATTGACTATTTGTAACTAGTGATTTTCCTTTATTTTTTGGGATATAACCCTCGTGATGTATGTGACGATTGCACCAAACTAGATACCAAATATTTATATCTCTTATTTATTATTTGTTTAATTGTTCATCGATCATTTTAGAAAATCTTGTCTTACACATTATTTGAACATTATGTGCATCTTGTTATTGATCAAACATAATTTCAATAGGTATCAAAGCAGACACTATATTTTGGTTGAGTGTGTTATAGGGTATCTATTATATTATGTTTAAGATGGATAATACCAAAGAATGAGGATAGGTTAATCGTCCAACGTTTCTTGATGGTACTAATTATGACTACTGGAAGACCGACATGACCATCTTTCTTGAATCCATGGATAATAAGACATGGAAAGTGCTCATCTTTGGATGCACTCCTCTCCTACGATTATAAATGATGATGAATTTGAACTGGTGAAGTCCAAAAAAGATTGTACATTCGCCGACGATGAAGACGTATTTGGGAATTATTGTGCTCTTAATGTTAGTTACAATAGATTTGACAAAAATATCTCCAGGATCATCAACAGTTACACTAGTACTAAAGAGACACATGAAACCCTTGAAGTTGCTCATGAGGGAACTTTCAATGTTCATATGTCAATACCTCAACTCCTTACTACTAAATTTGAAAACTTAAAGATGTTTGAGGATGAAACTAATAGTGAATTCAATGTTCGTCTCCTTGACATTATTAATAACTCTTTCGCCCTTGGTGAAAATATGTCAGATGAAAAGGTTGTTAGAAAAATTCTAAGCTTTTTACCAAAGAGGTTTGACATGAAGGTTACCACCATTGAGGAAGCTCAAAATATCTGCATAATGAAAGTTGTTGAATTGATTTACTCCTTACTCGCCTTTGAGATGATCATCGATAACAAATCGTTAAAAAAGAAAGAAAGAAAAGTAAAGGTGTAGTATTCAAAGTTGACGATGTTGATTAAGAATACCAAGTAGCTAATAACTCTGATGATAATTTAACCGAATATATTAATATATTAGAAAATTTGATATAAGATATGAAAATAGTATCACTTTAAATGTCAAAGACGATAAAAAAAATTAAAGGTTATATATATATATATATATATATATATATATATATATATATATATATATATATATATTTATGTTATGAATTGGATACCTTAGAAACAAAGTATAATAAGTTTCTCAAGAAACCCACAAGGGTTATGGTTTAAGGTTACCAAAGATAACAACAAGGATTGGTTATAAACTACTTTTCTTTCCTTTCTCTTAAAACAGTATTACAAGTATACAAGAATAACAAATAGTCTCTCTCACTTTTGAATTAGGGTTTTATCTTCCTATTTTCCCTTATGCAAAATATGAGAGACTAGTATTATATTTATAATAAAACTAACATACTGACCTAATGGGCTTTTTAACAATTACCCATTACAAGCTAACTTAGGGTACAAGCTAACTTAAATAATTGGATCCATAACACAAGTCCCAATTAAACAATAACATGTGAGCAGATTTTCATGACATGTTATTCATATTAGGGTTTGTTCCAATATTCCACAAATCTCCACCTTGGAACACACCCTATACCAACAAGAAACTAACTTTCTTCATGCAGCTTTATCAACTGCATACAGTGAAAAAACTTGCAACTGGGCAACGTCTTGGTGATCATATCAGCATCATTATGATCTGTCGAAACCTTCAGCACTTGGACTTCTCCACGCTCGATTACCCCTTTGACAAAATGCAGCCTCACATCAATATGCTCTATTCGCTCATGATAGGATGAGTTCTTCGACAGGTGTATTGCACTTTGACTATCACATTTAATAGTGATACTTCGACCTTGAAGTTTCAGCTCCTTTGTAAAACCTTCAAGCCACAATGGTTCCTTTACAACTTCAATTAGAGCGATATACTCCGCTTCAGTGGTTGATAAGGTAATAACCTTACGAAGTGTTGCTTTCCAACTAATTGTTGTGCCAAACATAGTGAAAACATATCCAGAAATAGATTTTCTAGAGTCCATACAACCTTCCTAATCAGAGTCGACATATCCTTCGATTGCTGCTTTACTATCTTCACCCAAGGCACCACCATAAATTAGGGCTCTATTCAGAGACCCATTTATGTATCTTAAAATACACTTCAATGCTTGCCAGTGAGCCTTTCCAGGATTCAACATGTACCTGCTTACAAGACTTACTACATATGTTATGTCGGATCTAGTACATACCATATCATACATCAAAGAACCTACTATATTAGCATATAAAATGTTATTCATATAAGCTCTTTTGACATCAGTACTGGGACACTGATCTATACGCAGCTTAAATTGAGGGTTTGTTGGAGTCACAATAGGCTTTGAATTCGATATACCAAACTTATCAAGAATCTTCTTCAAGTATGCCTCTTGAGATAAGCATAATCTCGATTACTTTCTGTCTCTCCGGATGTCAATCCCAAGAATCCTAGACGCAACTCCCAGATCCTTTATATCGAACTCCTCATTAAGTTCAGCCTTCACCCTCATTACATCTTCAACATCGTTGCTTGATATTAGAATATCATCCACATAAAGCAACAAAATAACAAATGAATTACCAGGTCGAAATCTGAAGTAAACACAGTGGTCGAACTGACTTCTGATGAAACTTATGCGTGCCATGAACTTGTCGAATCTCTTATTCCACTATCGAGGAGATTGTTTCAGCCCATATAAAGATCTCTTCAGTTTGAACATGTACTCTTCTTTCCCCTCTTCGACACACCCTTCAGGTTGCCTCATCATGATTGTTTCATCAAGATCACCATACAAGAACGCAGTCTTCACATCCATCTGTTCCAGTTCAAGGTCGAAATATGCCACCATGGCAAGCAACATTCGAATGGACTTGTGATTCACAACAGGAGAGAACACATCATTAAAGTTGACACCTTCTTTCTGAGTGAACCCCCTTGCAATCAACCTTGCCTTGTATCTCTTCGACTCCACTCCTGTGATTCCTTCCTTAACTTTGAAAATCCATTTATAGCTGACTAACCTGGCTCCGGCAGGTTTCTTGATCAGTTCCCAAGTATTGTTATCATGAAGAGATTTCATCTCATCATCCATGGCCTTTAACCATTCAGTTTTATTTCGAATCCTTATAACTTCCTTATAGTCTCTAGGTTCTTCGTCTACAACCTCACTTGTAGAGATTAAGGCATAAGCTATAAGATCTGCATACCCAAGTCTCTGAGGTGGCTTGATGACTCTTCTCGACCTGTCTCTTGCAAATAGGTAGTCATTATCAATCTCCTCATCTTCGAAAGCAGTTTCTGCTTCTTCTTTGACTTCGTCTGGGTCATGCAACTCAACATCACTATGCTTCACCTCAACAGGAATTTCTCCATGTTCCAGCTCTTCGACAACATCGTCAGTTTTCTTGAAAGCCATCTCAACTTCATTGAAAACTATATCTCAACTGGTGATACACCTCTTGTGACCTGGCTCTAGGCACCATATCCTATAAGCTTTGACTCCTTTAGGATATCCCATGAACATGCATTTCAGAGCTCTAGGTTCGACCTTGTCTTGCCTAATGTGAGCATAGGCTACACAACCAAATACTCTCAATTTGTCAAGATCTAGTGAATGTCCTGACCAAATTTCTTCAGGTGACTTAATATCTAACGCAGTCGAAGGACATCTGTTTATCAGATATGTTGTTGTCGAAACAGCCTCAGCCCAAAACACCTTCTTCAATTCAACACTAACCAACATGCATCTAACCCTTTCGAGGATTGTTTGATTGAATCTCTCAGCTAGACCATTTTGCTGAGGAGTACCTGCTACAGTCTTATGCCTTGCAATCCCATACTCGACATAGTAACTGTCTAAAGCTTCATTGCAGAATTCAAGGCCATTATTAGTTCTCAACCTCTTGACCTTTCTTCCAGTTTGAGTTTTGAACAGAACCTTCCAACTTTTGAAATTCTCAAAAGTTTCATCCTTCATCTTCTGAAATGAATACCCATAACTTTCTGGAATAATCATCAACTATGGATAAAAAAAATACCTTACACCTGAATGTGAAGGATTCCTTGCAGGCCCCCAAAGATCAACATGGATGTAATCAAGGGATCCATGTGTTCTTTGTTTACCTTTGTTAAACTTCACCCTACATGATTTACCAAATACACAAGGTTCACAAAACTCTAACTTCTCGACTTTGTCACCAACTAGCAGGTTTTGTTTCCCTAGTTCGACCAGGCATCTCTCGCTGACATGGTCCAATCTCATGTGCCATAATTTTATCTTCGACAATAGTTTCGTGGATGCAACATTTGTCGAACCACTTACAACTTCAGCCTCAATGGTATACAAGCCTTGTTTCTTCACGCCTCTCAAGACTTCCTTCGACCCCTTCATGACTCTTAGGATACTTTTCTCTCCTTGAAAGACATATCCCTTCTTGTCGAATTCACCAAGAGAAATCAAATTTCTCTTCAAGTCAGGTACATACCTAACTTCAGTCAATAGTCTTATTGACTCATCATGGAGCTTGAATCTCACAGATCCAATACCTATAATTTTGCAAGCTTTATTGTTTCCCAGCAGTACTAATCCACCATCTTGATCACATAATTCCTCAAACAAGTCTTTATTTGGAGTCATGTGCCAAGTGCAACCTGAATCCATAATCCACTATTTTCTTGAGTCGCCGCTCGAAACCACAAGTACATCAGATGAGTCGAAATCATCTTGAACAATGGCAGCATTGCCATTATCATTACCTCCATGATCTTTCAGGCGTTCAGGGCACTCCTTTCGAATGTGACCCTCCTTCTTATAATGATAACATCGAACACCTGATGTTTCACCACTATAAGACTTATGCTAACTTTTGCCATTCTTCTTCTCGAACTTACCATCTTTTCGCAAGAATTTCGCCTTAACGACCAAACCTTCACCAACCGTCGAAGGTTTATGCTCCTTTCATTTATTCAAGTCCTTAGAGTACAAGGCAGATTGAACATCTTTAAAGGTCAGGGACTCTCTTCCATACAAGAGGTTTTCTTCAAAGTGAGCATGTGTTCTGGGAAAAACGCATAACAACAACATCGCTTGATCTTCATCATCGATCTTCACATCAATATTTTCAAGATCAAGAATCAGCTTATTGAACATATCCAACTGCTCAGCCAACACTTTGTCTTCACTCATCTTGAATGAATACAAGGCTTGCTTCAGGTAGAGTCGATTCACCTACGATTTGGGCATGTATAAACCTTCAAGTTTCAACCATAACCCTGACGTCGTCGTCTCCTTTGATACCTGTCGAAGAACCTTATCACCAAGGCTCAACAATATTGCGTTGTGTGCTTTCTCAATCATGGTCGTCTTTTCATCTGTCGTCAACGCAACATTCATGGTCGTCTCTCCCTTCAACGCTTCCAAACAACCCTGTTGAACAAGTAGGGCTTTCATCTTTAAGCGCCACAGACCGAAATCGTTCACACCAGTGAACTTTTCAATCTCATACTTTGTTGAAGGCATCTTCTCCACGCCCACCGCACCAATTTGTTGTGAATTGGATACCATAGAAACAAAGTATAATAGGTTTCTCAAGAAACCCACAAGGGTAAGGGTTTAAGGTTACCAAAGATAACAACAAGAATTGGTTATAAATTGATATTATTTCCTTTCTCTTAAAACAAGATATATTACAAGTATACAAGAATAACAAATAATCTCTCACTTTTGAATTAGGGTTTTATCTTTTTATTTTTCCTTATACAAAATATGAGAGACTAGTATGCTATATATATATATATATATATATATATATATATATATATATATATATATATATATATATATATATATATATATATATATATATATATATATATATATATATATATATATATATATATATATATAATTTCTAAAATCTAATGGATATGAAACAAGCTCAAAAGATAGTTTATTAACAAACAGATCCATAAATGAAAACAATAAAATTTTTACATTTTTAATTATACCTACACGGTAAATTCGTGTAAATTTATATGGTTTTATTTTGTTTAGGGTTAATAGACATTCACCCCCCTGCAATATGAGCGTGTTTCGATTTATCCCCCTATTGTTGCCTAATGCAGGTTTTGGCAACGATTTTTTTTGAAAAAATCGTTGCCAAAAAGCAGGGAGAGAGAAAAGCAAAATTCGCTAACATTACAAGGGTGTAAATACCTATTAATCATTTTGTTTATTTTGTTTAATAATTATTTTATCATTTTCCTAATATAAATTTGCACATACCTATGCTATATTTTGGATGGTGTAGGTATACGGTGTATACTTTTTAGTATCAACATAGCAAACATCAACAATAAAATTCAATACTTGTAAATCGAGAAAACTAGATTTGAGCCTCGATGAATCAAACTCCCTATCGGACTCAGACCCACAGCTCGCCTCACTTTGCGTAGCCCCTCCGCCATCCATCTCACTTTGTGTCGTCGTGTGAGCTTTGTCACCAACTTACTCTTCGTCTATGTCATCTTTGTTAACTTCTAGACTGATTTAAATTTTACAGATTTTTCACATGTTTTCTCTTCATATTTTTTGTTTTTTAAATAATTAATGTATTAAAAAAATATTTAAAAATAGATAATATTTTATAAAAAGTAGAGAAAATTTATATTAATCAGAACCTTACTTGTCAAAGACTAATTGGTAAAACTTTCACCTTGAAGGTGCTGCCAAAAGAGTAGTAACGTGACTTGAGTTTGATTTACAAGGTTAGATAGTCATTTTCATCTACAACCAACTAGTTTAATGACAACTACCAAACATAGCATAAAATACAACTAAAGTGCTTATCTTAATCTTAGGCAATATTTCAAAACAATAATATTTAAAAGTAAGAATATACATAAAAACAAATTTCATTTCATATTTGAATTGCAAAAGAACAATATAAGATGTTTAATACTAGTAATTAAACTTTGAAAGTTCCCTAAATATATAGATAAAAATCAACATAAACTTATTAATTGAATTTTCAATATAGTAACCAACCACATGTTGACATGACTCTAAAACTAAACCTCTTTAACACCACCAACAGTTTCATTGACTTTGTTAATCTCTTTCACACCACTTGAATTCTCATCAACTTCAAAAGCAGAAACTCGGAAAGTTCTAGAAAGTCCAGCAGGAGTTTGAAAATTGATTTTACCAGTTGGTGGATCATCAACATAAATATCACTAAGTGTAATCCAAATGAAAAGCTCTTTGGTTTTCACACCACTCAGTTTCTTAATCTTACCTTTTTCAACATTAGCTGTTACTTCTGTAGCATAAGAAACAAGTTTTCCAATCTTTTCAAACTTGTGTGTTATGCTATTCTTCTGTTTCAACCAAACGAAACCGGTTTCTCTGTTGTAACCAACTTCTATGATGTCTTTCAATGGTAACAGACCGTTGGGGAGAGAAATTTCTTTCAGAAGCTCTTTGGATTTCAGTTGACAGATTTCATCGCCATGATATACCTCAGATTTCGATTTGATTTCTTCTGTTACCAAAGACATTGTTTTGAGTTGTTATTGAAACAATGGTTACGACTGTTTGTTTGTTCTGGTGTGTTGTGTGGTTTCAATAGGGCGTGGTTGGGTTCTTATATACATCTCCTTTTGTGAAATTGACCTTTTATCTTCTATTAATTTCAACAAATGCCATTGCTTTTAATTAATGCAACATTTTCCGTAGCCACCCTCTAAATTAGAAGATAAGTTGAACATTAGGATGCCTTTAAATTTAAGAATTTATTGGGTAGGTATTTATTATCCAATCAAACAAATCACATTATTTTTTATTTTAAATTAATTTTTACTAAAAATATATATATTCTATCAAAATTCAAGGTAGCAAAGAATTTAACTTAAAAATTTGTTTTTTTTAAGAAACAAAGTATAAATATAACAATCCGCTAACTACCAATTAAAACCTTTTGATTAATTACTAATTGAACTAATACAAAAGGATATTTTTGACAATTCACAAAATGTTGTCTTATTATTCACTTGGCATTAATTATTGCTGATGTGTCAATCCCACAAATTATTTCACAGTAAATCATTTTTTATTATTATGGAATTAGTTAGACAAACAAAAATTCCAAAAGGCATGTCCATTGATATTCACCGCGTGGGAAAATTATTTGCTTTTGGAAAAATATAATTTGTAAGCCACATTGAAAGTTCTAAAGCCACATTGAAAATTCCAATATCAGCCAACATTCAATACACCACCTCTTTCACTTTCCAATATCATCATCGTCGCCTACATTCAATACCCCACCTCTTTCACTTCCTGTATTCATACGACACGGTGAAGGAAATTTTCAATTTTCTATTTGTTTGCAGTTTGCAAACCATGGAACCCTGGAATCACATGGATTTGCTATAAATCGATTTTGGACCATTGAAGATGATCATCCTCCTTTTCCAACAAATAATTTGAGCAAAGTCTTTGTTGATTTGATTCGTAAACTCTCTTAAGAAGACTTGAAGATCTGGAATCACATGTATTTATAGAAACCATTAAGTAATTTCTTACAATTTTTCTACTAGGGTATTTATAGAAACTAGTAATTTCTACTACCTTCTGGAATCATAGACTATTTTTCTACTACCATTCAGTATTTATAGACTTGAAGATCTGGAACCATTATGAAGGCTGATGTGCTCAAAAGGGAGTCGGAAGCAAACCCTAAATTACTCAATGAAACTCAGATAACAACATGTGGAATTGATTTATAGGGAATAGTTTAAATAATTATAATAAATGTACATATCATTTTAGTGGTTTACATGGAATAAATTAAATAAATCTTTGTGATTGGGGGAATTGGGGGAATTTGTTGCATATTATTTTCTCATGAAGATTGTCGGAAACAGGAAACAGCTAATGAGCAGGGCAGTGGGGAAGATTGTCGGAAACAGGAAACAACGATCATTTCATTCTCAGCAGGGTCAACAGGGACTTGTTACTTCCTCATCGGGAGATCCTTTCGTATTCACATCATTTCATTTGCATACTCAAAATTCTCATTTTACCCCTTGCATTGCACATGGCCCCATTTTTAATCATGGTTCTAACTATTAACCAAGGTGGTTAATAATTAACCATGGATATAAGAACTCTTCAAACAGAAATCACAAAGGATTTTCTCTTTTTTTAATCAACCATCGAATTTCACTCTAAAATTCACTTTGAAAATCTCTCTGCATATGGAAGTTCTACACTCATTGTTCTTCAACATTCTTCAACATTCATCAACCTTCATCAATCTCTAGCAAAGCATAAGCATAATATTGAGTGGATCTTGTTCTTCTTCAAGATTCATTTGCAGATTTCGATATATCAAGCAAGAATTTAAGCTTAAAAGGCCTTTATTTGGTTCCTTTTAAAGATCAAGAGCTAAGGAATCTGACATCTGTTTTCTTCTGACTGAAGGCTCTGCAATTTCAGATTGGAACTTAAAATGAATTCATGTGTGCTAAATTGTTTTAGCTTCGTTTTTACTTAATTAATGGCTTAATAACATCAATGAACTGTGTTGGATAGTTTTTAGACCTATTAGAGGTGATGATAGAGTGTTAGGGCAAAATTCATGATTTTGTTTCTCTTTGTTCTTGACTTATTTGCAAATTTGAAGTGTGGATTGGTGACTTGTGCGAGCTTAGCTTTCGTTTGATATAAGTTTTGTGGTTTTCTGGGCATTTGATTCAGTTACAGTTGCTAGAGGAAGGTCGGAGAAGATGACCGAAGGTCCTTCTCCGGACGGTGAGGGTTTTAAGGTTTATAAGGGCAGGTTATAACATGACCGTCCGATTGGTCTTGATCTTACGTTCCAAAGGGTGCCAACGCATTAATGATGGACGTGAGAGGCACGTGATTTATTTTTTTACAAATTTAATTCAGTTTGTGTGATGTGTGTGCTAGCTTATGTGCTCTTGCGTGTGGATTGCATCTGGTCCATTTATTTCTCATACCTTGGCTTTTTGTTTACTGAATCATGAATGTTGGATATATCTTGTGGCTTGGATGAGAGTTTATGGCTTGTTGACTTTGCTATTGGGCTATTGGACCTTGACTCGCTACCGGCACCCCTCCTTGAGCCCATTTCCTTTCTAATACGTGAAAACTACTATGGATGCACCCCTTGGTTTTGTTTCTTCATTTTTTTTTTTAATTTTCATATAGTTTCAAATATTTTTTCTAAAAATACTTTCATGCATCCAAAAATCATACAAAAAATATTGAATCACATTTTCACGTTTAACTAATTTTTGGAATTTTTTATTCTGATTTTAAGCATTTTTCATAATATTTTGGTATTTTTCTTTTATTTTCTTTTTGAATTGTTTCCTTTTTGGTACCTCCACTTCAAACTTTTATTTTGCATAGTCCTCTAATTATTTTTCAACTCTTCTTTTTGAATTCATCCATCAATATCTTAAACTTTATAAAAACATTTTTCACATATTTTTTAAATCATTTTTAATTGCATTTTGGTCCCTCCCTTTTGCAGCTTTGTTCATTGATCCTTATGCAACTTTGATCCATTGTTTGAGGTAGTTTGCTTTTGAGTTTTTTTTTTTATATTTGGACAAGAAAATAGCCTCAGACCTAGGTCACTTGAGGTGCAATTTTACATTTTTTGAATATTGTTTGATGTGTGTTTGTTTGCTTGTGATGGAAGGTACTTTTCATGATCATTCCTTAACCCTAATTACTTGAAGGCATTTATGCCATTGTGTGAGAACCTTTGTGTGATCTTTTAATCCATGTTTAGACATTTATAGGTCTTCTTTGGTCAATTATAGGTCCATATTTGGTTTGGTTTGGTTTGGTTTGGTTTGGTTTGGTTTGCCTCTTTCTTCAATTTATGCATTCATGTTCAATTTTTGACCTGATTCTTCCATGCCTTATCCTACTATGCTTCTCATGATTGTTTGTGTGCATCTAACATGTTCATATCTTTATCTCATTTGCATTACACATAAAGTTTTATGCTTCTAATATGACATAAAATTCTGAATTTGATGTTTCTCATGTGTTTTCATTCATGTTTGTGCTCTTTTGCATCATTACTTCTTCATTTGTGCTTCCTTTGAACTTCTTTGCCACTTTGAGGCTTCTTTGCACTTGTTTGATTTGGTTTGGGTTCTTTGAGCTTCTTAAAGTTTATTTATGGTTTGGTTATGACTTGTGAGGTTCTTTAACCTTTGAATCCTTTCCATGTGCCATATTTGTGTGTTTAGCTTCTATTTCACTTCTATGAACTTTTGTGTTTCATTTGCTAACATTTCATGGGCTTTGGTAAGTCTTAGAAGTGTGGATATGATTCCACATTCCAACCTCTCCCTTTCCTTTTACATTTAAATTTTGTGTTTGTTTAAGCATCCAATATGCTTTGATTTTCATAACTCTTTTTCCTTCCCCTTAGAAACAACTTAACTTCCATCTTGGAAGTAAGTTGTCTTTTAATCCTTTTCTTCTTCTTTTTCTTCTTCTTCTTATTTTTCTTCTTTTCTCTTCTTCTCTCCTTATTATTCATTAGGATATAGATCTTGAACTTCACTATCTTAGGATATCCAAGCATGACAACTTACTTAGGATGGTTTAGTTTTCCTTTGACCTTTTACCTTGAGTTTCTTTTGGTGTCTTCTCTTTCTCATCTCAAAACAACTCAAAAATACCTAATAAAGGTTGAAGTGACTTCTTGTGTCATAGAATTATTCCCTGGGGAATTTACATATATCCTATCTTGGGGAAATGTAAACTTGTCTAACATGATGTACAAGTCTAAGCATGAAGTCATTTTCATAAAGAAAACCTAAAAATTACTTCTTAATTCAAAAACAACAAAACACTTAATATGAAAAAGTAGGCTAGTGTGTTTGAGCCTAAATCCTTGGAACTAAGTTTTGGGGATCTTCTCCTTAATTAGGTGTGCTTCTTCCTCATTCCATCTTGGAGTAATGTAAGTAGTACACACTCCATGGAACAAGACTTGAATACACTCTCATTTGCAAACTCAAAGAAAAAGCTTCTAACAAGCTCCAAACTAACAATAAGCATCTTTCCTATGTGATTTCTCTTCTCATCTCCTCACTCTTAACGAAGGAACTTGCTTCGACTTGTCTTTTTCAAGATAGTAAACACACTCATTCCTGATGAGCCTGCAACACCTGAGCATAGGCATAAGCAGTTCATTCATATAAAACACAAACAAACAAATTTCCTCCCTAGTTACGGGAACTACGTCGACTCAGATTCTCACTCCCGATGAGATATGTAGGCAGTGAGGTAGGGCCAATTTGAGCACAATTCTTTCTTTTCCCTACATTTTTCCCGTTTTTCTTCTTCTTCGGTTTATTAGTAGATGAAGTATATTAGAATACCCTTCGAACAGTGCTAGCAAGCATGGATCCCATCGGGTACGATGGACGATCTAGGGTGCTAATACATTCACAGTTCGTAACTAACTCCCTTACCCTTTCTCTTTGGTTCACGAGCCCTCGTTTTCTCCTTCTTTTTGGGTTTGTGCAACATTACCTTTCCCTTTACTTGGGATGAAAATGCTTGGTTGGTGACTCTTCCTTTTCCGCGCCACTTTCGCGTCTGTACCAGGATGGAAATCCCGGGAGCGACAATCTTGTGTCTTCTTATCTGCATTGTTCTCCTCACCTTTTATGTAACATTTTGTCCTGGTGACCACTTTCTCTAATGAAAGTTATGGTTTTTGGGAAAGAGACTCATTGAAGTGTCCCGCCTTGAGACCGTCTTGTAATACCCCCATAAATACTTATTGGTTTGGAGGAATGACACTAGTGGTAGCTTCATTGAATCAGGAAAGGTATACACTCAATGATTCTAAAGGACCATGTCATATATCAAATATGATGGTGGTGAGAATATTCCTGTGATGGTCGACAATGAACTTGTGTACGAGTCTCTTCATCAATTCTTGGTAACTAACGATGGAATATTAGGGCAGACCCATATACCATCGCAAAGTTGTATCCTTAAATGTGTCAGATGACAATTTTCACTTCAGGGCATCAACTTTTCGATGTTGGCCATCTATGTGTTGATAGAGGCGGTATGTTCGTAAGGGTTATTGGGCCTATCAAACTTGGCCAAAGAGAAAGGCTTGAATCCTTCAGGGATAGGCGCTTCCCATTTTTTGTCTAAGAGTGACTGGGGATCTAGAACTTTCATCTCCTATAGGGATTGGTCTCTAGAGTTTGATTATGACGACATAGTTAATCCACAGAGGCAACATCTTTGCCATAAAATTGAACACATTGCTTCCCCCATATATCCTCTGGTGTAGGTAAAGATGTTCTCCTATTAACCATTGCAAAGAATGTCTAGATACAAGAGCGGGTGTAGCTGTGAATATGGTGGTTCTAAAAGAAGGTGTGACTCATTTTAGTTTTACTAGGGCTCCATAGTGAGTGTCATTGTACTTGTCAAAAAGTACAGGTGTGCATGGTATCCTAACACAAGTATGGGATACTCAGAGGTCTTAGTAAGTGAGGGTGGTAAGGATTTTCCCATAACGGCGAAATCCTTGTATGGTAATGTTTATGGTGATGGGAGAGGCCAACTCCCGTGAGGCGAGAGGTCTGTATTATATGGTATATCTTGGTTAGGTTATGATATGTATTCTATCCTTAAAGGGTCAGATATTTATATTGGCTTTTCGGCAAGCATGGCCATTAGGGGTTCAAAAATAAATTCATAGCATATCCAATCTTGATCAAAATAACAAGGCGAAGGTGGGATAATACACAAGAAGGGGGGTTGAATTGTGTATCACCAAGTTTTTAAGTTACTTCTGATCTGTGTTCAAATTCTAATTATTGAATTTGAAATAGTATTAAGTTGCAACGGAATGGATGACAAAAGTAAAATAAAATAGACTTAGAACATAACAGATTTATCCTGGTTCCTCTCCCAACTGAGAGTACTATAGTCCCATTGCCCAACAAGAGATTTTTCACTATAATCAATTTGATTACAATTGCTTATACACTTAAGTATTAGATTTTTAACAGTTCAGACTACACATACTAAGTTTCTTCAATACAATCAACTTTTGATTGCTTCTATCTTTCTTAGATCTCATGTCTAAGACTTCATCCTTGCTTAATCAACTTCTGATCAAGACTTTCTGCTTAGACCACCTGTCCAAGACTTTCCATTTTTTTAGAGCTCGTGTCTAAGACTTTGCCTTTGAATAAAGCACATGTATATGACTTAACCTTCTCAACCAGCTTCTGATCGATACTTCCTTGCTTAAAGCACATATCTAAGACTTAATCCTTTGCATGGAGCACATGTTTATGACTTATCCTGCTCAACCAGCTCCTGGTCGATACTTCCTTACTTAGAGCACATGTCTAAGACTTTCACCTTTGCATAGAGCACATGTCTATGTCTTAACCTGCTCAGACCACTTGTCCATGATTTAAACCATGCTTAGAGCTCATTTCTAAGACTTAACCATAACATAAAACATATGTCTATGACTTCATCTGCTCATACCGCATATCCAAGACTTTGTTATGCTCAATCAACTTTTGATTGAGACTTTATTTGATTGTTTTCTTCAATAGAAGATCTGGTGCTCACACACATAGTATGAGACTCTTTATCTTAACTGTTGAACATTGACTAACCAGAAAAGAAAAAAATGTTTACATGAATCTGACTCAGGGGTACAGGGAGATAAATCTTAGCAAGAGTTGTGTACTGCTTATTGTTGCACCCCAAAATTTTCCCTCCCCTAGTCAAGGCATTGTGTATCAAGGTGTACCAAGAGGTTCACAAGGTTCACAGGGCATCTCAAGAGGTTCACAAGGTTCACAATTAGTCAGAAAGTTTGACAATTCCCTCAGACAAAGCTTCTCCTAAGCAATGCACCCTAAACTAGGGTTTTGGATTTCATCAGGCTAAATGAACTTACAAGGCCTCAAGTGAGCTTCATAACATCCTACATGCCTTAAAGAATCCCTATGTCAAGTTTCAAGGCTTTCCCAAAAGGTTTGCTCAGTCAGATGATCAGATATGCAAAAATCAGTCAAAGTGGTTACAAAGTCAAACTAAGGTCAACTGTGGTAAAACCAAAGTCAAACTTCATGATTTTTTGCCAACATCAAGTTTATGAAGTAAAATTCATCATTTGATCAAGTTTTGATCATGATTCATCAAGGAGATTTCAGATCATCAAGAATCAGGAGTTTCTAAATTAGGGTTTCCACAGGAAAAGTCAACTGAACTTTGACCAGCCATAACTTTCACATGCTTCATCAAAAATTTCCCATCCAAAGCTCATTTTGAAGGAAATTGAATTCTCTACAACTTTGTGTCTCACAAGCCAAGCCTAAAAATGCTTCATTTGGAAGGTATGAGCTAAAACATTATATGTCATTTTAAAAGTCAACAAAAAGTCAACATCTTCCAAAGGGCATAATTTAAAAATGGTAAAGGATATGGACATGAGACCAAAGAGGTTGGTTAGAGTACTCTCTAAGATTTCCAAAATATCCAAGAACACCTTCATAGCCTTAAAATTGAGGGATTTGTACCTTTGCAAAGTTGGGAAATTTTTGGGAGGTATATGAAGCAAATGGGACCTTAAAACCAATTTTGGCCAAATGGGCCTACCAAATTGTCATCCAATCTTCATAATAATGTTAAGCACGACCCATTGATCATTTTTTTAGATTTTTTATATTTTAGATTTTATTATTTTGGATTTTATCTAATAAAATTCAATTTTAATGAAAATCAAATATAAAAATCAAATATTTGAATCTAATCTTTGCTTTGGGATCAAATATTTGACTTTTAAAAGTGATTGATACCTTACAAATTCGTGCAAGACCAAACCAACAAGAAAATATTTGATTTTGTGACATTTATGACAATGGAATTCCTTCATCATCAAGTAACCTCAATTCATGATCCAAAGCCCATTCTTTTTAACCTAATTGCATGACTATAAGTTCACAAACACACTGCAAGCACAAGGACACGATTTGCAGCCTCCAAGAACCAAGAACAAAGTCAAAATTTTCAAAGAAAAGTCACATTCGGATTTTGAGCTAGAGGCTTTTTCAAGATCAAACAAAGGTTGCAAATCATTCCTGGAAGATCACATAATGTTTCTGGATCACTAAAACATCCATTATTGCATCAAAACTCCATAACCGAATTCTTCATATTCATGTTTTTTTTTGTTTTTTCGATTTCATATATATGATTGGTTTTAAGCATATTTAACATTTCTTTTGTGTTTATGAGGTTACAAGGAGTGTTTCTGGGCGAAAAATTTGAAGAATCGTGGCCATATGGGGACTGAACCATAAACTAGGGTTCTTGAGCGTTTTGTTTGGGGGCGTATGATTGAAGTGTTTTCTAATGAAATTGATGATATAATCATGTTTAGGGACCTCATATTGACATACTTGGACCATTAAAATCAATTTATCCATGATATTTTTAATGTTTGACTGCACAGGGTTTATAGTGACGGAAAAATTTCGTCACTACAAGTTTTAGTGATGGATGAGTGTCACTAAAGGTTTATTGGACGGCTAGAGCTTGAAGACGAAGCTTGGCGCGTTTTTGAAATTTGAATTTGTTTTTTTTAATATATTATTCGTTTCAGGGAAGATGACAATGAAACGTTGGTGGTTCATTGGCAAGGACGTGCGTGTTATTGCTCTTTGGCCTGAGTTCGATTCCCAGGTTTTGCATTTTGTTGTTTTATTTTATCATATTTACCAGATTTCATATTTATTGGTTTGGATTCACTCTTTAGTCACTAGCACGTGATAGCCCAGTGGTCTGGTTTTGTTATGGTAAGGGGGGTCCTGGGATCAAAACCAGGCCTCCCCACCTTTATTTTTATCACTTGTTTTTATTTGTTTTATATAATTATTAAATATTAATTTATTTATTTAATATTAAAACCATTAATTTTTAAACAATAATTAAACTTTATATTTTTATAAATTTCATAATTTTTCTTGATTAGTCATTTTAATTAATTTTATAAATAATTTTGTACATAATTTTTATAATATATAATTTGTAAATAATTTATTTAAGTTTTAATTCTTAACCCTAATTTTTTTTAATTAAAATACTAACCCTAATTTTTCTATTAACCCTAAAAATTTAATTTATTTTTCTAAACCCTAATTAATATATTAACCCTTATTTCTATTATTATGTAAATAATTTAAAGATTTTTTCTTAATAATATTATTAAATTGTTATATTTTCTTAATTAATCTCTAAAAAATTTATAATATTTATTTAACCTAAAAATAATTTCTCTTTTAAATTTTAATTTTGATTTCTTTATTTATTATTATTATCATTGTTATAATTGCTATTATTTTATCATTGCTATTATTTTATTATTGTTTATTTATTATTTTTATTATATTTATTATTATAATTTTTATTTGATTATTATGTATCTGCTAAAGCCATGTAATACTTATAGGTTTATTTTCTATCTTTATTTTATTGTATGGTTAGTAATTTTAGGGTATGTATAACCTAAGTGTGATTAAGAGTAACTTAGAAAATTAATTTAAATAAGATAAATATTTGAATATAAACACTCACACACGTAAGTCGATCTTTGATCGCCATCTTGTATTTCCTAGGTTACCCCTCTCAGTTGCCTTAAAACAAATGGTCAAGTCCCTCGAATATAGGGGTGTCTCAAGCAAAGTCTCTTCATAAAATCATCAAGTCCCTACAGTTTAAAAGATCAAGTCCCTTCGAGGTTGCCTACGATAAAGATCTTGTCCCTTCGAATAAATGATGATAGTCCCTACGAATTGCTAAAGACACCCCTTAAGTTGCCTTCTATGACCATATGATGACCCAACGCTTGTCCCTTACACATCCAAGGTAATGACTACCTATTCCTTAATAATAGGGATAGTCTTACCATTGAAAGAACATACGAGAACATGAAAGACTTAATCTAGGATAGGTACCTCTTAGTTACTTGCTCACTTCTTAAAATTACTTTTTTACACCTTACTTTCTTAAACATTTTTCAAAACAAGGCTTTGTATACATCCATACGAGGATCATTACAAAGTACTTAGAAAAATTTCTAATCACACACTACACACTTTTCAAAAACAATTTAAGTGAGCTAAGTAACTAAGAGCTCATGGATAACCATGGATATAAAGGGTGCTAACACCTTCCCTTTGTATAACCTACCCCCCGAACTCAAGTTTTTTAAAATAGGTCTTTGTTGTTCTTTTATGTCCTTTCCTTATGGATAAAATAAAAGTCGGTGGCGACTCTTGCTATCCGCAACATGACTAAAAGTCAGTTCTCCCATCGTGTTACAGAACTAGCGACTCTGCTGGGGATTTAATAAAAGAGGGGTACCCTTAGGAATTAGATCACTTAAATTGTTTGCCTTGTTTGCTTTATATTACTTGTTGGGCTTTATGTGTGAAAGATCCTAACCCGGATCTAGTGTACCTTAGGTAAATGGCAATAGACTAAGGAAACTGTACGGCATATACCGATATGGTTGATCTGGTGGCCATAGTTAGTGTGACTTCTTGGTTGGTGCTTATGTTCTTTAAGTAAGTTGAGGATAATATGAGGCTGCCATATGTTGTCAATACACTAACTGACTTTTAGAACCCTAGTCATCCCATCTTGGCCTTTAGAAAATAGTGAGATAGCCGGCTTTTGTGAAGACTGAAGTTGGTTGATACTCGATACTACGCTCATTGAGATTCTAAACTTGGAGGGTTTTGGTTGGAAAGTAAGTTTCCTACTGAACAACCACCCTTGGGAAGGATCAGTGATTTTGAGATCCCTTAGAACCTGGTTACTTTTGTAGGACAGGATGAACCAACTAAACTTCAGGGGAGGGTACTTACCTTTAAACCTCATGCAAGCCTTCAAACTTAGGGCTATTGTGTGACTTGTTTGTGTGTGCCACATGTTTGTGATTGAGCATAACATCATGACATCATGCATCATAAGCATAGCATTTTCACTAACTATTTCAAGGACCAAAGGATTTATCTTTGTTCTTTGTTGCAGGTCATGGCTCCTGCTCGTAGGAATACTATCCGGATCAACTTTGTAGAGATACCTCCTAAGCTTAAGGAATTGGTCTCTCAAGTTTCTAAAAACTCCCAATTCATCAAGAGGCATGGTCACCTACTGGATCTGGTCACTTCAGGCTTCAATGAAGACATGATGAGTGTCCTGTTTCAGTTCTTTGATCCTAAACATCATTGCTTCACATTCCCCGACTATCAGCTGGTTCCTACAATGGAAGAATTCTCCAAACTATTGGGTATACCTATCCTTGATCAGAGACTCTTCACAGGCTTAGAAAAAGAGCCTAAACCTGAAGTCATTGCTGCAACCCTACATCTGAAGAAATCAGACATTGTCCTAGAAACGAGAAGTGGAGTTAAGGGTATCCTTGCTAAGGTATTGATGGAGAAAGCTCAAGTGTTCTTGAAGGCTATGAGTTATGATGCTTTTGAGGAGATCCTAGCTCTATTGATCTATGGTTTAGTGTTGTTCCCTAATCCAGACCATCTCATAGACGTACACGCCATCAACATATTTCTGACTCGCAATCCAGTACCTACATTACTTGGAGACATCTTACATTCTCTCCATACCCGTACTACGAAGGCACGAGGAACTCTGATGTGCTGCATACCTCTATTGTCTAGGTGGTTTATTTCTCACCTTCCTCGAGCAGCGATGAAGAATGAATAAGGATTAAGGTGGTCCAAGAGGATCATGTCACTTTCTCATTCAGATACTCATTGGTGCTCTAGATCCATGGAGAATGTTACTATCATTGACCATTGTGGAGAGTTCCCTAATGTGCCACTCCTTGGCATAAGAGGGGGCATTACTTACAACCCTTCTTTAGCTCTACACCAGTTTGGTTATGCTCGGAGTAATGGTCCTCATGACATGCTTATTTAGGGTATTGTGTTCGACTACGACAACGATCTGCAAGGTTACCGTCAAAGGTTCATACGAGCTTGGGGTAAAGTGAACAAGGTTGACATCAAGACTCTGGAACCAAAGTACTCCATTCCTATGGAACCTTATCTCAGATGGGTACGAGCACGTGCTCAGACTCTTATGATGCCATATCCTGCTATCCTCCCAGTTACCATCTGTAACACAGTGGGAGAACTGACTTTGTATAAATGTTGCGGATAGCAAGAGTCGCCACCGACTTTTATTTTATCCAAAAGGAAAGGACATAAAAGAACAGGAAAGACCTTAAAAAGATTTTAAGTTCGGGGGGTAGGTTATACAAAGGGAAGGTGTTAGCACCCTTTATATCCATGGTTATCCATGGGCTCTTAGTTACTTAGCTCACTATAAATTGTTTTGAGAAAGGTGTAGTGTGTGATTAAGAATTTTCTAAGTACTTTATAATGATCCTCGTATGGATGTATATAAAGACTTTGTTTTGAAAATTTGTTTGAAATGTGAAGTGTAAAATGTATCTTTGAAATGTGTGAGCAAGTAATTAAGAGAAACCTACCCTAGATTAAGTCTTTATTGTTCTTATGTCCTTTCAATGGTAAGACTATCCCTATTATTAAGGAATAGGTAGTCATTACCTTGGATGTGAGAAGGGACATGTATAGGGACAATCTGAATGTAGGCAACTGTAAGGTGTCTTTAGCAATTCGTAGGGACTTATCATCTTTTATTTGAAGGGACAAGACTATTTATCGTAGGCAACCTCAAAGGGACTTGATCTTATATACTGAAGGGACTTGATGATATTTATGAAGGGACTTTGCTTAAGACACCTTACTTGACCTTTGAAATAGGCAACATGAGAGGTAACCCTAGAAAGTGCAAGATGGCGATCAAAGATCGACTTACGTGTGTGAGTGTTCATGTTCAAATATTTATCTTTTTAAATTAGTTATTCTAAATCAATTTTAATCACAAACATGTTATGCACACCCTAGAATTACTAACCATACAATTAATATATTCACAATAAAAATAAATCAAAAATATAAACCTAAACTATTACAAAGCTTTGGGATAGTTACAATATAATCGGGAAATATAAATAATGATAAATAATAATAAATAAGCAATAATAATCAATAATAATAAGAGTGAATATAAAAATAAGAGGAAATAAGAAATTAGCAAAATAAATTAATATTAGGAGGTATTTTTAATATTTTAATAAAAATGGTATTTTAATAATAATAAATAAAGACTAAACTATATACATATTTAATAAATGACTAATAATTAATTATGATTTATGAAAATATTAAGTTAAATTCTAAAGTTAAGAAAATATTAGGGTTAGGGTTAGAAAAAATTAGGGTTATAGTTATGAGAATTAGGGTTTTACTTATTAATTTATAAAATAAATCAATTTATTTACAAAATATATATATTTAATAATATGAACATGTAATATAATAAATATAATAATTAGGGTTTTTTAAGAAAATAATTTGAATTAAAAAAATACAAGTTTTTATATAAAACAAAATAATATATACATTTATTTTATAAATTATTATTTAAAGAATTAATTGAATTAAATAAATAAAACAAAAAAAAATAGTGAAAATAATGAAATAAAAACATACTTGGGGCTGGGATTCGAACCCAGGCCCTAGGCTTTCCACCCCCAAGACCAACAACATCACCACCAGGCCAAGCACGCGCTGGTGTTATCATTAGGAGTTTAATTTGTTTTATTGTTAACCTGCAAAAATCAAAATAAATGCAAAAAACAAAATGGCCTGGGGGGAATCGAACCCAGGACCATTATATTCACACACCAACACACAAACCAACTGAGCTAATACTGCGCATTCAACATACAACCAACAAACAAACATTATATTTTAAAACAACTTTTTGAATTGAATTTTGGCGCCACTGACTTCATCTTCCCCAATTTTCCTGCGAAAATTCCTGCGTTTTCTTCTACGCATTTACCTGCGAATCCAGTTTCGTAGGTTTTCCTAGCCAGCTTCAATGATCATCAAACCTGTAACAATTCATCGAATTGAAATCACCAATGCACTCTATACAACAAACCCAGTTCAATTATGTTTTCAGAATTCATTTATATTTGGTTAATCGTGAAACCCTAAATGAGGGACATAAACCCTAGCTATGGCCGTTTACGATTTAGGTAATGAACCTTCAATCTAATTGTCCAAAAAGCTTGCAAACTTCATTCTAAACACAAATAAACAACCAAAATTAGTAAATGATGCATAAACAATGAAAATCGAAAATCAAAAGTTCAAGAACAATTCTGATTCGATTACGGCTTATGACCATGCTTTTGATGTATATGATGATTGAAATATGTTCAGTGAATCTCAAGGAAGCTAAAGCAACCTTCAAAAGTTATTGAAATTGCTCAAAAGTATGAAACCGAATTTGGAATTTTTTGAATATTTTTGACTCTTGCTCTTGTTCTTGGAGGCTGGATTTTTCGTCCCCTCAGCATTGTGATGTCTTTACCTATATGTAGTCAATGTAATTAGGTCATAACTTTGTGGATTTGTGGGCTTTGGCTTGATTTCTTGATCATGAAGTTTCCTCTTTTCAAATAATGAAAAATATCTTATCTAACCTTTCTAAATCAAGCTAGCACGAAATTGGATCAAATCAATCATCTCTAAATGGTGTTTATGACTTTCTAGAATCACAATCTCATCCAAATATTTGATTTATATATTTTATTTTGATTTAATTTGCATTTTAATGAATAAAATTCAAATAAATACTAAATGAAAAATAAAAAATCAGAAAATGCTTGGATTGGATCGTGCTTGATGATATTATGAAGATTGGGTGGCAATTTGGTAGGCCCATTTGGCAAAAATTGGTTAAGGCCCCATTTGCTTCATAAACCTCTCAAAAATTTCCCAACTTTGCAAAGACATAAGTCCCTCAATTTTAAGGTTATGAAGGTGTTCTTGGAAATTTTGGAAATCTTAAAGAGTCCTCTAACAAACCTCTTTGGTCTCGTGTCCATATCCTTTACCTTTCTCAAGTTATGCCCTTTGGAAGATGTTGACTTTTAAAATGACCTATAATGTCTTGGCTCATACCTTCCAAATGAAGCATTTTTGGGATTGTCTTGTGAGACACAAAGTTGTAGAGAATTAAATTTCCTTTTGAATGAGCTTTGGATGGAAAATTCTTGATGAAGCATGTGAAAGTTATGGCTGGTCAAAGTTTAGTTGACTTTTCCTGTGAAAACCCTAATTTAGAAACTCCTAATTCTTGATGATCTGAAATCTCCTTGATGAATCATGATCAAAACTTGATCAAATGATGAATTTTACTTCATATACTTGATGTTGGCAAAAAAAATAATGAAGTTTGACTTTGATTTGACCACGGTTGACCTCAGTTTGACTTTTTAACCACTTTGACTGATTTTTGCATATCTGGTCATCTGACTGAGCAAATATTTTGGGAAAGCCTTGAAACTTGACATAGGGATTCTTGAAGAAATATAGGATGTTATGAAGCTCACTTGAAGCCTTGGAAGTCCATTTAGCCTGATGAAATCCAAAACCCTAGTTTAAGATGTATTGCATAGGAGGATGCATTGTCTGAGGGGATTGTCAAACTTTCTGACTAATTGTGGACCTTGTGAATCTTGTGAACCTCTTGAGATACCTTGTGAACCTTGTGAACCTCTTGGGACACCTTAGTACATAATGTCTTGTCCAGGTGAGGGCAAATTTTGGGGTGCAACAGCTGCCCCTGTTCAATTTTCTAAGACCTGAGGGGTTAGATTGGCATATGTGCCATTCGTGACCTGGAAGGTTGAAGGGGATTGAACACAAAAGCCCAAAAATTTGCACTCGCCGGTGAATAAAATAACACTGATGATTAGTTGTATATGCTTGAGTGGGCTTGAAGATGCCACTTGGAACTGGAGATGGGCTTATAGATGCCATCCAGAATATCAGGAGGTAATAATATCTTTATGTTGATACTGGATATCAGTACTAGGTCTTCGTATAGGTCGTCTCTGAATCGTTTATGCAACATGGTTTGAGTTGAATTCTAGCACTAGATCTTCGTATAGATCGTCTCTGCATTATCTCTGGGGAAAAAGAATATCCTTCATTAAGTGTCAGGGCTTAAATCTTCGTATAGATCGTCTCTGAACCATATCTAAGAACATACTTTAATTTAAGTATCAGAACCAAATCTTCGTGGCAATCTTTTTCTTAATTAAGTATCAGCATTAGACCTTCGTATAGATCGTCTCTGAACTGTTTTGAGTTGTTAAATAGACTAGTAGAAACAAATCTTCGTGACGATTATCTCTTTTGGAAATATCCTGGACTAGGTAATAGATCTTCGTATAGACTATTTACCTACCATCCAAGGATAAAAGAATATCAGGATTAAATCTTCGTGGCGATTATATCCCTTGGAAATATCCTGGATTAAGCACCAGATCTCCGTATAGATCATTTACGTACCTCTCCAAGGATAACTTGAGTATTGATCATCAGAAATGAATCTTCGTAGCGATTATTTCTGAATTAAGTATCAGCACTAGACCTTCGTATAGATCGTCTCTGAACTGTTGTGAATTGTTGATAGTGTTTTATCTGCATATAACTATCCTGCAAAGAAAAGGTTAGTTTATGCAATATGTATGCTTGTATGGCATGATGTACTTAAGGAAATGTATTATGCATTTGAGGATATGCTATGGTATGATGTAAATGATGTATGTATGAATCATGTTACCAGAAACGTCTGGATATCTTCGTATAACAACTGCTGGCTAGGGAAAATAAATCCCGATTCGTTGCTGAAGAATATGAAGACCTCATTCCCGTCTTGTTTGATAGTATAGTATTTATAACCTCCCGTCTTCGTTCGTCGTACTTCTATTGAAGGAATAAGTTCCTGAGTATCCTGACTGAGGATAAAAGAGATGGACATAAATTCAAGGGGAGATGTAACTTGAAGTATCTATAAAGATAGATTTGCTCTGCTTGGGATTTGTAGTTGTCTTGTGGGGATGAACCGGCGAAGCTTCGTTAAACTCCTACCCTCGTTCGTCCTTAGTAAATACTATTACTGCATTTTATGCATTTCTGGTAAACATCAATCATATTCAAAAGCATACATACATTCAAACACAACCAATGGATGTTTTCGTTTAGGTAAACAGGGTAAAAGTAAATCTGGACTCAAAGACAAGATTTCATTTATTTTAGAAAGTGACCTACATACAGGTAAGTTTGTACAAGGAGACAGAAATCCTAATAAGAGGAATTTGTCGTAAAAGTTTTACAAAAACAAAGAAAGACAGCTATGTGAGAAATAATCCTATTGAGATTCAATTCTACTATTGCCATTATTTTCAAGTATCTCATCCTTTGTTGTTGAGACGAAAACGATTGGATTGATCTTTATCTGTTCGAACTTGAGTTAAGTAACACAACTAGTTGGGGCTACATGAGTGATCCAAACGAGACATGGCCATACGCTTTAATCCCTAACTTTTGCCTGGATTGCCCTTTCAGGTTTTCAATCCACCGGGATACCCTTTTTTGCCCAAGCCGCCTTTTCAGGTTTTCGACTTACCGGGTGTACACTTTTTATATATATCCCTAATTTTTGCCCGAACCCTTTTGGTTCGCCGGGATGCCCTTATTTTTGCCTAGGCCAGTCAACCTAGCGGGTCTCTTTTTATGCGTAGTATTTTTTAACTATGTCTGCGTTTACGGGTTGTGGGAAGAGTTCACCATCCATAGTAGTAAGCATCATGGCACCTCCTGAGAATACCCTTTTGACTATAAATGGTCCTTCATATGTAGGAGTCCACTTGCCCCTAGGATCACCCTGTGGTAGTATGATACGCTTGATCACCAAATCACCAGTCTGATATACCTTTTGCTTAACCTTTTTATTAAAAGCTTTGATCATCCGTTTCTGGTACATCTGGCCATGACAAACAGCTGCCAGCCTTTTCTCATCAATCAAATTTATCTGGTCAAGTCGAGTCTGAATCCACTCATCTTCATCCAAGCCTGCATCCTTCATGATTCTTAAGGAAGGGATCTGAACTTCAATGGGCAGAACTGCTTCCAAACCATAGACTAAGGAGAATAGAGTTGCCCCTGTTGAAGTACGTATTGTGGTACGATAACCATGAAGAGCAAATGGTAACATCTCATGCCAATATTTGTAAGTAACAGTCATCTTCTGTAGAATCTTCTTAATGTTCTTATTAGCAGCTTCTACTGTCCCATTCATTTTCGGACGATACGAAGAAGAGTTGTGATGTTTAATCTTGAACTACGTACAGAGATCAGTAATCATGGTGTTATTCAGATTAAAGCCATTGTCTGTGATAATCATTTCAGGGATGCCATACCTACATATGAGATTATTCTTAATGAATCGAGCCACCACATTCTTAGTAACAGATGCAAATGAAGCTGCCTCTACCCATTTTGTAAAGTAATCAATAGCAACCAGGATGAAACGATGTCCATTAGAAGCAGTAGGCTTGATCTCACCAATCATATCTATGCCCCACATAGCAAAAGGCCAAAGAGCAGTCAACACATTCAATGGGGATGGAGGTATATGCACTTTATCAGCATAGATTTGACACTTGTAACATGTTCTGGAATGTTGAGAGCAGTCAGCTTCCATGGTAGACCAATAGTAACCTGCTCTCAATATTTTCTTTGCCATGGTATGACCACTAGAATGAGTGCCAAAAATCCCATCATGCATGTCTTCCATAATCTCTGTTGCTTCCTTCTTATCCACACAATGAAGCAAAGTTGAATCATGATTGCGCTTGTACAAAATTTCATTACTCAAAAAGAACTTAGCAGAAAACCTCCTCAGAAACTTCTTATCTTTGACAGATGCCCCTTCAGGGAACTCCTGAGTTTCAAGATATCTTTTCACCTCATAGAACCAATGCTTCTCCTCTCCTCCTTCAGTATCAATCTCATTGCAGTATGCAGGCTTCTCAAATCTATCAATAGTGATCTTGGGAGCTTCATCATCCTAACTAATCTCAAACATAGATGCCATAGTGGCTAATGCATCTGCCAATTGATTCTCTCCTCGTGGAATATGTCCAAAGGTAATCTCTTCAAAATATGGGATCAAAGACAACACATGCTCTCTGTAAGGAATAAGATTTTCATGCTTGGTATCCCAATCTCCTTTAATCTGACTCACTACCAGGGCTGAGTCCCCATATACGTCCAGGAACTGAATCTTCATCTCAATGGCAGCTTTGATACCCATGATACATGCCTCATACTCAGCCATGTTATTGGTACAATAGAAACAAAGTCTTGCTGTAATTGGGGTATGAAAACCTTTAGGGGAAATGATCACAACACCAACACCATTACCAAGTGCATTAGAAGCTCCGTCAAAAACCATAGTCCATCGGGATCCTTGTTCAGGACCGTCATATTGTCCAGGTTCTTTGGTAATAATCATAATGTCTTCATCAGGGAACTCAAAACTCATTGACTGATAATCATCCACTGCTTGATGAGCCAAATGATCAGCTACAACACTTCCTTTAATGGCCTTCTGAGTAGTGTACTGTATATCATATTCTGTTAAGATCATTTTCCATCTTGCTATTCGTCCAGAGAGAGCAGGTTTCTCGAATATGTACTTGATTGGATCCATCTTTGAAATCAACAAGGTAGTATGAGTCAACATATACTGTCTTAGTCGGCGAGCAGCCCGTGCCAAAGCGCAGCAAGTTTTCTCGAGCAGTGAGTATCTTGTTTCACAGTCGGTAAACTTTTTGCTAAGGTAGTAGATTGCCTGCTCTTTTCGACCAGACTCGTCATGTTGCCCTAACACATACCCCATTGAGTTGTCTAACACTGTTAAGTACATGATAAAAGGTCTTCCATCAACCGATGGCATCAAAATTGGAAGTTCTAGGAGATATCTTTTGATTTCATCAAAGGCTATCTGGCACTCATCATTCCATTCCATCACCTGATCTTTCTTCAGCAACTTGAAAATTGGCTCACAGGTAGCAGTTAGCTGGGAAATAAATCTTGCAATGTAATTCAGTCATCCCAAGAAACCTCTAACCTCCTTTTCAGTACGGGGAGCTGGCATCTCTTGTATGGCTTTCACTTTTGCAGGGTCCACTTCAATACCTTTTCCACTGACAATGAAACCCAGGAGTTTACCAGATCTAACTCCAAAAGTACACTTATTTGGATTCAATCTCAACTTGTATTTCTTCAACCTTTCAAACAGCTTATGCAGATGATCAAGGTGTTGTTCTTCATTCTGGGACCTGGCTATCATATCATCCACATATACCTCTATCTCATGATGAATCATATCGTGAAACAAAGCCACCATAGCACGCTGATATGTTTCCCCGACATTCTTCAAACCAAATGGCATCACTTTATAACAAAAGGTGCCCCACTGTGTAACAAATGTAGTCTTCTCCATATCTTCAGGTGCCATCTTGATTTGATTGTAACCAGAGAAACCATCCATGAAAGAGAATACCTTATGCTGAGCAGTGTTGTCTACCAGAACATCAATATGAGGAAGTGGAAAGTCATCTTTAGGGCTGGCCTTATTCAGATCTCTGTAGTTCACACACATGCGTACCTTACCATCCTTCTTAGGTACTGGTACCACATTTGCAACCCATTGAGGATAAGAAGTCACAGCTAAGAACCCTGCATCAAACTGCTTTATCACTTCTGCTTTAATCTTTTCTGACATTTCAGGACGCATGCGATGAACCTTCTGTTTCTTTGGACGACAATCTTCTTTTACCGGTAAACGGTGAACTACAATGTCAGTATCCAACCCTGGCATATCTTCATAAGACCAAGCAAAGATCTCCACATAATCACGTAACATCTGAATTAGTCTGCTCTTAACACCATCTTCTAGTTCAGCCCCTATCTTGACCTCTTTCCTGTTTTCTTCAGTTCCCAGATTCACAACTTCGATTGGCTCTTCATGTGGCTGTATAGCTTTCTCTTCTTGTTGTAATAACCTAGCAAGCTCTACAGGTACTTCACAATCTTCCTCCTTTCCATCTTCAGCTTGATAGATCGGATTCTCGAAATCATAATTGGCAATAGTAGAACTGTTATCAACAGGATCTAGAGTGGATGAGGATCTGCATTTTAGTGATGTGGGTGTGTGTAAGAACACATAGCTGATAAAACAAAAATAAAAATAAAAGAAAGACAAGGAGCACAATATTTACGAAAACGGAACGTCCATTGATTTTTATTGAATGAAGTATGCAAATGAAATGACATCCCGAAACAAGCATACCATTGTGCCCCGGGTAAGATACAAGGCTTAAAAGTTTAATTGTTCGAAATTACAAACTCAAAAATAAAAACACAATAATAGTATTTACTCCTGACTAAAGGAGATAGGAATAACGTCTTCAGTCCTCTAGTTATTGAGCCCATCACCCATGGTTGGAAAGATCCAATCATCCAGGTTGTAGTCTTCATTACAGTCACCCACATCATTGATTTGATCTCTTATGACCCCTTGATTGGTGATACTGTTGCACCCCAAAATTTTCCCTCACAATACAAGACTTTGTGTGCTAAGAAGGTTCACAAGGTTCACAAGGTTCACAATACATACAAGACCTTTCATGAGGTTCATGAAGTCTACAAAGACACTTTATGAGGTTCACAAGGTTCACAAGACCTCCCATGAGGTTCACAAGGTTCACAAGACATTTTATGATGGTTCATAAGGTTCACAAAGTTCACAAATAGTCAGAAGATTTGACAACTCCCTCAGACAATGCACCTCCTAGGCAGTGCATCCAAAACTAGGGTTTTGACTTTAATCAGGATAAATGAACTTCCAAGACTTCAAGTGAGCTTCATAACATCTTATATGTGTGTAAGAACCCCCATGACAAGTTTCAAGACTTTTCTCAAAGGTTTGCTTAGTCAAATGATCAGATAAGTCAAAATCAGTCAAAGCAGTTAAAAAGTCAAATTGAGGTCAACTGTGGTCAAACCAAAGTCAAACTTCATGATTTTTTGCCAACATCAAGTATATGAAGTAAAATTCATCATTTGATCAAGGGTTGATCATGATTCATCAAGGAGATTTCAGATCATCAAGAATCAGAGGTTTCTAAATTAGGGTTTCCTCAGTAAAAGTCAACTGAACTTTGACCAGCCATAACTTTCACATGCTTCATCACCAAGTCTCCATCCAAAGCTCATTTTGAATGAAATTGAATTCTCTACAACTTTGTGTCTCACAAGCCAAGCCCAAAAATGCTTCATTTGGAAGGTATGAGCTAGGACATTATAGGTCCTTTTGAAAGTCAACAAAAAGTCAACAACTTCAAAAGGGCATAACTTGAGAATGGTAAATGATATGAACATGAAACCAGTGGGGTTGGTTAGAAGACTCTTCAAGATTTCCAAAATGTCCAAGAACACCCTCATGGCATTAAAATTGAAGGGTGTGTGCCCTTGCAAAGTTGGGAAATTTTTGGTTGGTTTATGAAGAAAATGGAGGTGTAAAACCAATTTTTTCTAAATGGGCTTGCCATATGATGACCCAAACCACACCAAGACATCATGCACGAAATTAACTTAATATTTTCATTATTTTCATTATTTTATTTTTATTTATTATGATTTTTTATATTAAAAATCATTTTAAATTCAAAATAAAATATAAAATGATGAAGATTTAAAATGATTTGTCTTCTAGAAATTCATAAAAGTGATTGGAATCAAATTGGTAAGAGAATCATGGTGATTGGCTTGAAATAGAAAGGCTTAATTTTCAAATATTTTAATTTTAAAGCTTGATCTTTTTCAATATTTTTGGATCAAATCTTTCACACAAACATCAAGTTTTTTGACCTAGAATCATCATACTATAAGTACATAACTTAAACCTAATGATAGGGGACGAATTTTCAGCCTCCAAGAGTAAGTTTCAATCTTCAAAAATTCACCTAAAATTCATAATTCGGTTTCTTGGTTGGAAGAGATATCAAAGCATTCTAAAGGTTCAAACACATTCCTTGAACATCTCTAATGCGATCCCAATCCTTATTTGCATCCAAAACCTCATGAATTGCATAAACCGAATTCATGTTCTTCATTTTTTTTCAATTTTCGATTCTGCTCATTTGACTGTTATAAATTGTTTTTGTGTTGTTAATAGTGTTTGTTGTGATGCCTAGATGGTTTCTGGATAAAAGGATTGAAGAACTAAACCCTAAACCGCAAGTTGCCATGGCTAGGGTCCTTGGTTTGAATTTGGGATCTTTTGATTTAGCTAACATAAATTAATTCTAAGACTATAATTGAACTGTGTGATGTCTGGGGATTACGAAAATGTGATCAATATGGTAAAATTGTACATGTTTATGGTGATGCGAAATTTGCAGGGTTTGTGCGCAGGAAAAGTCCCAGGAAATTTCCCAGGAAATTTCGCAGGAAAACCTGCGAAATCTCGAGGAAGAAGATGAAGTTGGCTGCGCGCGTTTTTAAATTTGAATTATTATAATATATTATAATGTATTTGTTTCTATTTTGTATCACCAATGTGTAGTTGGCCTGATGGTAAGATGCGCGTGTATATTGCTTGCAAGCCTGGGTTCGAATCCTGGTTTCCCCAATTTTTTCTTGTTTTTCAGTTTAATTATTATGTATAATATATTATGTATTATGGTTGCTAGGTTGACAGGCGCGCTCTCCCAGCTGGAATGGTTAATGTGTTTGTGTGTATTGTGAAGGTCCTGGGTTCGATCCCCCCAGGCCTTTTGTTTTTCTTTCTTTTTTTCTTTGATTTTTAGGAAACAACAACAAAACCAATGTTGCCTCTCCCTTGGTCACCTGCGCGCGCTGGCCTAGTGGTGGATGTTGTTGGCTTAGAGTTCCTGGAAGCAAAAGGTGCTGGGTTCAATTCCCAGCCCAGGTAAGTTTTTTTTTTTGAATTCTGTTTTATTTATTTTTGTTAATTATTTATTATTGAATATTATGATTAATATGTAAATGGATTTAGATTATTATATGTTCTAAATAATTTCTAAAAAATAATAATATTTTCTAAAAACTAATTTCTTTTATTAATATGTATATATTATTATTGTATAATTTATTTATATAATTGAATTAATATTTAGTATTTAACATTTTTGTATATAAAACCTAATTTATTTTTATAAACCCTAATTTATTTTCTAAATTCTAAAAACCCTAATTTTCTTCTATTGAACATTTAATTTGTAATTTATTTATAATTTAATTCTTACATATAAATATGTTTAAAATAATTAAAATTTTGTAAATATAATTATAATTAATACTATTTTCATAATATGTAAATATTCTATAAATTGTTTATAATTTAATTTTGTATGTAAATAATTTATATTATATGTTAAAAATAGTTAAAAATTGCTAATTTAATTTTTGTAATTATAATTTTATTTTCATAATTATTATTTTTTATAATTTTGCACATAACTTAAAATTTTATAATAATTAGTATAATTGTTTATATTTTAATATTAAATAATAATTGTTTATAAAATTGAATTTTTAATTATTATAATATGCTTGTTTATTTCATTATTATTATTAATTATATCCTTGTGATATTTATTTATTACTAACCCCATTTAATTTGGTATTATTTTTATGATTATTATTTTCACTAACCCAATTATTATTATTATTATTTAATATTTTGCTTATTTATTTAAATTGCTTTTATTATTATTATGTAATTGTTCCTTGGTGTAATATTTATTAATAATGTTTATTATTTATATTTTATGCTATGGTTAGTAAATAGGGAGTGCAACATACTTGTAATGTAAAATAAATTTAGATCACTTAATTTAAAAGATAAATATTAAAATTGTACACTCACACACGTAAGTCGATCTTTGATCGCCATCTCACTTCCTTAGGGATACCTCTCATGTTGCCTAATCAAAAGGTCAAGTAGGGTGTATAAAGCAAAAGTCCCTCAAAATAAAATCATCTAGTCCCTTAACAGATAAAAGATCAAGTCCCTTTCGAATGTTGCCTTCGTAATGATCTTGTCCCTTTCGAATAAAGATGATAGTCCCTCCAAGAATTGCTTATACACCCCACAGTTGCCTAAATAACAGATGTCCCTCAAATTGTCCCATACATCCAAGGTAATGACTACCTATTCCTTAATAACAGGGATAGTCTTACCATTCAAAGGATTCAAGAACAGAAAAGACTTAAAACTTAGGGTAGGTTCCTCATAGTTACTTGCTCACTCCTCAAAACTTTTCAAACACCTCACAATTTCAAACAAAAATTTTCAAAACAAAGGTTTGTACGCATCCGTACATGGATCATTATAAACACTTAAGAAAATTTCTAAACACACACTTCACATTTCAAAAACGTTTTAAAGTGAGCTAAGTAACTAAGAGCCCATGGATAACCATGGATGTAAAGGGTGCTAACACCTTCCCTTTACATAACCTACCCCCCGGACCCAAAAAATCTTTTAAAAGGTCTTTCCTGTTCTTTTATGCCTTTCCTTTGGATAAAATAAAAGTCGGTGGCGACTCTTGCTATCCGCAACATAACTAAAGTCAGTTCTCCCACCGTGTTACAGAACTGGCGACTCTGCTGGGGATTTAATAAAAGAGGGGTACCGTTAGGAATTAGATCACTTTAAATTGTTTGCTTTGTTTGCTTTATACTTATCTGTTGGGGTGCTCTTATGTGTGAAAGATCCTAACCCGGATCTAGTGTACCTTAGGTAAATGGCAATAGACCAAGGAAATTGTACGGCGTATACCGATATTGTTGATCTGATGGCCATAGTTAGTGTGACTTCTTGGTTGGTGCTTATGTTCCTTAAGTCAAGTTGAGGATAATATGAGGCTGCCATATGTTGTCAATGCACTAACTAACTTTTAGAACCCTAGTTATCCCATCTTGGCCTTTATAAAAGTAGTGAGATAGCCGGCTTTGGTGCAGACTGAAGTTGGTTGATACTCGATACTACGCTCATTGAGATTCTAAACTTAGAGGGTTTTGGTTGGCAAGTAAGTTGCCTACTGAACAACCACCCTTGTGAAGGATCAATGATATTGAGATCCATTAGAACCTGGTTACTTTTGTAGGACAGGATGAACCAACTAACTTCAGGGGAGGGTACTTACCTTTGAACCTCATGCAAGCCTTTAAACCTAGGGTTATTGTGTGAATTGTTTGTGTGTGCCACATGTTTGTGATTGAACATAACATCATGACATCATCATGCATCATAAGCATAGCATTTTCACTAACCATTTCAAGGACCAAAGGATTTATCTTTGTTCTTTGTTGCAGGTCATGGCTTCTGCTCGTAGAAACACCATCAGGATCAACTTTGTGGGCATACCTGCTAAGCTTAAAGAGTTGGTTTCTCAAGTGTCTGATCAATCCCAGTTCATCAAGAGACATGGTCACCTATTGGATCTAGTCACTTCAGGGTTCAATGAAGACATGATGAGTGTTCTGTTTCAGTTCTTTGACCCTAAGCACCATTGCTTCACATTCCCCGACTATCAGCTAGTTCCTACAATGGAAGAGTTCTCTAAACTTCTGGGTATACCTGTTCTTGATCAAAGACCCTTCACAGGCTTGGAGAAGGAGCTTAAACCAGAGGTTATTCCTGCAGCTCTACATCTGAAGAAGTCTGACATTGTTCTAGAAACAAGAAGCGGAGTTAAGGGTATTCTTGCCAAGGTGTTGATAGAAAAGGCTCAGATGTTCTTGAAGGCCATGAGCTATGATGCTTTTGAGGAGATCTTAGTCTTGCTGATTTATGGCTTAGTATTGTTCCCCAATCCAGATCAGTTCATAGACGTTCATGCCATCAACATATTCCTGAGTCACAATCCAGTGCCTATATTGCTTGGAGACATCCTACATTCTCTTCATACCCGTACTACAAGGGCAAGAGGAACTTTGATGTGTTGCATACCTTTGCTATCTAGGTGGTTTATTTCTCACCTTCCTCGCTCAGTAATGAAGAATGAGCAAGGGTTCAGGTGGTCCAAGAGGATTATGTCACTCTCTCATTCAGATATCCATTGGTGCTCCAGATCTATGGAGAATGTCACTATCATTGACCGTTGTGGGGAGTTTCCTAATGTGCCACTTCTAGGCATAAGAGGAGGCATCACCTACAACCCCTCTCTAGCTTTACGACAGTTTGGTTACGCTCGGAGTGATGGCCCACATGACATGTTGATTCAGGGCATTGTGTTTGACTACGACAACGATCTTCAAGGTTACCGTCAGAGATTCATACGAGCATGGGGAAAAGTAAACAAGGTTGACAGCAAGACTCTGGAGCCTAAGTACACTATTCCTATGGAAGCTTATCTCAGATGGGTGCGATCTCGTGCTCAGACTCTCATGATGCCATATCCTGCTATCCTGCCAGTTACCATGGAACCTGTTGCTGAAGGAGACACTGCTTATACCATCCTTCGCCCAGACATGCCTACTGACATGGAAGACTTACAGAGATCCTGGATCCAGCTGAAGGAGCAAAGGGATACTTTCGAGGCTCATTACAAAGCAAGCCAAGAAAGAATCCTGGAACTAACAAAGCAGCTTCACGAGGAACGAAATCTCAACTCATACCTCAACACAAAGAGGAAACGTCCATGGGAGACTTAAAACCCCATCTCTTGTATTTATTTCATTTCATTTCTGTAAGCCCAAGAGGCAAAACAAATTTATTACTAATAAAAGTTACCTTTTTGTTTGTTTAAGCAAATTTAAATCCTGCGGTCCTTGAAAACATTGCATATACATTCACATATCATTTCATTACATTACAGGTTTATAATTGTGCACAGGTTTCTCATCTTCTCGCTGTTTATTTCAGCAATGGCTCTTGAACAAACAGTTAAAGATCTCCAGGCACAAAATGCGCAGTTCCAAGAGCTGATCCTGAACTTGTCCAAGGGGCAGGATGAATTGAAGACACTGCTGGCTAAGAAGAAGAATCTTGAGGACAACAAGGATGATCAGCTGAAACAACTACAAGCTGAGATGACAGGAATGAGGACCCAGATGAATGACCAGGTGGCTCTTATTCAAAGTTTAGCTCAGGGGCAAGAAGAGCTAAGAACCTTTGTCCACAAACTTCAAAATAATAGAGTCAAGGATCTAATTGTCAGTCAATCTCCGTTAAAACAAGCTGTTTTGGTTGAAAGGAAGATGAGGATAAAAGAAGGTAAGAAACAGGTTGCCATGGATTGTTCTTCAGTTGAAGAAGAAAGACCTGATAAGGTTAATCCACCTCAACACAAGAAATATAGAAGGCAGTTTATCAAGTTCAGCACTCCAATGTCACAAGTTCTGCAATGCTTGTTGGGGATGAAACTAATTTCTTTTAAAAGTTCTCCTCAAAATCCTAATACTGCCTCTCCTCGCTATAATTCCAAGGAAAGGTGTGAGTATCACTCCAACAGTCCTGGACATGATACTAATAACTGTTGGGCATTGAAGAAAAAGATTCAAGACCTGATTGACGAAAGAATCCTAGAGGTTACTCCAGAAGGTCAAGTTGAGTTCTACTATCGTCCATCAAACACCGAAGCTGCAAGACAAGTTGCCCAAGGTAGCAAGAAAGGAAGCCTACCTGTTCCTGTTGAGATACGGGGCACCTTGGGACATCCAAGTGGCAAATTTGATTTCATGGTGAAGTATACTGCTCCTCAAAGTTCACATATTGCAATTGAAGACATTCAGCCAACTGGATGGGACAACATTTGAACTTTCATTTGTAATTTCTTTTATTTTGTTTAAACACTTACCATTATGTTAAACTTTTGTTTTCATTAATGCATTGCGTATGTTTGTCTTGAATTAATCCATTCGTTTCACTATATTTTAAAACTATGCATCTTATTTTTATCTTGTGATATTTAACTCCTGATAAAGCTATAAGCCTGTAGAGGGAGGATGACGAAAACAATACCATAATATTAGGCAGTATGCTTTTGAACAGACTATGCTGACGATGTACAGGCATTGTTTCAATTCCTAAACAATGGAGATATAAGGAAGTTAATCCCTAGTCAACCCTTTTGAGCCTATTAAGTAGGAGTTTTTATTCTCGCACAAATTAAAGCCCTTATTCATAACCTGGGGCAGGGTAGTTACTCAGTTAACTCAAATATGCCAATTATCTGTGTTGTACACAACTAATGATGGTTCTTTGTAATCATTAAACCTGACCGTCAATATCTAGTAAAAGAAAAACCCACTAAGTCAAAACCTATGAAGGAGACTTAATAAAATTTTTTTTTGAGAAATCCCTCTGACTGTAACCTTGAAATAAGCAGTTCAGGCAAAAAGAAGGGATAATAAAGTCAAAAGGAAAAAAGAGGTCACTATGAATCCTCAACAAAGAAAGATGACTGAATGTTCAAATAAATTTTGGGTTTCTGAACCATCACAAATGTCAGTGTTACAATTCCAAACTCATTTGAGCCTCAATGCATAAGTTAACTGAGCATAGGACTGAAGAACATCATGGAGAATGGGTGGGGTACAAATAAATTTGAGCCTTTATCTTTTGTTTCTTAAACCATGAACCAGGCCAAGTTACAACCCTTTAAAAGTCCTAACTGAAGCATGGTTAGTTTGAAAGCGTACTGTTACAAAAAGGTATCCTGACTCCTTTAGGGCTTATTATAAAACTTGAGTTAATATCACAGTTTTCACAAAAAACGTTTTTTCTAAAAATAGCTCTTTTTCAAAACTTCAAGACAGACATAAGCATTGCATTTTTGAATATATTTGTTTGCATATACCTGAGTGTTTGATAAACAAAGAAACTTACAGGATGAATGTTCAAAGTCCTTTCAATAAACAAAGTTGCTTCCTGGGTCAAAGTCCATGTATACAAAGGGGCATAGTCATTATCTCCCAATCAAGGGGGCATGCCATGATATTGCCTAACTCATTTGGGGCAATCAGGACAAGATTCATCTATGTTTAAGCAGCCAGAGGCAGATCTCCTTATCTATCTGAAGTGCCAAGGGTAACATTACAGAATTCATAATGCCAGGGGCATGGTCATTGCTTCCTAATCAAGGGGGCATACCAAGTTACTGTTCAAATCATTCGGGGAAATCAGTTCCAGATCCAACAGTGCTTAATAGCCAGGGGCAGCTCTTCTCATATATTTGAATTACCAAGAGTAACACTGCAAAGTTCATGATGTCAAGGGCATATTATTATGGGGCATTCTGCTTAGTTCTGCTGAGGTAACTACATTCAGATACTTCCCTTTTGGGACAATTCATCCTCAACCAAGGGGCAATGCTTTCTTTTCAAATCTAGTAGCCGGAGCATATATGGTCCATTACAATTTGAAGACACATTCCTCTTGTTATATTACCTTGATTTGGAGTTCTCAGCAGAAGTCATTGTGGGAATTAATTGTCTACGACGGTAGTATCAGATGGTGTCAGTATCATGTCTTCAGATCCAGCTATGAGGATTTCTGGGAAGGTATTCAGGAAAGTTAAAAATTTCAGGAGCTCCAAATCCAATTGGTTATACACTCTCGAAGTTGAAACGATTCTGTTTTCAAGTTCAGCTTTACTTTTCCCTCTGAATCCAAATTTACTTTTACCCTATTTACATAAGCGAAACGTTCATTGGTTGTGTTTGAATATATGTATGCTTTTGAATATGATTGATGTTTACCAGAAATGCATGAAATGCAGTAATAGTATTTACTAAGGACGAACGAGGGAAGGATTCCAACGAAGCTTTGCCGGTTCATTCCCACAAGACAGCTACAAGTCCCCCAGTAGGGCAAATCCATCTTCATAAGTACTTCGAGTCACGTCTCCCCTGGAATTTATATCCATCTCTTTTATCCTCATACTGATAGTCGGGAATTTATTTTTCCAATAGGAGTACGACGAACGAAGACGGGAGGTTATGGATACCATACCATCTAATGAAGACGGGAGATTATGTATACCTTGCTATCCCCAGCAAACGGAAGGTTATGTATACCCTACTATCAAACGAAGACGGAAGGTTATGTACAATATATTATCAAACAAGACGGGAATGAGTTCCTCATGTTCTTCAGCAACGAATCAGGATTTATTTTCCCTGGCCAGCAGTTATTATACGAAGATATCCAGACGCTTCAGGCAGCATCATATCATACATACATCATTTACATCATACCATACATATACATAAATACATCATACATTACTTAAGTGCATCATATTATACATGCATACATAATGCATAAACTAATATTACCATACAAAATGCTACCTTGTTTTCAGGTAAATTCTCCAACAAACAGACTTCATCAACAACTTGTGACTATTGGGCCGTTGTTTATCTTACCAAAGGTTACCACTTCCTCAGGATGTTGTTATCCTCCTGAAAGCATATCATTCCCTCAGGACGTTGTTATCCTCCTAAAAGCATATCATTCCCTCAGGACGTTGTTATCCTCCTGAAAGCATATTATCTCCTCGGGACGTTGTTTATCTTCCTGAAAGCTATCATCACTTCCTCAGGGTGTTGTTTATACTCCTGAAAGCATATTATTACCTTGGGCCGTTGTTATCTTCCCAAAGGTTACCACTTCCTCAGGATGTTGTTTACCTTCCTGAAAGCTATCACCCCTACCTCAGGACGTTGTTTATCCTCCTGAAAGCATATTATTACCTCAGAACGTTGTTTATCTTTCTGAAAGCATATCATTCCCTCAGGACGTTGTTTATCCTCCTGAAAGCATATTATTACCTCAGAACGTTGTTTATCTTTCTGAAAGCATATCATTCCCTCAGGACGTCGTTATCCTCCTGAAAGCATATTATTACCTCAGAACGTTATTTATCTTTCTGAAAGCATATCATTCCCTCAGGACGTTGTTATCCTCCTGAAAGCATATTATTTCCTCAGAATATTGTTTATCTTTCTGAAAGCATATCATTACCTCGGGACGTTGTTTATCCTCCTGAAAGCTATTACCACTACCTCAGGACGTTGTTTACCTTCCTGAAAGCTATCATTATACCTTCATATTTTGGACTGCTTTATCCTCCAAGAAATGTACCTGAAGAATTTTCTCCAAGTGGCATCTTTAAGCCCACTCAAGCATACTCAACTAATCATCTGTATCACTCTATGCACTGGTGAGTGCAAATTTTTGGGCTTTTGTGTTCAATCCCCTTAAACCTTCCAGGTCACGACTGGAACATATACCAATCTAACCCCTCAGGTTTCAGAAAATTGAACAGGGGCAGCTGTTGCACCCCAAAATTTGCCCTCACAATACAAGACTTTGTGTGCTAAGAAGGTTCACAAGGTTCACAATACATACAAGACCTTTCATGAGGTTCATGAAGTCTACAAAGACACTTTATGAGGTTCACAAGGTTCACAAGACCTCCTATGAGGTTCACAAGGTTCACAAGACATTTTATGATGGTTCACAAGGTTCACAAAGTTCACAAATAGTCAGAAGATTTGACAACTCCCTCAGACAATGCACCTCCTAGGCAGTGCATCCAAAACTAGGGTTTTGACTTTAATCAGGCTAAATGAACTTCCAAGACTTCAAGTGAGCTTCATAACATCTTATATGTGTGTAATAACCCCCATGACAAGTTTCAAGACTTTTCTCAAAGGTTTGCTCAGTCAGATGATCAGATAAGTCAAAATCAGTCAAAGCAGTTAAAAAGTCAAACTGAGGTCAACTGTGGTCAAACCAAAGTCAAACTTCATGATTTTTTGCCAACATCAAGTATATGAAGTAAAATTCATCATTTTATCAAGGTTTGATCATGATTCACCAAGGAGATTTCAGATCATCAAGAATCAGAGGTTTCTAAATTAGGGTTTCCTTAGTAAAAGTCAACTGAACTTTGACCAGCCATAACTTTCACATGCTTCATCACCAAGTCTCCATCCAAAGCTCATTTTGAATGAAATTGAATTCTCTACAACTTTGTGTCTCATAAGCCAAGCCCAAAAATGCTTCATTTGGAAGGTATGAGCTAGGACATTATAGGTCCTTTTGAAAGTCAACAAAAAGTCAACAACTTCAAAAGGGAATAACTTGAGAATGGTAAATGATATGAACATGAAACCAGTGGGGTTGGTTAGAAGACTCTTCAAGCTTTCCAAAATGTCCAAGAACACCCTCATGGCATTAAAATTGAAGGGTGTGTGCCCTTGCAAATTTGGGAAATTTTTGGTTGGTTTATGAAGAAAATGGAGGTGTAAAACCAATTTTTTCTAAATGGGCTTGCCATATGATGACCCAAACCACACCAAGACATCATGCACGAAATTAACTTAATATTTTCATTATTTTCATTATGTTATTTTTATTTATTATGATTTTTTATATTAAAAATCATTTTAAATTCAAAATAAAATATAAAATGATGAAGATTTAAAATGATTTGTCTTCTAGAAATTCATAAAAGTGATTGGAATCAAATTGGTAAGAGAATCATGGTGATTGGCTTGAAATAGAAAGGCTTAATTTTCAAATATTTTAATTTTAAAGCTTGATCTTTTTCAATATTTTTGGATCAAATCTTTCACACAAACATCAAGTTTTTTGACCTAGAATCATCATACTATAAGTACATAACTTAAACCTAATGATAGGGGACGAATTTTCAGCCTCCAAGAGTAAGTTTCAATCTTCAAAAATTCACCTAAAATTCATAATTCGGTTTCTTGGTTGGAAGAGATATCAAAGCATTCTAAAGGTTCAAACACATTCCTTGAACATCTCTAATGCGATCTCAATCCTTATTTGCATCCAAAACCTCATGAATTGCATAAACCGAATTCATGTTCTTCATTTTTTTTCAATTTTCGATTCTGCTCATTTGACTGTTATAAATTGTTTTTGTGTTGTTAATAGTGTTTGTTGTGATGCCTAGATGGTTTCTGGATAAAAGGATTGAAGAACTAAACCCTAAACCGCAAGTTGCCATGGCTAGGGTCCTTGGTTTGAATTTGGGATCTTTTGATTTAGCTAACATAAATTAATTCTAAGACTATAATTGAACTGTGTGATGTATGGGGATTATGAAAATGTGATCAATTTGGTAAAATTGTACATGTTTATGGTGATGCGAAATTTGCAGGGTTTGTGCGCAGGAAAAGTGCCAGGAAATTTCCCAGGAAATTTCGCAGGAAAACCTGCGAAATCTCGAGGAAGAAGATGAAGTTGGCTGCGCGCGTTTTTAAATTTGAATTATTATAATATATTATAATGTATTTGTTTCTATTTTGTATCACCAATGTGTAGTTGGCCTGATGGTAAGATGCGCGTGTATATTGCTTGCAAGCCTGGGTTCGAATCCTAGTTTCCCCAATTTTTTCTTGTTTTTCAGTTTAATTATTATGTATAATATATTATGTTTTATGGTTGCTAGGTTGACAGGCGCGCTCTCCCAGCTGGAATGGTTAATGTGTTTGTGTGTATTGTGAAGGTCCTGGGTTCGATCCCCCCAGGCCTTTTGTTTTTCTTTCTTTTTTTCTTTGATTTTTAGGAAACAACAACAAAACCAATGTTGCCTCTCCCTTGGTCACCTGCGCGCGCTGGCCTAGTGGTGGATGTTGTTGGCTTAGAGTTCCTGGAAGCAAAAGGTGCTGGGTTCAATTCCCAGCCCAGGTAAGTTTTTTTTTTTGAATTCTGTTTTATTTATTTTTGTTAATTATTTATTATTGAATATTATGATTAATATGTAAATGGATTTAGATTATTATATGTTCTAAATAATTTCTAAAAAATAATAATATTTTCTAAAAACTAATTTCTTTTATTAATATGTATATATTATTATTGTATAATTTATTTATATAATTGAATTAATATTTAGTATTTAACATTTTTGTATATAAAACCTAATTTATTTTTATAAACCCTAATTTATTTTCTAAATTCTAAAAACCCTAATTTTCTTCTATTGAACATTTAATTTGTAATTTATTTATAATTTAATTCTTACATATAAATATGTTTAAAATAATTAAAATTTTGTAAATATAATTATAATTAATACTATTTTCATAATATGTAAATATTCTATAAATTGTTTATAATTTAATTTTGTATGTAAATAATTTATATTATATGTTAAAAATAGTTAAAAATTGCTAATTTAATTTTTGTAATTATAATTTTATTTTCATAATTATTATTTTTTATAATTTTGCACATAACTTAAAATTTTATAATAATTAGTATAATTGTTTATATTTTAATATTAAATAATAATTGTTTATAAAATTGAATTTTTAATTATTATAATATGCTTGTTTATTTCATTATTATTATTAATTATATCCTTGTGATATTTATTTATTACTAACCCCATTTAATTTGGTATTATTTTTATGATTATTATTTTCACTAACCCAATTATTATTATTATTATTTAATATTTTGCTTATTTATTTAAATTGCTTTTATTATTATTATGTAATTGTTCCTTGGTGTAATATTTATTAATAATGTTTATTATTTATATTTTATGCTATGGTTAGTAAATAGGGAGTGCAACATACTTGTAATGTAAAATAAATTTAGATCACTTAATTTAAAAGATAAATATTAAAATTGTACACTCACACACGTAAGTCGATCTTTGATCGCCATCTCACTTCCTTAGGGATACCTCTCATGTTGCCTAATCAAAAGGTCAAGTAGGGTGTATAAAGCAAAAGTCCCTCAAAATAAAATCATCTAGTCCCTTAACAGATAAAAGATCAAGTCCCTTTCGAATGTTGCCTTCGTAATGATCTTGTCCCTTTCGAATAAAGATGATAGTCCCTCCAAGAATTGCTTATACACCCCACAGTTGCCTAAATAACAGATGTCCCTCAAATTGTCCCATACATCCAAGGTAATGACTACCTATTCCTTAATAACAGGGATAGTCTTACCATTCAAAGGATTCAAGAACAGAAAAGACTTAAAACTTAGGGTAGGTTCCTCATAGTTACTTGCTCACTCCTCAAAACTTTTCAAACACCTCACAATTTCAAACAAAAATTTTCAAAACAAAGGTTTGTACGCATCCGTACATGGATCATTATAAACACTTAAGAAAATTTCTAAACACACACTTCACATTTCAAAAACGTTTTATTAATATTATGTAATTGTTCCTTGGTGTAATATTTATTAATAATGTTTATTATTTATATTTTATGCTATGGTTAGTAAATAGGGAGTGCAACATACTTGTAATGTAAAATAAATTTAGATCTGTAATACCTCAAAATTTGCCCTCATATTTATTCCCTCTATTGGCGTATCATTTTGCATTCATCCATTTTTCTCATCAGTTCATTAACAACATACTAGTGCATTTCAGTGTTTCGTAAGGCATGTGATCGAGGCATATCCTTATGGTTTGAGTTTCATATTCAGAGGTGATTTATATAACCATTACACTCAAGGTTGGGACCAAAGGTGAACCTTTACTGTCGTTAACACCGTCTCGAAATACAACTTATCATGGGTACTAGAGCTTCAATAAAGGGGATTCGTTCTAAAGTCATTCGTTGCCCAGTTAGTGAACTTCAAGGCACATATCGTGACGAGAGATGCAAAAGGTGGATATCCTCTTGGAACGTAATGTTTGGCCTGTTGAATTTATTGTGGGTCAGGATTATTGTGGGGTTTGCTTGATTAATTGATAGAGGAGCCAAGGCCGTTTGGTATTAAAAATTTAAGTGCGTTCGTTCCTATTGGAAATTAATTCAGATTCGTGGTTGCGAAAGAGGTTAAAAGTTGTTTGGCATGCAAAGTTTAAGGTCCAATTAAAGTTCAAGTTACAACAGCCCGAGTTCGTTTAAGTTTATCCATTTCTCTTATAAAGTTACTACATTGTCTAAGCTCCATCAAAATGAGGAGTCTGTTCAAAAGAGACAAGTTTCCAAGTCAAATTTTGTTTTAGCATATTCATTTAAAGGCATCCGGAATTCATAGGGATTGCATTATAAATACAAGGACTTGGTATTAAAATCCCTAAGTTTTAGGTTTGCCAAGTCCAAATTATGGAAGTATTTGGATGTTCATTACCATAATTTATGGTAATTGGTACCAGGGTTGTCCTATAGCAATGAAAGGCAGACAAATTTGCCAAAAGGTGAGATCACAAAAAAGACTCATAAAGAAAAATTTAAGTACAAAAGTAATTGAGAAGGATGAGAATAGAAATATTCAACAACAACCAATTTCAGAATTCAAAGAAAAAGCAAAAGAAAAGTTGCAGCCACTCTTGGATTCATCTCCCGTCCATCAACCTCTATTATTCAGGTTCAACTCTTCATCCTGCACAAATTCACAGCAGCAACAAGCACGAATTGCACCTCGAGAAAGCTGTTCGCAAAAGCCATTTCCTGTTTATCAACCTGCAGTCAAAGAAGAAAAGCATAGTAGAAATAAAACTCATATCAAATAATAACCTATTAAACAAATCCTTGATATTAGGTCTTTAATTTCTTGAATAATAATTAGGACTTTGAGTTGATTAATTCATTTTATATTTCAGTTCAAATTATTTTGTATAAACTTCATATAGAGTGGTGTAGAATAGTTGTATATAAGAAGTGGCAGTTCTCAATATAGAGCTGTCATTTGCATAGGTTGCAAAAGGAAGAAGACTCAAGCATGATTATGCCCTAGTTTGAAATAGGTATCGTATTCAAAGATTCAAAATGATGATCTTGGAGTCGAGAGTACCTGTGGTTTACGGCATTGTTCGACGATTTGTGATGTTCTTGACACCAAGGTTAAAGAGGAGATTGATGAAGGTAGCGTCGATGATCTTGATCATGTTGTACTGAAAGAAAGGCAAAGGATGCTTCTAGCTAGAAGGCTTCAAGGGCAGCCAAGTCCAGCATTTGAGGCTAATAGTGAATGCTTGTTCAAAAACATTGTGGATTAAACTGTTGAAAAAGCAAATGGAGAATTTTCTTCTGTTGATGGGAAAATAACTGCAGCTAGGGATCAGTGTCACGACATTCCAGAAGGAAAAGATACCTCACTATCCGAGTTACCACATGAAGCCCCCTCTGGATTATCATCTTTGTCAACCGAACAAACATTCTCAACCTTGGTTATACTCTAAACCTGTAGTAGTATTTGCACCGAATCAAAAAAAATATATATCAAAATCAAAATCAAATGGAAACCACTAGTTACCAAAGAAAAGACTCAGCCAATATGACGGAACCCGAAAAAAACTCATAACAGTCATAACTGAATCGTAACTGATTCAGCTGATTTCCAGCTCAGAAACATAACTGACTACTCAAAGCCAAAAGGTTCAAAACAGAAATCAGAAGATAACTAATCCTAACCAAAATGTCAAAGCCAACAAAATTCATAACCGAAAAATAACAAACTCTAACAGCTATAACTGAATTCAGTAGGAGAACATACCTGAAGTTTCTAGACTTTTTTTTGTGAAAATCTTCTATAAAACAGTGTCATCCTTCACATTTGAGTTCTTCTGCCATTTTTCTTTCTTCCCTCTCATAACTTCTCTCCCTTCTTCTTCTGCATCTCCCATAATCATTCTTTCTGAGTTCTTCCCCAAGTCTCAGAATGATTCTTTGATCCTGAACCTCCACCCATTCTTCATTGATCCCATCAGTTATGAACCAGCATCGACACTCCATCAAGGCTGCATAACTGGTTTCATTGATGAAGCACCTGCAAAAGAATGAAGGAAAATGATGCACTGATCAACAGTTTCGCAGCAGAATCAAGAGTATCAGTCAGAATTGTGAATTGACAACAAAATTGCGAAATGGATCGATAAAGAGAAAATATTACCTCACTGCAAAGCTTCATGAATTTGCGGATTGAATTCATCGCCTCAGTTGTTCGAAGCGTGTTTCCGTGATCATATCAATATTCGTGGATCCTCCGCTAATCAAATGATCCACAGGGAAAGGCTTCGCGACAATTTGTGACGGTTTGAGCTGAAGAGAAAAGATTCAGAAACAAAGATAATACCCGAATCGTCAACAACAAATTCAGAATAAGGAGAGGAGTAAAGCATTACCATTCATTCTGTTGGTGATGAATTGATATCAAACGCACAGTACGGTTACGACAGCATCGCACGAAGAAGAAGAGACTCCCGCTACGACGGAGAAGTTCGAAACTCTTTCTTCCTCACATTTCAGGGACCTTCTTGGCCGTTCATCAATCGATTCCATCGCCGCGAATCGCATCGGCTAGACCGTCATCTCGGTGATTACAGGTACACGCCTCTTAATCCATAATCTTTTAGAGATGGCTTTAGAGCGTAGAAACCTAGTGTGTTCATGTTGTTTGTGAAGCCGGCATGTTTGTGCTTTGTTATAGATTTGGTTTCGGATTCGAGTCGGAAGAGAGAAATAGGCTAGGGTTTGTGTTAGTGGCTCAGTATGTGAGGGTTGTAAGCTGACGGTGGCAGGTGAGGTGCCGGCGGCGGCCTAAGGGTGAAGAAAGGGAGGCTGAGGGTTTGTGTGGCTGCGGGAAAGGGGGAAGAAGGAAGCAAATTAGGGTTTTAATTCAGATTGTGATTAAATATTATAATAACTATAATCCAATTTAGTTTTAGTGTAATTTAAGATATTAAGAAAAATTATCATAGTTTAATTCATTTTTTCTTTAATTTAAGATATTAAGGAAAATTATAGTTTAATTCATTTTTTCTTTAATTTAAGATATTAAGGAAAATTATAGTTTAATTCATTTTTAGTTTAATTTAAGATATTAAGAAAAATTATAATAGTTTAATTTAAGATTTTTTTAAATTAAGATTTCTTTAAAAAAAATTGTTTTTTTGATAAGTTTAATTAAAATATTAAGTGGACAAAATTATAAGTTTAGTTTAATGTAAATTTAAAATTTGGGAAATTTTAATCTATAGTTAGTCATTTTTTTTCTTAATATTAGCTTAGTTGAAATAGTCATAAGTTTAGAATTTTTTTTTTCTTCTTTTTTTCAAAATGATTAGTTAATTCTTTTTCTTAGATTAGAGATAATCCATTTCTAATAAAACTATAGTCAAATTAAGATTTAGAAATATCATTATTTAATTCATTGCCTTAAATTAATATTTTAGGAAACATTATTTAAGACTAAGAGTTTATATAAAAAATATTAGATTAAGATTTAATTTTTTCTTTAATTCAGATTTTAATTAAGTATTATAAGAAGATTAGAATTTAATCCCTTTGTTGTAGATTAATTAAAGGATATGTTTAATTTTGGCACCCCACTTTTAGGCCCAATATATAAACAACTAAGAAAACTGTTGTCTGCACTCCCCTCATTTTTTCAGTGTAAGTGGACTTAGCCACTCTGCTATCTGCACCCTGTTTTTAGGCCCAGTAGAGTAAAAAAGAACTTAAAGTATTACTAAAGCACCCCCTGTATTATTTCTTTAGATATTATTTTAGTTAATCATAGTTTCAAATTAAATCTAATAAAAATAGGAAAAAGCATTAGAAAATTCCCCAAAAATTAAAGTAGGTTAATAATTGAATTTAGGAATTTGTGGCATTTTTGTTTTCTGAATTTTGGTTATTTTTCAATTTAATTCTGAATTTTTCTTTTAATTAGCTTTATTGAGTTTCTTCTTAATTGTGCTGAATTTTGTTCAATTTATTTAAGTAACTTCCATTAATCTTCTTGAGCCATTCTTTTTTCTATAATTAAAAGACCCATGATAGTTCTTAGGATATTTTTAGTGGATTTTTTGGAATTTTTTATCTTAGGTTTTGGTAATAAAATCCTTAGGAAATAATGGTTAATCTTAGCTGAAATTAAATAATGTTTAGGCATAGGAAAAATAAGTATTTTTAGAATCCCTCTTAGTATACTATTTTAGATAGTGTTAGAATCCCATAGTTTAATTTTCATAATTTTTCTAGAAGATTTAGTATTTTTTTAGAATATTAGTTTTAAGCTTAGTTAGGCATAAATTCCATTAGATTTAGGCCATTAAGAAAAATATAGTTCAATACAATAAAAATAATAACAATAGTCTAGATTAATTTTAGTCATAGAATCTAACATTAGACTTAGGTTTAGTTTAATTTGTTTTAGGATGAATATTAAGTTTGACCTAGATTTAGAACTTAGTATAAAATCAATTTCCATAAAAATAGAATAAATAAATAAGACTATTTATTATTCATGCCTTTAAGGCATTTTTAGAATTTTATTTCCTATAATTCAAGTTCATTTGTTTTGCTTTACTTTGATCTTACAACTTTAATAGGTTCCCCCATGTGTTCTTAGAATCAACTTAACTTCATTAAGAAGTAAGTTGAATTCTAATAGTTTTAAGTTTCCACTAGGACTAGAAAACCTCACTAACCATTAGGACTACCTTGTAAATACATAACACATTAGGATTGAGTCTTAGTCCCTTAGATTTTTCCTTTTACCAATTTGAGTCATTCTTTCTCATCTCATGAAGAAAAGCTATAAAACATTTAAGAATAAAAGCCGAACAATCTTGTACGACACGAGACTTTGTTGCGGAGTGTTTATACGCGTCCTGTTTCGGGGCGAGGTGTAAATGTTTCCCGCGATGGATAGGTCTTAGTACAAGACCGTTCACAAACAAATTTAAAATACCTCTTCTAAAAAGACAAAAACAAACAATAAGCGACTATCCTGCGGGAACTTCTCTTCTCATCTCATTCACTCTCAACGCGAACTCGCGGCGACTTGTCACACATGCAAGACGGTAAACGCACTCGTACCAGACGAGCCTGCAACACCTGAGCATAGACATACGCAGTTCCAGCATAAAAAACACAAACAAATAGTTCCCGCCTAGGTTAGGCGAACTACGTCGACTCTGATCCTCATTATCCCGATGAGGTACGTAGGCAGCGGGGTAGGGCCCGTTCGAGCACAATCTTTCTTTTTCCCTACATTTTCCCATTTTATTCCCATTTTCCAATTCCATTTCTTTTTCTCATTTCCATTTCATTCCAGATAGCTATTCTTTCAGTTAAACAGCATATTATTCTTCACCCTTTGAAAACAGACTTTTAAGCGTGGATCCCGTCGGGTACGGCGGACGGATTGGGGTGCTAATACCTTCTCAATTCGTAACCGACTCCCGTATCCAGATCTTTGGTTCGCAAGGCCTCGTCCTTTTCCTTCTTCCTCAGGTTTGTGCAACATTGCCTTTCCCATTCCTTTGGGATAAAAATGTCTGGCTGGCGACTCTACCTTTTCCGCGCCACTTTCGCGTTTGTACTAGGATGAAAATCCCGGGAGCGACAGCTGGCGACTCTGCTGGGGACTTAACCTGATTCTTCCGGTTTCCCTTGTAGAGTCAATCCTAGCGCCTGTTTGGTTTCGTTTCTTTGGGTGTTTATATGTTTGTTGCTTTGTGTTTTAGTTTAGCTTTACTGTTTTTATTTACAGTTTTGTTTACAGCTTTACTTTATCGCATTTATTTACCGTTTTCAGTATTTTATTTTCCATGCATCATATTATACTGGACTGTCTGGCTGTGCTGGTTTTCATTTTTTCTGTGGGTTGGGAGTTACTGTGAGATAAGCCAAATACCCGGCTTGAGTGCACCATAGGATTAGCGTGGACATGTTGTGCTCGCATGGTTACATGATGAGTGGTGATGTGTTCCACACCCAGGTTGCGACTGTCTTGGGACTATTCTGTGGGGGGGTTCTTCCCCACTTCAGGGTACAACCTTGATAGTTATGTGCAGCTGGGGACCGATCATTGAGAACCTTAATGGAAACAACCCTCTCCAGTGATGACAGTGGCAGACCACATTTGTTGGCAAACCCACTCGCATCCGAGGGGCCATTGGGAACTCGCATAGGATGGCCTGGTTCTCTCATAGGAATTCAGTTAAAGCAAACTGTTCGTATGACGATAGTATTGTACCCTTCGGGATGAATGTACTATTGTTTCCCGATTCAGTGCTTGAAGCTGGAAACTTGTGAGGGATGCTTGTTTTTTCCGGACTCAACTGAGACCTCCCTGAGTAGTACATAATGCCAAACCGATTCCCTGATTTGGTCATGAGCCATTTCTCGGAAATGGTGAACGTATTATTGCTATTCGGCTTTGAGAGTCCGTGATGTTGACCCGTAGTAGCGCACCCGTGAGATTTGGGAGGGGTTTACAGGTTTGCAGGAACCCTGGTACCTTCATCATACCCACTTTACCTTTGGTTCAGTTTTGTGATCTGGATTTCTGTTCTTAAGTTATGGATCCCGGATCAGAGGGATGATTATTGTGATATCTGGATTTTGAAACCTGGCACCGACACCTGATTATATGATTGGCACATCACAGACACTTCACTGATCACATGCCTTGTCTTGCATAAACATCATATCATCATTAATCATTTGTGTTTCTTTTATTCTCAGGGTCTACATTTATTTCCGGTTCCTGGCCATATTATTGCTTCAGAATGGAAGACGTCAAAAAGAGAACTGTGCACTACAAATTCTTCGATACTAAGATGGACCTGATCAACCAATTGGTGTCTCTGATTACCCCGGGTCATTTGAGCTACTTCAAAGAAAAGTATGGTGATATTCTGGATCTGGTATTCAACTTGGATAATTCTCAGAGGAGCGCCATTCACACTTTGTTGCAGTATTATGATCCACGGCTTAGGTGCTTCACATTTCATGACTTTCAGTTGGGTCCTTTGTTGGAAGAATATGCTGAGATTATGGGAGTTTCAATCAAGGATCAGCTTCCTTTTAATTCGGAGATGACAAGACCAACTCACGATGATATTGCTAAGGCTCTTTATTTGAGCCCGTCAGAGGTGTCTTCTAATCTGGTTTCCACCAAAGCCGGAGTACTTGGTTTTTCCTTAGAGTTTCTGGTCAAGAGAGCTGAAGAACGTGCCGTGGAGAAGCAGTGGGATTCAGTTTGTGCTATCTTGGCGTTATCTGTGTATGGGATAGTTTTATTTGCTGACATGGACAAGTTTGTGGACATGAATGCCATTCATTTGTTTGTGTTGAAGAATCCGGTGTCCACTCTCTTGGGTGATCTGTATTATTCTGTGCATTACAAGAATGAGAAGAGGCGAGGAGGTCTTGTTAAATGTTGTGCTCCTTTATTCTACAAATGGATTATGAGACACTTGCCTACTACTGAGGGTTTTGCGGATCCTAATTCTACTTGGGCTCAGAAGCTGAGTACTTTGTCTGCTGGAAATATCAGGTGGTTTACTTTGAAGTTGAAGGGAAAGAATTTCATTACTAGTTGTGGTAATTACCCTAATGTGCCTTTGTTAGGAGTATCAGGATGTATTAACTACAATCCCATCCTCTTAAGAAGACAGTTAGGGTATGCGCTCAAGGAGGTTCCTGATGAGTCTGAATTATTCCAAACCTTCTATTTTCCGGTAAAAGACAATCTTCCTTTGGTCCAAAAAGCTGCAGGGTCCTGGAAGATGATTAAGAGGAAGGGTATAGCATGTCTGGGCAAGAGCAACAATCGAATGTTTCCTGAATTTGAAGCCTGGATAAAGAATGAGGTTCAAGCGGCTCTAGTTCCTTTTTCTGTGCCAACTCCACCACCTGCTACGGTGCCTTTGGAGGAATATCAGAAGTTAGAGGCTTTGGTTAAGCAACTGAGGGTTGAAAATCAAGAGGCTCTTAATTCTTGTCAAGCGCTGATGATCCAGAACCGTCAATTGAAAGATAGAGCTGTGCAAGCCGAGGAGATAGTCCGTTTTAAGCAGAAGGATTTTGAAGATAGAGAGCTCTACTTCCGAAAGAAAGGTTTAGCTGAGACTCATAAGACGGCCCAGCGCCGAAGAGAGAAGAAAGATCTTAGTGAAGCCAATGAAGCTGTTACTTTATGGCAGGAGAAATGGGACGAAAATCTGAAGAAACAAAAGGAGTTAGACGCCAAGCACAAACAGGAAGTCAAAAGTCTTCAGGATTCTTTAGATGGGCAGAAAGAACTTCTCAGGAAAGCTTATTATCAAGAGGAGGATCGTATCCGGCGCGTAACAGAAAGCCAGCAGGCACTGAAGGAAGCTCGAAAGGAGATTGAAGAATTGAAGTTGAAAGCTGAGGTGAAAAGGTCGAAGGCCGAATCGAGTCAAAGCAAGGAGAATGAAGCAGCATTTCTACAACAGATCGAGGAGTTACACGCTTCTTCTGATACGAGGGACCTCCTCATTCAGAAGCTCATCCAGGAGCCCGGTCATCCAGATGTGGTTCAGCTGTTCCAGAGCGTCAAATGCCTTAGCTGGAGATTGAAAGATATAGGGTTCCCTAGTGTGTAATTTCATATTGTTGTACTCGGATTACCCACAGGCTTGTTGTGGGATTCCTTATATGTGATGTACTTTTGTTATCGTGATTGGCACCCTTCGGGGACTTTGTATTTTCAAACTCCATTTTATATGATTGATTTGTTCCGGATTTCTTATTCGTTATTTGCACCGACACGGGAAATGAGCACCAATTCTCCACAGCCGTCATTATGTCTGAATATTATTTGGGTCTTCTTCCCAATTCTTATCTTCTTAATGCCAGGACCGGACACAGGAAAATACTCGGGAATAAAAGGAACACATTGCATTGCATATACATCATTTGCATTTTGTCTTTGTCTTTGCAGGTTTTTCTTCGAGATGTCTAATTTATCTGTGTTCACCAGGCAAAGATTGCGAGGGCCGCCAAGACCCGGTACATTCGACAAAATATTCCTCATCGGTACGCGACCCGCAGTAATCAAAGAACAGCAATGGACGCCATGGAGACAGAACTCAACGATGTCCGTACCAAGATGGCAGAATTTATGACTCTGATGCAGGGGATGGCCCAGGGGCAGCAGGAGCTGAGAAATGCAATTCAAGGGTTAACTCCTCCTAACACTAATGCTCAGGCAACTACTTCCGGCGGATTAGGGGCTCCTCCCAATACTAACAACGGTACAGGTGGACCTCATGTTCCAGATCCAGCTATGGCTACGTATGTTCCTGTGCAGGACAGGCAGGAAGACCAATTCCAGTACTTCAACAATGATATGGGTTTCGGCGGTGACGGGAATCTCAACGACTTCTTGGTGCTTGCAGAGAAGGTCAAGGCCTTAGAGTGCAAAGATACTTTGGGAATTGACGTGTCAAATATGGGTTTAGTACCTGGGGTGGTCATTCCACACAAGTTCAGGCCACCAGCATTTGATAAATACAACGGCAGCTCTTGCCCGAAAACTCACCTACAAGCCTTCTACAGGAAGATTGCGGCTCACACGCGAGACGAGAAATTATGGATGTACTATTTCCAGGATAGCCTTTCTGGAGGGTCCTTGGAGTGGTACATGAAGTTGGAAAGAAGTTCTATCAGAAGCTGGAAGGATTTGGGAGAGGCCTTCCTCAGACAATATCAGTACAACATTGACATGGCACCTAGCCGTACTCAGCTCCAAAGCTTGACACAGAGGAGATCGGAAAGCTTCAAAGACTATGCACAGAGGTGGCGTGAGGTGGCCGCCCGAGTTTAACCACCTTTATTGGAAAGAGAGATGGTCGATCTTTTCCTGAATACCCTCCCAGGGCATTTCATGGAAAGGTTGGCTGGTTGTTCCTCAAGTGGTTTTTCGGATATTATCCTGACTGGAGAAAGAATCGAAAGCTGGCTCAAACAGGGGAAGATTCAAAATGGAAGCGCTTCAGTATCTGGCATCAAGAAACCCTTTGTGAAAAGGAGGGAAGGAGAAACAGGAGCAATATACGCACAGAGAGGAATGATGCACCAAGGATATTATCAGCAAGTGGCCCCCGTCACTATTTCAACTCCTCCAGTTCAACAACGGATTCAGCCTCCACAGCCGCAACGCTCACAGGGGTATCAGCCAAGACCCCCTCGTCCGTACTACTCCCAGAGGGTGAAGGATAGACATATTGAAGCTCCACCAATGTCTTACTCCCAACTGTTGAAGAATCTCCTACAGCTTCAAATGATTCAGCTCCGTACCTTGCAACCTCCGAGGCCAGGCCAAATTCCTGAAGGTTATGACTCGAATGCTAGATGCGAGTTTCATTCTGGAGCTCCCGGCCATAGTACTGAGAATTGTAAAGCGTTGAAGCATGTTGTGCAGGACTTGTTGGATTCTAAAGCGATCAATTTCGCTCCCTCTCCTAATGTGCTGGAAAATCCCATGCCTCCTCACAGGGGCACGGTTGGTGCAATTGGTGAAGGGGAGAAATTGAATCTGGTGGATGATGTAGATGACTTGCAGACTTCATTGGTTGCTATCAAGATTTGTTTGTTGAAGAAAGGCATTTTCCCCGGATGCGAGGATGATTGTTCAGAATGTACAGAAGCTACCAACGGTTGTAAACGATTGAAGGCCGGAATTCAAAGTATGATTGATGAAGGAGTGCTGCAATTTGACAAGATCGTGAAAGAAAGTGAAGTATCTACAGTGACTATCTTTTATGATCCATCCCAAGTTCCCTCGCGTGCCAGAGCGGCGCCAATAACTATTACTACTGCTGGACCCATAATGTACCAAAGTGACAGAGCAGTTCCTTGGAACTATGGTGGCGAAGTGTATTGCAACGGCCAGAGACAAGAGTTGGCCACGACTAGTATAACCCCAGCTCAAGTAGAGAATGTTGGAGTAGGGGGTTTTACTAGAAGCGGAAGACTATTTGCGCCGGAAGCACTGAGAAGCAATGTGATACCACCCAGGGATACTGCCGAAGCCCAAGCCAGAGCCAGGGGGAAGCAACCAGTAGTTTCCAATGATCCAACTCCATCAACTGATCCAGATCTCACCTTTGATAAAGAAGCCGAAGAATTCCTGAGGATCATCAAGAAGAGTGACTATAAGATTGTAGATCACTTGCAGCAGACGCCGTCAAAGATCTCCATCTTATCATTGCTCATGTGTTCGGACTCTCACAGGAAGGCCCTTTTAAATATTCTGAACAAGGCATACGTGCCTCAGGATATTTCCGTAAACCAGTTAGAAACGGTGGTGTCCAGTGTTAATTCCAGGCATGGACTGGGTTTCACGGACTTGGACTTAACTTCTGATGGGCGTGCTCACAATTGGGCATTGCATATTTCTCTGGAATGCAAGGGTGCAGTGCTCTCCCATGTGCTGGTGGATACTGGTTCATCTCTGAATGTCTTGCCTAAGAAGGCATTGATGAAGCTGGACTATGATGGAGTGGTGCTAAAGCCCAGTGATTTAGTAGTCCGAGCATTTGATGGATCAAGAAGATCGGTATTTGGAGAGGTGGAGTTACCTATTAAGGTAGGTCCACAAGTCTTCAGTACCACGTTTTACGTGATGGATATCCAGCCGGCATATAGTTGTTTACTTGGAAGGCCCTGGATACACTCAGCAGGAGCGGTTTCTTCTACACTTCATCAGAAATTAAAGTTTGTCTGGGAAGGTCAAGTTGTGACGGTCAGCGGGGAAGAAGATATCTTCGTCAGTCATCTGGCTTCATTCAAATATGTGGAGATGGATGGCGAAATAGTCGAAACCCCATGTCAAGCTTTTGAGCCTTTGAAGTCTGAGCAAGCATCCGCCGTAGCAACTTCTCCTGAGGTGCCGAAGAAGGGGGTGTCTATAGCCTCTTATAAACAAGCGCGTGAATTAGTAGAATCTGGAGTGCGAGAAGGCTGGGGCAGCCCAATCGAATTACCAGAGAAGAAGGACATGTTCGGGATTGGCTATCACCCTGGGGGATCTTCGTCTGAAACAAGTGCAAAAGGTTGTCAGAGCCCGGTCACTTTCACAAGTGCAGGAGTGATAGACTACGGGAATATCAGCGCAGTGCAGGATGAAGCTGTTGATAGTGACTGTGACTTGGATGAATGGATTAGGCCTGCCGTCCCAGGAGCTCAACTTAGCAACTGGACGTCAGAAAGGCTCATTTCAGTAACATCTTTTGAAGAGTAATGTTTTTGTTTTTGTTTTCCTGTATTAAAGCACTATGTCTTGCCCGGGGCATAGTGGCTCTTTGTAAGGGTTCATTTGTTCATTAACACAATCATTAATAAAATTGACGTTTCACATTCATTTCATGTTGTTCTCTGTCTTTCGTTTTTACTTTTGTTTTTCAAAAAGAAAGATAAGTTTTTAAAATGGCAATGTTTCTCATTTTCTCAAGTTGTTGCTAAAGCCCTTGCATGAATCATCATTCATGCAGGTGCTCGTCACCGGATCTTATCAATGACGACCCTGTTATGGCTAAGTATGACTTCGACAATCCAATTTATCAAGCCGATGAGGAAGGTGAAGAGGATTGTGATTTACCCGAAGAATTGGCCAGACTGCTCAAACAAGAAGAGAAGATGATTCAGCCGCATGAGGAAGATGTTGAAGTGATAAACCTGGGTACTGAAGAGGACAAGAAAGAAGTCAAGATCGGAGCGGCATTAGAAGAATCTGTCAAGACTCGTTTGATGGCTATGCTTCGAGAATACGTTGACGTCTTCGCATGGTCCTACCAAGATATGCCTGGTTTAGACACTGACATTGTGGTACACAAGCTACCCCTCAGAGAAGGTTGTCCTCCGGTAAAGCAGAAGTTGAGGCGCACACGTCCAGACATGGCAATCAAAATAAAAGAAGAAGTGCAAAAACAGTTTGATGCTGGCTTTTTGGCCGTGACTAGTTATCCTCCATGGGTTGCTAACATTGTGCCGGTTCCTAAGAAAGATGGCAAGGTCAGAATGTGTGTGGATTACAGGGATTTGAATAGGGCCAACCCCAAAGATGATTTCCCTCTACCTCACATAGATGTACTTGTCGATAATACTGCTCAGTTTTCCGTGTTCTCTTTCATGGACGGATTCTCAGGCTATAATCAAATCAAGATGGCTCCCGAGGATATGGAAAAGACAACTTTCATCACTCCTTGGGGCACCTTTTGTTACAAGGTCATGCCGTTTGGTTTAAAGAATGCAGGAGCTACCTACCAACGGGCAATGGTGACGTTGTTTCATGACATGATCCATCATGAAATTGAGGTTTATGTTGATGACATGATAGCAAAGTCCCAGACGGAAGAAGAACACTTGGTCAACCTAGCAAAATTGTTTGACAGGCTTCGAAAGTTCAGACTGAGGTTAAATCCGAATAAATGCACCTTCGGGGTTCGTTCTGGCAAGTTGCTCGGCTTCATTGTGAGTGAACGAGGAATTGAGGTTGATCCGGCCAAGGTGAAAGCTATCCAGGAAATGCCTGAGCCGAAGACTGAAAAGCAAGTGCGTGGCTTCTTGGGGAGACTAAACTACATTGCACGGTTTATTTCTCACCTAACGGCCACGTGCGAGCCCATCTTCAAGCTTCTGAGGAAGAATCAGGCCGTTAAATGGAATGAAGACTGTCAGCAGGCCTTCGACCGAATCAAAGAATACTTGTTGGAACCACCAATTCTTATGCCTCCAGTGCCAGGAAGACCTCTGATTATGTATCTCACTGTGCTGGAAGGATCGATGGGATGTGTACTGGGTCAGCAGGACGAGTCTGGTCGAAAAGAGCATGCCATTTATTACCTTAGCAAAAAGTTTACCGATTGTGAGACACGATACTCACTACTCGAGAAAACTTGCTGCGCTTTGGCATGGGCTGCTCGCCGACTAAGACAGTACATGCTGACTCATACTACTCTCCTAATTTCCAAGATGGATCCTGTAAAATACATCTTTGAGAAGCCGGCTTTGACTGGAAGAGTGGCCCGTTGGCAGATGATACTCACGGAGTATGACATACAATACACTTCACAAAAAGCTATCAAGGGGAGTGTGTTGTCAGAATACTTGGCCCAGCAGCCGATCGACGATTATCAACCCATGAGGTTTGAGTTCCCGGATGAGGACATCATGTTCCTCAAGTCGAAAGACCATGAAGAACCACTTCCGGAGGAGGGGCCTGACCCTGAATCCAGATGGAAGTTGATGTTTGACGGAGCTGTAAACATGAATGGGAGTGGAGTGGGTGCTGTTATTATCTCCCCAGAAGGAGTCCACACACCTCTCGCTGCTCGGTTGACCTTCGAGTGTACTAACAACGAGGCAGAGTATGAAGCTTGCATCATGGGGATCGAAGAGGCAATAGACTTGCGAGTCAAGAACCTTGAGATCTTCGGAGATTCTGCTTTGGTGGTAAATCAGGTCAATGGCAAATGGCTAGTTCATCAAGCTCATTTGATTCCTTACCGAGATTACGTCAGGAGGCTGTTAACCTTCTTTACCAAAGTAAAGCTGAGCTATGTTCCTAGAGACGAAAACCAGTTCGCCGATGCTCTCGCAACTTTATCATCCATGATTAAAGTATACCGAGAGAATTTCGTGCCTCGAATTTCGATCTCTCGTCTTGAAAGACCGGCTTATGTCTTCGCAGTTGATGATGGTGAAGATGACAAGCCTTGGTACCACGACATCAAACAATTCTTGAAGGCTCAAGAATACCCGTCTGGGGAATCCAGTAAGGATAAGAAAACTCTTAGAAGACTGGCGGGAGGTTTCTTCTTGAATCAGGATGGTGTGTTGTACAAACGGAACTTTGACATGGTGCTGCTTAGATGTGTGGACAGACACGAGGCAGGCCTGTTAATGCAGGAGGTTCACGAAGGCTCCTTTGGTACCCATGCTGGAGGACATGCCATGGCCAAGAAATTATTGAGATCGGGATACTATTGGATTACCATGGAATCTGATTGTTGCAAATACTCCCGTAAGTGTCATAAGTGTCAAATCTATGCCGACAAGGTCCATGTGCCTCCGAATCCGTTGAGTGTCATGTCTTCACCGTGGCCATTCGCTATGTGGGGCATCGATATGATTGGAAAGATTGAGCCAACAGCTTCTAATGGGCATCGCTTCATCCTAGTTGCTATTGATTATTTCACGAAGTGGGTTGAAGCAGCTTCTTACACCAATGTCACTAAGCAAGTGGTCGCTCGATTTATTAAGCGGGACATCATCTGTCGGTATGGAGTCCCTGAAAGGATCATTACTGATAATGGTTCTAACCTCAACAACAAGATGATGGCTGACTTGTGTCGAGACTTCAAAATAGAACACCACAACTCTTCTCCATATCGTCCGAAGATGAATGGCGCCGTCGAGGCGGCTAATAAAAACATCAAGAAGATTGTTCAGAAGATGGTTGTGACGTACAAAGATTGGCACGAGATGTTACCATTCGCGTTGCATGGGTATAGAACCTCAGTACGCACTTCAACTGGGGCAACTCCATTCTCATTGGTGTATGGTATGGAGGCAGTCCTACCAATCGAAGTGGAAATCCCCTCATTGAGGTTGATGATGGATATCAAGCTAGATGAAGCTGAATGGCTCCGATCCAGATATAATCAATTGAGCCTCATTGAAGAGAAGCGTCTAGCAGCTGTATGCCATGGACAGTTGTATCAGCGACGGATGAAGCAAGCTTTTGACAAGAAGGTGCGACCACAGAGGTACATGCCAGGAGATTTAGTGCTGAAAAGGATTCTTCCTCCTCTCAACGATCACAGGGGCAAGTGGACACCCAACTATGAAGGACCGTTCGTGGTTAAAAAGGTTTTCTCAGGTGGAGCCTTAATGCTGACAACCATGGACGGAGAAGACTTTCCATCCCCTGTCAACGCAGACGCAGTAAGAAAATACTTCGTGTAAAAAGGACCCGCTGGATAAAAACAGAATAAAGATCCTGGCAAAAATGGGCATCCCGGCGAGCCAAAAACAGAATAAAAGGCTCGGGCAAAAGTTAGGGAAATTTTGAAAAAATGTACACCCGCTGAGTTGAAAAGCCACATCGGACAACTCAGGCAAAAAAGGGTATCCCGGTGGATTGAAAACCTGAAAGGGCGATCCACGCAAAAGAGGGATTAACACGAACGACTGCAATCTGCGAGATCCATGACCTACCTATAGTTGAGGCTATCCTAAGGGTTGAAGATCAGTTCACTTACTTTTTCTCAAGAGGCAGAAGAGCGGAGCGTCTTGAGGACATACGAGTCATAACCGGGTTGAAACTTGATGAGATTCACTTCTCACATTGCCAATAGGGTAGTTTGTTTTTCTTTTAGTTGTTCCCTCATTCCAGGGAACTTCTTCCTTTGTATTGCCTATTCAGGGCCACCTTTCCAAATCAATAAAAATTCAGCTTCAGTCAATTGACTGTTTTGCTTCTTGGTTTTTTACTTTTTTCATCTTGCATTGATTGATTGTGAAAACGTCTAGCAAATGGTAACTTGCATTGTGTTATGAACATTTGAATGCTTTTCTAACTCGTGCAGGGGAATAGAAAGATTTAATACAACTCTGAAAGGGTGCTGAGATACCTAGACAATGGTTCATGCTTTGAGCCTGGGGCAAGCAGGTCCCAAACTAATTCTCTATGTTGCAGGTACTATCGGTTGTGTTCATGCAGGTACAGGTGCTGATGTTGCTAACAAAGTTAACAACAATTATCCAGGATGGGCATCCCCTTTTGTTTGAACAGAAACAAGTATCTCCCAGGGTGTTTCCAATCATCCCCAGCCGTGTGCAAGTTGAAATTTCACCCTGCCAGATAGCAGAGAGTGGATGCAATCCCCAAGCAGAAGTCTCCTTGCAGACAGGGGCAATTCTTAACAGCATAAGGAGTGTTTTGCCTCCCCAGCAAGGTGTTTCCTCAACTGTGTCATGCCTTTGGTTCCCAGGAAATCCTAACTTCCCCATCAGAGTTCAAGAAGGGTCCACCTCCAGCAGGGTCTTGGTGCTCCAATCTCAAAGACCAATTTATTTTTGGCAGTGGCGGCTATTCAGAGCCAGTGAATTATTAACAACTTTCCCCGCAGAGTTGTTTCCTCCTCATCAGGATGAGCCAGATCAATGCAGTGATCATCGTTCCTTCCCAGCCAAGTTATCTGGAAATACCTGCAGTCTCCTTATCAGGAGATCTCTTTTGCATTGTCATTCACATAATCATCATTGCGTCTGCATCCTCCAAAGCGTAGCATTTCCATCATCATGGAGCATTACGCCATAAATTCAAATATATGCATGCCAGCATGGGCCAGTTTTGAGGTATATTACATGAGACTCGTTACATCTCCCATCAGATTGATATGCTCCCCACAGAATGCAACTTCATTTCCCAGGATGGATGCTTCTACCAAGTTTTGTTGTTATCTCCAATTGAGTATTGTTTCAGTACAACAATCTCATGTTCTCATGCCTCCGTTTCAGTACAACGGTCGTATCTCGGGCTCTCATTTAAGTACAACGATCTCATTTCATTCGAGTCTCCATTTAAGTACAATGGTCTCGTATTTGAGTCTTGTTTCAGTACAACAGTCTCATTTCCTTGCGCGTCTCCGTTTCAGTACAACGGTCGCGTCTCAGGTTATCATTTAAGTACAATGATCCTGTTTGCTTGGGTTTCGTTTAAGTACAACGATCCTATTCTTTCCGAATCTCCATTTAAGTACAATGGTCTCGTCTTTGAGTATTGTTTCCGTACAGCAATCTCATTTCCTCATGGCTCCGTTTCAGTACAACAATCACGTTTCGGGTTATCATTTAAGTACAATGATCCCGTTTCATCCCGTCCTATCTTCTTTTGAGTTGTCATTCGAGGATGGCATTCTTCCCAGTAAATTTCCGCCTGTTTCTATTCTCCGCTACCTATTCAGAGGTCAAAAGCAAGAAATACATAAATAAATAAATGGGCAGATGGCATTCTGGTTGTTCTCAGTGCGCAAATTTTCAGGTTTTATTCGAGTATTCAATCACTCCATACCTTGAACGTCTAAAAGCTGTTGCAATTATCCGTTCAGGTCTGCAGTTGATTGAATAGGGGCAGCTGTAATACCTCAAAATTTGCCCTCATATTTATCCCCTCTATTGGCGTATCATTTTGCATTCATCCATTTTTCTCATCAGTTCATTAACAACATACTAGTGCATTTCAGTGTTTCGTAAGGCATGTGATCGAGGCATATCCTTATGGTTTGAGTTTCATATTCAGAGGTGATTTATATAACCATTACACTCAAGGTTGGGACCAAAGGTGAACCTTTACTGTCGTTAACACCGTCTCGAAATACAACTTATCATGGGTACTAGAGCTTCAATAAAGGGGATTCGTTCTAAAGTCATTCGTTGCCCAGTTAGTGAACTTCAAGGCACATATCGTGACGAGAGATGCAAAAGGTGGATATCCTCTTGGAACGTAATGTTTGGCCTGTTGAATTTATTGTGGGTCAGGATTATTGTGGGGTTTGCTTGATTAATTGATAGAGGAGCCAAGGCCGTTTGGTATTAAAAATTTAAGTGCGTTCGTTCCTATTGGAAATTAATTCAGATTCGTGGTTGCGAAAGAGGTTAAAAGTTGTTTGGCATGCAAAGTTTAAGGTCCAATTAAAGTTCAAGTTACAACAACCCGAGTTCGTTTAAGTTTATCCATTTCTCTTATAAAGTTACTACATTGTCTAAGCTCCATCAAAATGAGGAGTCTGTTCAAAAGAGACAAGTTTCCAAGTCAAATTTTGTTTTAGCATATTCATTTAAAGGCATCCGGAATTCATAGGGATTGCATTATAAATACAAGGACTTGGTATTAAAATCCCTAAGTTTTAGGTTTGCCAAGTCCAAATTATGGAAGTATTTGGATGTTCATTACCATAATTTATGGTAATTGGTACCAGGGTTATCCTATAGCAATGAAAGGCAGACAAATTTGCCAAAAGGTGAGATCACAAAAAAGACTCATAAAGAAAAATTTAAGTACAAAAGTAATTGAGAAGGATGAGAATAGAAATATTCAACAACAACCAATTTCAGAATTCAAAGAAAAAGCAAAAGAAAAGTTGCAGCCACTCTTGGATTCATCTCCCGTCCATCAACCTCTATTATTCAGGTTCAACTCTTCATCCTGCACAAATTCACAGCAGCAACAAGCACGAATTGCACCTCGAGAAAGCTGTTCGCAATAGCCATTTCCTGTTTATCAACCTGCAGTCAAAGAAGAAAAGCATAGTAGAAATAAAACTCATATCAAATAATAACCTATTAAACAAATCCTTGATATTAGGTCTTTAATTTCTTGAATAATAATTAGGACTTTGAGTTGATTAATTCATTATATATTTCAGTTCAAATTATTTTGTATAAACTTCATATAGAGTGGTGTAGAATAGTTGTATATAAGAAGTGGCAGTTCTCAATATAGAGCTGTCATTTGCATAGGTTGCAAAAGGAAGAAGACTCAAGCATGATTATGCCCTAGTTTGAAATAGGTATCGTATTCAAAGATTCAAAATGATGATCTTGGAGTCGAGAGTACCTGTGGTTTACGGCATTGTTCGACGATTTGTGATGTTCTTGACACCAAGGTTAAAGAGGAGATTGATGAAGGTAGCGTCGATGATCTTGATCATGTTGTACTGAAAGAAAGGCAAAGGATGCTTCTAGCTAGAAGGCTTCAAGGGCAGCCAAGTCCAGCATTTGAGGCTAATAGTGAATGCTTGTTCAAAAACATTGTGGATTAAACTGTTGAAAAAGCAAATGGAGAATTTTCTTCTGTTGATGGGAAAATAACTGCAGCTAGGGATCAGTGTCACGACATTCCAGAAGGAAAAGATACCTCACTATCCGAGTTACCACATGAAGCCCCCTCTGGATTATCATCTTTGTAAACCGAACAAACATTCTCAACCTTGGTTATGCTCTAAACCTGTAGTAGTATTTGCACCGAATCAAAAAAAAAATATATCAAAATCAAAATCAAATGGAAACCACTAGTTACCAAAGAAAAGACTCAGCCAATATGACGGAACCCGAAAAAAACTCATAACAGTCATAACTGAATCGTAACTGATTCAGCTGATTTCCAGCTCAGAAACATAACTGACTACTCAAAGCCAAAAGGTTCAAAACAGAAATCAGAAGATAACTAATCCTAACCAAAATGTCAAAGCCAACAAAATTCATAACCGAAAAATAACAAACTCTAACAGCTATAACTGAATTCAGTAGGAGAACATACCTGAAGTTTCTAGACTTTTTTTTGTGAAAATCTTCTATAAAACAGTGTCATCCTTCACATTTGAGTTCTTCTGCCATTTTTCTTTCTTCCCTCTCATAACTTCTCTCCCTTCTTCTTCTGCATCTCCCATAATCATTCTTTCTGAGTTCTTCCCCAAGTCTCAGAATGATTCTTTGATCCTGAACCTCCACCCATTCTTCATTGATCCCATCAGTTATGAACCAGCATCGACACTCCATCAAGGCTGCATAACTGGTTTCATTGATGAAGCACCTGCAAAAGAATGAAGGAAAATGATGCACTGATCAACAGTTTCGCAGCAGAATCAAGAGTATCAGTCAGAATTGTGAATTGACAACAAAATTGCGAAATGGATCGATAAAGAGAAATCATTACCTCACTGCAAAGCTTCATGAATTTGCGGATTGAATTCATCGCCTCAGTTGTTCGAAGCGTGTTTCCGTGATCATATCAATATTCGTGGATCCTCCGCTAATCAAATGATCCACAGGGAAAGGCTTCGCGACAATTCGTGACGGTTTGAGCTGAAGAGAAAAGATTCAAAAACAAAGATAATACCCGAATCGTCAACAACAAATTCAGAATAAGGAGAGGAGTAAAGCATTACCATTCATTCTGTTGGTGATGAATTGATATCAAACGCACAGTACGGTTACGACAGCATCGCACGAAGAAGAAGAGACTCCCGCTACGACGGAGAAGTTCGAAACTCTTTCTTCCTCACATTTCAGGGACCTTCTTGGCCGTTCATCAATCGATTCCATCGTCGCGAATCGCATCGGCTAGACCGTCATCTCGGTGATTACAGGTACACGCCTCTTAATCCATAATCTTTTAGAGATGGCTTTAGAGCGTAGAAACCTAGTGTGTTCATGTTGTTTGTGAAGCCGGCATGTTTGTGCTTTGTTATAGATTTGGTTTCGGATTCGAGTCGGAAGAGAGAAATAGGCTAGGGTTTGTGTTAGTGGCTCAGTATGTGAGGGTTGTAAGCTGACGGTGGCAGGTGAGGTGCCGGCGGCGGCCTAAGGGTGAAGAAAGGGAGGCTGAGGGTTTGTGTGGCTGCGGGAAAGGGGGAAGAAGGAAGCAAATTAGGGTTTTAATTCAGATTGTGATTAAATATTATAATAACTATAATCCAATTCAGTTTTAGTGTAATTTAAGATATTAAGAAAAATTATCATAGTTTAATTCATTTTTTCTTTAATTTAAGATATTAAGGAAAATTATAGTTTAATTCATTTTTTCTTTAATTTAAGATATTAAGGAAAATTATAGTTTAATTCATTTTTAGTTTAATTTAAGATATTAAGAAAAATTATAATAGTTTAATTTAAGATTTTTTTAAATTAAGATTTCTTTAAAAAAAATTGTTTTTTTGATAAGTTTAATTAAAATATTAAGTGGACAAAATTATAAGTTTAGTTTAATGTAAATTTAAAATTTGGGAAATTTTAATCTATAGTTAGTCATTTTTTTTCTTAATATTAGCTTAGTTGAAATAGTCATAAGTTTAGAATTTTTTTTTTTTTTTCTTTTTTTCAAAATGATTAGTTAATTCTTTTTCTTAGATTAGAGATAATCCATTTCTAATAAAACTATAGTCAAATTAAGATTTAGAAATATCATTATTTAATTCATTGCCTTAAATTAATATTTTAGGAAACATTATTTAAGACTAAGAGTTTATATAAAAAATATTAGATTAAGATTTAATTTTTTCTTTAATTCAGATTTTAATTAAGTATTATAAGAAGATTAGAATTTAATCCCTTTGTTGTAGATTAATTAAAGGATATGTTTAATTTTGGCACCCCACTTTTAGGCCCAATATATAAACAACTAAGAAAACTGCTGTCTGCACTCCCCTCATTTTTTCAGTGTAAGTGGACTTAGCCACTCTGCTATCTGCACCCTGTTTTTAGGCCCAGTAGAGTAAAAAAGAACTTAAAGTATTACTAAAGCACCCCCTGTATTATTTCTTTAGATATTATTTTAGTTAATCATAGTTTCAAATTAAATCTAATAAAAATAGGAAAAAGCATTAGAAAATTCCCCAAAAATTAAAGTAGGTTAATAATTGAATTTAGGAATTTGTGACATTTTTGTTTTCTGAATTTTGGTTATTTTTCAATTTAATTCTGAATTTTTCTTTTAATTAGCTTTATTGAGTTTCTTCTTAATTGTGCTGAATTTTGTTCAATTTATTTAAGTAACTTCCATTAATCTTTTTGAGCCATTCTTTTTTCTATAATTAAAAGACCCATGATAGTTCTTAGGATATTTTTAGTGGATTTTTTGGAATTTTTTATCTTAGGTTTTGGTAATAAAATCCTTAGGAAATAATGGTTAATCTTAGCTGAAATTAAATAATGTTTAGGCATAGGAAAAATAAGTATTTTTAGAATCCCTCTTAGTATACTATTTTAGATAGTGTTAGAATCCCATAGTTTAATTTTCATAATTTTTCTAGAAGATTTAGTATTTTTTTAGAATATTAGTTTTAAGCTTAGTTAGGCATAAATTCCATTAGATTTAGGCCATTAAGAAAAATATAGTTCAATACAATAAAAATAATAACAATAGTCTAGATTAATTTTAGTCATAGAATCTAACATTAGACTTAGGTTTAGTTTAATTTGTTTTAGGATGAATATTAAGTTTGACCTAGATTTAGAACTTAGTATAAAATCAATTTCCATAAAAATAGAATAAATAAATAAGACTATTTATTATTCATGCCTTTAAGGCATTTTTAGAATTTTATTTCCTATAATTCAAGTTCATTTGTTTTGCTTTATTTTGATCTTACAACTTTAATAGGTTCCCCCATGTGTTCTTAGAATCAACTTAACTTCATTAAGAAGTAAGTTGAATTCTAATAGTTTTAAGTTTCCACTAGGACTAGAAAACCTCACTAACCATTAGGACTACCTTGTAAATACATAACACATTAGGATTGAGTCTTAGTCCCTTAGATTTTTCCTTTTACCAATTTGAGTCATTCTTTCTCATCTCATGAAGAAAAGCTATAAAACATTTAAGAATAAAAGCCGAACAATCTTGTACGACACGAGACTTTGTTGCGGAGTGTTTATACGCGTCCTGTTTCGGGGCGAGGTGTAAATGTTTCCCGCGATGGATAGGTCTTAGTACAAGACCGTTCACAAACAAATTTAAAATACCTCTTCTAAAAAGACAAAAACAAACAATAAGCGACTATCCTGCGGGAACTTCTCTTCTCATCTCATTCACTCTCAACGCGAACTCGCGGCGACTTGTCACACATGCAAGACGGTAAACGCACTCGTACCAGACGAGCCTGCAACACCTGAGCATAGACATACGCAGTTCCAGCATAAAAAACACAAACAAATAGTTCCCGCCTAGGTTAGGCGAACTACGTCGACTCTGATCCTCATTATCCCGATGAGGTACGTAGGCAGCGGGGTAGGGCCCGTTCGAGCACAATCTTTCTTTTTCCCTACATTTTCCCATTTTATTCCCATTTTCCAATTCCATTTCTTTTTCTCATTTCCATTTCATTCCAGATAGCTATTCTTTCAGTTAAACAGCATATTATTCTTCACCCTTTGAAAACAGACTTTTAAGCGTGGATCCCGTCGGGTACGGCGGACGGATTGGGGTGCTAATACCTTCTCAATTCGTAACCGACTCCCGTATCCAGATCTTTGGTTCGCAAGGCCTCGTCCTTTTCCTTCTTCCTCAGGTTTGTGCAACATTGCCTTTCCCATTCCTTTGGGATAAAAATGTCTGGCTGGCGACTCTACCTTTTCCGCGCCACTTTCGCGTTTGTACTAGGATGAAAATCCCGGGAGCGACAAGATCACTTAATTTAAAAGATAAATATTAAAATTGTACACTCACACACGTAAGTCGATCTTTGATCGCCATCTCACTTCCTTAGGGATACCTCTCATGTTGCCTAATCAAAAGGTCAAGTAGGGTGTATAAAGCAAAAGTCCCTCAAAATAAAATCATCTAGTCCCTTAACAGATAAAAGATCAAGTCCCTTTCGAATGTTGCCTTCGTAATGATCTTGTCCCTTTCGAATAAAGATGATAGTCCCTCCAAGAATTGCTTATACACCCCACAGTTGCCTAAATAACAGATGTCCCTCCAATTGTCCCATACATCCAAGGTAATGACTACCTATTCCTTAATAACAGGGATAGTCTTACCATTCAAAGGATTCAAGAACAGAAAAGACTTAAAACTTAGGGTAGGTTCCTCATAGTTACTTGCTCACTCCTCAAAACTTTTCAAACACCTCACAATTTCAAACAAAATTTTTCAAAACAAAGGTTTGTACGCATCCGTAGATGGATCATTATAAACACTTAAGAAAATTTCTAAACACACACTTCACATTTCAAAAACGTTTTAAAGTGAGCTAAGTAACTAAGAGCCCATGGATAACCATGGATGTAAAGGGTGCTAACACCTTCCCTTTACATAACCTACCCCCCGGACCCAAAAAATCTTTTAAAAGGTCTTTCCTGTTCTTTTATGCCTTTCCTTTGGATAAAATAAAAGTCGGTGGCGACTCTTGCTATCCGCAACATAACTAAAGTCAGTTCTCCCACCGTGTTACAGATACGAACAGCACGAGCACGACGAACAGCCTTCTGGGATTCTGCAGTGAAACCCAAACCAAACTTGTCAGACTTGTAAGGGATGTCAGGAAGTTGACCCCAAATAGTACAACCACCTTTTTCAACCACAACTCTAGCATCTTTGAGGGAGGCCATTGTAGGAGGTACTCTGGTAACCACATGAACTCTTTTAACAACAGGGGGAACTTCAGTATTAGGAACAACCCAAGGAACTACCTCAAATGTCTAGCAAGGAGTCTCAACAAATTCACCCTCCATCTCAACATATTTAAAAGTATTCACATGATTGACCATGTATTCTTCTTCACCATAAACAGTGACAATCTTTCCTTTCACCAGATATTTCAACTTCTGATGTAAAGTGGAAGTCACAGCACCTGCCCCATGGATCCAGGGGCTCCCAAGCAAACAGGAGTACGCAGGACGAATATCAATTACATAGAAAGTAGAGTCGAAGACTTGAGAGCCTACTTTGATTGGGAGATCTACTTCTCCATGTACCACTCTTCTTGAGCCATCAAAGGCCCTCACCACTACATCACTTGGTCTTAACACAACATCCTCAGGACTGAGCTTGTCCAGAACCTCTTTGGGGAGCATATTTAATGAAGAACCATTGTCCACTAGCACATGAGACAAGGTAGTGCCCCTACATTCAATGGAGATATGCAAAGCTCTGTTATGGTTTCTCTTGGCAGGAGTCAAGTCAGCATCAGAAAAGCCTAACCCATTATCATAAGTCAGATGTGCAACACAATTCTCAAATTGATCCACAGAAATTTCATTTGGTACGTGAGCAGTCTTCAAGAACTTGATTAAGGCTTTAGCATGAGCCTCATAACACAACAGCAAAGATAACATGGAGATTTTGGAGGGAGTACGCCCCAACTGGTCAACAATATCATAATCACTCATGCGAATGATCTTCAGCACTTCTTCCATCTGTTTAGAGAGATTTTCAACAGTCGGTGCCTCAGCTTGCACAGGTTCAATCACAGGACCCTTGCTCCGAGCATCAGTACTTGGCCCAGAATTAGAGGTAGTAGTTGGAGTAACTGCACTTTTGGAGGTAGCCTGAGGAGAGAAGACTCTTCCACTTCTAGTGATCTTACTAGATCCAGCAATATTATCAACATCAAGATTATCATCAGTAGCAGGTGCATCAGTCAGAGGTTCTTGCTTGACACCATGGATGTAAACATCAGAACCATAATTCTAGGGTATAGCTTTATACGAAGTATAAGGAACAGGGCCAGGAGTGGTAATAATCATGGGAACCACCCTAGCTTCAGCAACATTCTTCACAGGGCATTCAGCAGTAATCCTGACAGGACCCTTAGAGGTGATCCTAACAGGACCCTTGGAGGTAATCTTTACTGGCACTTTATCAACCATAGCTACATCTTCAAGCTTCGTACTTCGAGTTAGATGTTCACACATACTTTCCACAGAAGGAGTTCTCTCAAACAATATAGTGTAATTGTCCATGAGGCGTTGAATACCATCCTTCAACTTCCAGCAGCTATCAGGTTTGTAGGCACAATAAAAACAGTCTTCGTTGCAACCTGGAAAGAATCCAGCCTGCACCAGCTTCTTCTTGATAATGGATAAGGGAGTAGTCACATCTGCTACTGAGGAAACATATGAAACTTCATCAACAACATTAATAGTCTTCTCATGATTGGGCATGGGAGCAGTAATCACATTTGGGGTCCCATGAGGGTCAAATTCAATTTCCCCAGCTTCAATCATATCTTGAATCTTGTTTTTCAACACCCAGCAGTTGTTGGTGTCATGTCCCAGACTATTAGAATGATAAGCGCATCTTGAATTAGGATTGTATCGAGGAGAGGAAGTATTAGGATTCTGAGGAGGGTCCTTCAAAGTAATGAGTTCCCCTTTCAACATGTGTTACAAGGCTTGGGCCAGTGACATGTTGATCTTGGTGAATTGTCTTCTAGGCTTCTGTTGATTGTTTTGTGGTAGCTCTGGTGCTGCAGGAGTAGGATTGGAAATGTGAACTGCTCCCACAAATTGGTGATTCCTGTTATGACTATGTTGACCATACACAGCATTAGACTCCTTCTTTCCACTAGGGGGCTTCTTAGCAGTGCTTGATGAAGAGGCACCCACATGTATCTTACCACTTCTTATACCACTCTCCACACGTTCTCCAGTCATTATCAGCTCGGTGAAACCAGATGACGAGCTTCCAATGAGGTGACTATAGAAAGGACCACTAAACGTACTCATAAACATATCCACCAGCTCCCTGTCAGTCAGAGGAGGTTGAACTCTGTTAGCCAGGTCTCTCCATTTCTGGGCATACTCCTTGAAACTCTCTTTAGCACCCATAGACAAGCTTTGAAGTTGCATGCGAGTTGGTGCTAAATCAGCATTATATTGGTATTGCCTATAGAAGGCCTCAGAAAGATCATTCCAATCACGAATATTAACACTTTCCAATTGATAGTACCATTCCAATTGAGCTCCAGACAAACTCTCTTGGAAGAAATGAATCCACAGTTTCTTGTCAGCAGTATGTGGTTGAATCCTTCGGACATAAGATCTTAAGTGCAGCTTAGGACATGAAACACCATCATATACCACAAAAACAGGAACCTTGAAACCAATAGGTATAACCACTCCATAAACTAAACTTAGATCTTCAAAATCAAGCCCATAAGATTTTTGTAGTTCCATAACATTCATTCTATCTACCAGCATCTTGTACTTCTCTTCACTAGCAGGATCATGATAATAGTTTGCCTCAGAATCAGAATCTCCCACAGTATCATGGAGACTACCTCCCTCTTTCTCATAATTTTCAGACTCAGAATCCTCAATCTGTTCCTTTGTCTTGATAAGACCTCTGAATCTTCTTCACAAATTGATAAGGCCTCCTGATCTTTTATTCTTCTTCTTTTTCTTAGCCAGCAGTGTCTTCCACTCATCTTGTCCCTTGGACAAGTTCAGAATCAACTCTTGGAATTGTGCATTCTGAGCCTGGAGATCTTTGACAGCCTGTTCAAGAGCCATTTCTGCTGAAATAAACAGCGAGAAGATATGATACTTGTTCATAAGAAACCTGTGATGTGATGATATGGTATGTAAATGCATATGCAATGTTTTCAAGGACCACCAGATTTAAATTTGTTTAAACAAACAGAAAGTAAACTTTTATTAGTAATCAATAAACTTGTTTGCCCCTTGGGCTTACAACAAAAATGAAATGAATACAAATATGGGGTTTTAAGTCTCCCATGGACGTTTCCTCTTTGTGTTGAGGTATGAGTTGACATTTCGCTCCTCGTGAAGTTGTTTTGTTAGCTCCAGGATTCTTTCTTGACTTGCTTTAAAATGAGTCTCAAAAGTATCTCTTTGCTCCTTCAACTGGATCCAGGACCTTTGTAACTCCTCCATGTCAGTGGGCATATCTGGATGAAGAATGATATAAGAAGTATCTCCTTCAGCAACAGGTTCCATGGTAACTGGCAGGATGGCACGATATGGCATCATAAGAGTCTGAGCACGAGATCGCACCCATCTGAGGTAAGGTTCCATAGGAATGGAGTACTTTGGTTCCAGAGTTTTGCTGTCAACCTTGTTCGCCTTGCCCCAAGCTCGTATGAACCTTTGACGGTAACCTTGCAGATCTTTATCGTAGTCGAACACAATACCCTGAATAAGCATGTCATGAGGACCATCACTCCGAGCATAACCAAACTAATGTAGAGCTAAAGAAGGATTGTAAGTAATTCCCCCTCTTATGCCAAGGAGTGGCACATTGGGGAACTCCCCACAACGGTCAATGATAGTAACATTCTCCATAGATCGAGAGCACCAATGAATATCGGAATGAGAAGGTGACATAATCCTTTTGGACCACCTGAACCCTTGTTCATTCTTCATCACTGATCGAGGAAGGTGAGAAATAAACCACCTAGACAATAGAGGTATACAACACATCAGAGTTCTTCGTGCCTTCGTAGTACGGGTATGAAGAGAGTGTAAGATGTCTCCAAGTAATGTAGGCACTGGGTTGCGAGTCAGAAATATATTGATGGCGTGCACGTCTATGAACTGGTCTGGATTGGCGAACAACACTAAAACATAGATCAATAGGGCTAAGATCTCCTCAAAAGCATCATAACTCATAGCCTGCAGGAACACTTGAGCTTTCTCCATCAATACCTTAGCAAGGATACCCTTAACTCCACTTCTCGTTTCTAGGACAATGTCTGATTTCTTCAGATGTAAGGCTGTAGCAATGACTTCAGGTTTAGGCTCTTTCTCCAAGCCTGTAAAAGGTCTCTGATTAAGGATAGGTATATCCAATAGTTTGGAGAATTCTTCCATTGTAGGAACCAACTGATAATCGGGGAATGTGAAGCAATGATGTTTAGGATCAAAGAACTGAAACAGAACACTCATCATGTCTTCATTGAACCCTGAAGTGACTAGATCCAGTAGGTGACCATGCCTTTTGATGAATTGGGAGTTTTCAGAAACTTGAGAGACCAATTCTTTAAGCTTAGGAGGTATTCCTACAAAGTTGATCCGGATAGTATTCCTACTAGCAGAAGCCATGACCTGCAACAAAGAACAAAGATAAATCCTTTGGTCCTTGAAATGTTAGTGAAAATGCTATGCTTATTGTAGAACCACAAATTTGCCCTCTTCATTTTAAGCATCATAATACACCATTTTCATCATAAGCATATCATATATATAGCATTATAGCATAGAAAAATAAAGCATGACAAGCATCAAGCCCTAGCATGAGGCATATGGCCATATGGGGAGGTGTTGAAGGCCATTTAAGCCAAGACAAGGGTTCCAATGGATTTGTGAGAGGCCTATGATGAGTCTAGACTCCTTTGGCAAGGCCAAGTTCACTTGCAAAAGCTCAGAAGATTGCTTAATCATCACAAGTTTCAAGACAATGCAAGGCTCCTAAGCAGTGCGACCAAATTAGGGTTTTGGTTTCAAGGGCCTTAACCTCATACTTTTGGACAACTATTTTGGGCAATGTCTTCTATATGATAAGAGGTTCCTGCATGTCAGATTTCATGGAAAATTTCCAAGTGGAAGTCAGTCTTTGCCTCAGTTACTTGCAGATGAAGTAGAAAGTCAACTGGGCCCAGAAAAAGTCAACTGTGCCATTCCAAGGGGTCCAACCCAACTTTTTTTGGCCAAATGAGGTCTATTCAATGTTATAAGATGATTGGTGAGCTTAGAGTCCAAGAATTTTGGTGGTTTGAGGGGTTTTGGCAAAAGTGCACAAATTTGGTTATGGAAAAGTTACTATTTTTGGCTATTTTGACCTAATACTTCACAAGGCCTTAACTTGATCAAAAAATCTTCAAATGGACCAAAGGTAAACATGAAAGTTGGAGAGTAAGGGCTGCCATTTTCAAAAAGTACAAGAGCATTTTCTGGAGATTCATAGATTTTTCTATAAGTCCCTCGAAAAAATGGTCATTCTAGGGCAAATTTCAAAAATTCAAGGCCAAGCCATTTGCACAAAGGCTCAAAAGTGGATAGTTTGTTATGCTATGTCCAAAGTAAGTTTACACAATAAAAATGCATATCATTTAGGTCATTTGGCTCAAAGAAAAGTGGCAAAATTCGTGCACATGAGAAAGTTCCATAAAACTTGCATTTTACACTTGAATTTGCACAAGGCATGACAATTATGTGATAGCTTACATCCAAGGGCTGAAATTATTTGCTGGGAATCATTGGTGGGATGGTGAATGCACATGCAAGAGAGGCCAGCAAATCATGAGCTTGGCATGCTTATGGCACACTTGGGCCAAATTTGCATTTTCACAAAAATCAGCTCTCTCTCACGTGCATTTGATCTAATCCTTTTGCATTGCCTTATATATTCCATAACAATCAGAATTAGGGTTAGAGGCAGCCAGAATACACACTCATTCTCTCATTCTCATCTCTTGTGCAAAATTGCTCATTCTCCACAAACTCTTGCTACAAGACTCCATTCACAAAACTCTTGCTGGATTCTTGATCCTCATCACTCATAGATCATTTCCATACCATTTGTTTGGATTATTCTTCAAGAATCATTCATTTCCCATTTCTTGTGCACATTTGCATTTTGTGCCATAACTTTTGATCTAGGCAAGCTTTCTTCAATCCAAGACCATATCCATACTCCTCTCATCTCAAGGATCATTAAGCACCCATGGATCTAGATTTATAGTGAAGTTTGTTCAAGTGGCCATTTGAGGAGCTTTGAAGCACAAGGAAGCATATTGCTGGATTCACAAGCTTGCAAAGCCTTATATGCATTTATTTTGCATCTAAGGGGATAAGGAGATCATTTGCCATCATTTTATACCATTATTGACTTCAAATTTTGAACAACACCTCAGGTATACTCAAAATTCGTATCTCATAGAAATGTGTTTGGTTGTGTGTTTTAGAATCCTCATGTTGCGCTGGTTACAATGCTCTTTGTAGTTTGTGAAATGGTTGAGTATTTACAAAGTTATGTTGATTTAAAGTTTGATGGACATTTTTATTTTCACTCATATCTTGAGATTCTTTGAGTTTTTATCCAATCCAAGCATGGATTCGTGTTTAGGGGTGTTGGATTATGCATTCTGGAAAGTTTGGTGGCTTGCCGCGGCTTGATTTGAGTTTTTGAATGGCTAGGGTTAGGGTTAGGGTTCTTGTTTCATTAATGGAGGAGAGAGGGTTAGGGTTTTCATGAAGAAGATGGTTCAGCGCTATTTGCACCCCCCATGCGAGGCCCATTGAGTTTTTTAACTGTGCGCGTTTACTCTTTGCACCCCCTTGGCCCATTTGTTTTATTTTTATTTCTTTTCTTTACCAATTTATTCCATTTGCTTTTAATTCATTTAAAATATTTCCTTAACTCTAAAAAATACAAAACAATTCATATGCACTCCTTGATTCATCTAGTTTTTTATCATGATTTTTCCATATTTTTATTTTCATCCCACGTGGCCAAATAAATTCAGCATTGAGCATTGCTTTCTTGTGAACTCTCATAGACCAATCTGCCTTGTCCAATTTCTATTTTTCTCATCCTTTAAGCTATGAACCCCATTCTTTTTGAATTCAAACCCTAAGACACTCTACTATCTTCATAATTTATCTTGGATTTTTCACAAACTTCCTTGCTGGATTTTGCTTGAGTTATTTGTGCCTTAAGTTTCAAAACCCTAAATGGTAATACCTTGCATCCTTGAGCTTCATTGACCTAGTTTGGTGTTGTATTTTTGCAAACCCTTTTGGATTATCATTTCTTTGTTTTTGGAGAGTACTTTGCTGGTTGGGTAGAATTTTTAAGTGCTTGGATCTTTTTCTTGGGTATTTTCTTCCTCACTTTGCCTTGTTTTGCATTCTTTGAGTCTTCTAGTCTCTTTTAAGTTTAGAAGGGAACTTGTGCCAACTTCTCTTCATCTCTTGGGGTCCTTTAGAGGTTTATGGTTGCTCCTGTTCTTAGGATAGGGTTTGAATCTCCTTGAGTCTTGGTGTTGGATCTCTTTTATGTGCTTTATTTCTTTAAGTGTTAAGCATGCCTTCATTGCATTTGTTTCACTTCCAATCATCTCAATGTGATCTTGTGTTGCTTTGCTTATCATCTTGTGAACTCTTTGCCATGCCTATATGCTTGTGTAGCTTCTGACTTGTTGGTTCATGCCTTGATTTTATGTTGTTACACTAACCTTGCAGGGCTATGGTAAGTTTGAGATGTGGGAATTGAGTTCCACATCTCCATTTCTCATCTCTCCTCATATTGTTTATATGGACTAACATCTTCTTGTTGAGCTTAGGCCTTTATCATCTCTCCTTTTATCTTCTTCTTCTCTTGAGATCCTTTTTAGGTTAGAAAGACGTCACAAACCCTAGGAACTCCATGCATGCTAACTTAGGATAGAAACTTCCCCCTAGTTTTTCCTTTTTGCTCCTTTGGTTCTCATTCTCCTCTCATCTCATGACTCTTAAAAAACACTTAATAAATGTTAAGTGATGCATTGATCCATAGCCTTATCCCATGAGGTATGCTTGTAGTCTTCCCATCTTGGGATAGTACATGTTTACCTTGTGATGCACAAGTCTGATCAAGGTATCTTCTTCATAAAGAAAAGCCTAAAAAAACACTTCTTCATTTGTAAATAATCAAAACACTTAATAAGTAAACAAGTTAGTGAGCCTAAGCCCTAGTATTTGGGTTCAAGTTTTGGGGATCTTCTCCTTACTTGAGTGTGCTTGTTCTATTATTCCATCTTGGAATGTAGCGACAAGTGCGCATTCCATGGAAAAGAGCTTGAGTTCACTTCCTTGTGACACACTCATAAAAGCTTTATAAAAAACACAAACAAACAATAAGCGTCTTTCCTTCGGGAATTCTTTTCTCATCTCCTTCGCTCCGTCCGCGAACTTTCTCCTACTTGTCATTTTGCAAGACGGTAACGCACTCGTCGTCCGAGTCTGCAACACCTGAGTAATGGCATAGGCAGTTCAAGCCTTAATTCACAAGCAATTTCCTTTGGTACCCCTAGTTAGGGGAACTACGGCGTCTCTGATCCTCATTATCCTGATGAGGTACGTAGGCAGCGGGGTAGGGCCCGTTCGAGCACAATCTTTATTTTCCCTACATTTTTTTCTCTTTGTTCTTTTATTCATTTCTTTTCCAGTTCCAGTTTCTTTTCATTTTCATTTCTTTTGCTGCAGTTTTCATACCCTCACCCTTTGAAATAGTTTCTTTTGCAAGCGTGGATCCCGTCGGGTACGGCGGACGATCTGGGTGCTAATACCTTCCCAGGTCGTAACCGACTCCCGAACTCAGTCTCTTTGGTTCGCAGGACCTGTGCCCTTCCTTTTCTTTTCTTCTGGTTTGTGCAGCATTACCATTCCCTCTTTTCGGGATAAAAATGCCTGGCTGGCGACTCTATTCTTTTTCCGCGCCACTTTCGCGTTTGTACCAGGATGGAAATCCGGGGAGCGACAGCTGGAGACTCTGCTGGGGAATGAACCCAGAATCTCTGGTTCCCCTGTGAGTCTCTCCTAGAGCTTGTGTGTTTCTGTTTCATTGGGTGATGTTTGTTTGCTATGGCTTGTTGTATTTTATTGTTGTTTATTTACAACTTTATTTACAGCTTTATTTACAGTTTTCAGTCTTTATTTACTGCATCATGTATATATGCTGGACTGTCTGGACTGGTTTTCTTTGGTGGGATGGGTGTTACTTGTTCTTGAGAGATATGAGCCAAGTACCCGGCTCGAGTGCACCATAGGACTTAGAGTGGTTCCACTTTGGCCTCATGAGATCTTGTCATGGGGGTAGTAGTGAGTTCCACACCCAGGTTGCGATTGTCTTGGAAATGTATTGATTTGGGGATCTTCCTCTCTCATTATATAACCCTGACAGTTATGTGCAGATGGGGACCGATCATTGAGAACCTTGTGGAAACATCCCTCTTTAGTGATGATAGTGGCAGCCCACATTTTGTGGCAAACCCATTCACATCCGAGGGCCCACCTGGGGATCGCATAGGATGACCTTGTGTCCTGGACTCAGCTGAGGCCTCCATGCGTAGTATATAATGCCAAACCGATTCCCTGATTTGTTCATGAGCCATTTCTCAGAGATGGTGACAGTATTATTGCTATGTGGCTTTGAGAGTCCGTGATGTCTGACCCGGAGCCTTTTACCCGTGAGATTGGGGGGTTGTTTACAGGTGTGCAGGAACCCATGACCTCAACATACACTCATCTGTTCAGTGGTTCTTGTTATGATCTTTGGTCCTGTGATTATGATCCATGGTTCTATGATTTTATGGTTCCGGAGTTATGGTTCTGGATTTCTGGATTTCTTGATACTGTGATTCTGAGATCTTCTATCAGAGAGTTGTGATTATTAGAGGGTGTGACTCAGTAAACTTTTGGGTTTGCCAGTTATTCAGAGGGGCCCTTGTCAGTGTTCCAGTTAAGATGGTCCCAGTTGGTCATATGCTTGCATTGCATTACATTTGCATCATTCTTTGCATTAACTGTTTATGTTTCCCATTTTTCAGGTCATTGCTCACATCTGTTCCCAGTTCTGGTATTCTTATCTCCATGGCAGAAATCAGAAGAGATCCGAGGAAAAAGAATGTGCATTATACCTTTCTTCAGCCGGAAGTTAAAAGTGTTCAGAGGTTAGCAGGTTTGATGAACGATCAAGTCTTAGGTAATTTCAAGAAAAGATATGGCCAGATACTGAAGTTTGTGGACAAGCCCACTGTAGACCAAAAGGACAGCTTGCATACCTTGTTGCAATTTTATGATCCCCTGCTGCGTTGCTTTATTTTTCCAGGTTACATCTTAGCTCCGACATTAGAAGAGATCTCTAGCATGCTGAGTGTTCCGATCAGAGAGACATTGCCGTTCTACGGGTCAGAGGTTGTGCTCAGAGATGAAGACATAGCCAAGGTTTGTAGGTTGCCAGTTGTTTCAGTCAGAAAGGCTCTGCAAGAGAGTGAAGGCAGAGGTCTACCCTGGAGTGTGCTTATCCCAGAGGCTGAGAAGTATGCTACAGAGGCTAAGTGGAATGACTTTGGAGCTATGCTTGCATTGATGGTATATGGGTCTAGCCTGTTTCCTGGAGAGAAAGAGTTTGTCGGCTTAGAGGTGATCTCAATCTTTGCAAAAGGCAATCTAGTGCCTACTTTATTGGGTGACTTTTATTTTAGTGTCCATTACAGAAACAAGAAAGGTAGAGGTGGTCCAGTGGTCTGCTGTGCTCCTTTGTTTGCTGAATGGTTTGCTAGACAGTTGCCTAAGTCAGGTGCCTTCAAGGATATACGAGACGAATGGAGATGGTCCAGAAGACTGATGGGATTGACTGAAGAAGACATTGCTTGGGGTTATGACAGGGATTTGCTAGGAAAGGAGTTGATGGTTAGTTGCGGAAGGTTTGCTGGAGTACCTTTGCTGGGAAGGAAAGGTGTCATCAATTGCTACCCAACATTAGCCAGAAAGCAGTTTGGCTACCCTTTGAAAGATCCTCCTCAAATGGGAATGTTTGCTGAATCTTTGTACTTTCGTGCTGACGGAAACAAAGAGTTAGTCCAACAAGCAGTCCAATCCTGGGCTCACAGGATAAAAAAAGGGAAGAAAGACTTCGGCCGAGTTGATCCCAAGACATATCCACCATATGCTGAATGATTGCAAAGACATATCGAGTCAGTTCTCATGCCTTTTTCAGTCGAGGCTCCACTTTATCCCCGAGAGGTACCAAGTCAGAGCAGTACGGTTTCCTTGGAGGAGTACAAGAAGCTAGAAGCTCAGCTGCATGAGGTTAGAGTAGAGAATATTGAGATGGTAAGCCTATACCACCAGGACAATAGAGCCAAGAAGGAAGCTGGAGACAAGCAGCAGAAGCTCCAAGCCTCTTTAGAAAACAAAGAGAAGGATTTTGCCGGTAGAGAAGCCCATTTCCACAGATTGGGTATGATGGAAGCTCAAAGAGAAGCTAAGCGCAAGGAGACTTTAAAGACTCTCAAAGGTGCTCGTCAGTCCATTGTTTGGCTGCAAGGTCAAAGAGATGAAGAGCAAAAGAAATTCAAAGAGAAGGAAGAGTTCTTTGCAGTTCAGATGGCTTTCAAGAAGGAGGAAGTAGAGCAAGTCCATGCCATCCGGAGGGAAAAGACCCAGCAGCTAACCCAAAGCCAATTAGCTCTGGAGGAAGCAAGGAAAGAGATCGAAGAGCTCAAGTTGAGAGCGGGTGTCAAGAAAAGCAGGGCAGAGGTGGCAGATCCTGGGTCCTTGGCTTAGTTGTTTATTGTTCAGGCTACCTACATGCTTGTTGTAGGAGTCTTGCTTTTATTTCTTTTGTCTGGATGTACTGACATGTAACCCTTCGGGGAGTATTTCTGGTTGTATTCTGACTTTTAGCCTACAGTGGTTTGTTCATGTTCAGTATTAATGTGCAAATTACCATTTTGAATGCGCAATACTCGTTTGTCTGGATACTGCTAATGTCTGAACACTTATCAAAGAGGAAGTTTGAAAGCTAAGCACTGAAAGTGATTGTCTGAGATAGATGCCGGAACTGGGGCATGCTAAATACTTAAGATTGGGAACATGAACAGTTACATAGCATTGCATATAACCTGTTTGTTTGTTTTGCAGGTGTTGTCTCAGTTACTAACGTGTTTTGTGATCTCAGGCACTATAGCTCCTCGTAAAGTTCGGGGACAACCAGCAGTACACAGATATCCAACCAAGATTAACAGAGAACGAGTCATGGACCAGTTGCAAGCGGACTTGACAGATCTGAGACAAAGGATGGATAATTTTATGACACTAATGGCCAGCATGGGGCAGAACCAAGAGCGTCTGCGGGAGATGGTTGAGAATCAGAACAGGAACACTGCGGCTACTGCTACTGCTGACAATCATACCGGTGCGGGCGCACGTCAGGTTGAACCTCCTGTTACACAGCCAGGAGTGACAATAATCAACGATGGGTTGCACAACCTTCAGATGGACAATCATGACGACCAATTCACTCTACTTGATGAAGCTGAAGGTCAAGGAGCAGAGTTGAACAAGAGGTTCGAAGAGATGGCTGAGCAAATCAAAGCTATTCAGTCCCAAAGCTCTTTGGGATTTGACATAACCGACTTGGGCTTAGTTCCTGGGGTCAGGATCCCGTATAAGTCAAGGTTCCAATCTTTGAGAAGTATGATGGCACTACTTGCCCGAAGACCCATCTGCAATCATTTGTCGGGAGAATTGTCGCTCACACAGATGATGAGAAACTTTGGATGTATTATTTTCAGGATAGCTTGGTGGGAGCTTCTCTTGAATGGTACATGAAGCTCAATAGGGTCAATATCAAGAGTTGGAAGGATTTAGCTGAAGCCTTTGTGAGGCAGTATCAATACAGCATGGACATGGCTCCGAAACGCACGCAGTTGCAACACATGGCTCAGGCGGCAAAAGAAGGTTTCAAAGAATATGCCCAGAGGTGGCGCCAGCTAGCTGCCAGGGTGCAACCACCCCTCTTAGAGGACGAAATGGCCGACATGTTTATGGGCACTCTCCAAGGTGTTTTTCTGGAGAGGTTGGCATCTAGCTCGGCCACCAAGTTCAATGATATAGTGATTGTTGGAGAGAGAGTTGAGACTCTGTTAAAGATGGGGAAGATTCAGGACCCTAATACTGCTGGTAGCTCCGGAGGAGCGAGGAAAGCCTTTGGCGGACCTTCTAGGAGAAGAGAAGGGGAAGCTAACGCAGTATATGGCTGAGGCAGAGGCAGAGGTTATAGACGAGAATACAATCAGATAGCTTCAGTCACAATTTCCACTACACCAATTCAACCAGCTCAACAGGCTCTACAACAGCCTCAGCAACAATAGCAGCGCAACTATCAACAGAGACCGTATCAACAGAGGCAGTCACGCCAAGCTGATAGGGTTTTTGATGTGATCCCAATGACTTACACAGCTTTACTCCAGAGGTTGTTGGAACTGAACTTAATTCAACTAAGGACCTTGGCTCCACCTACTAGAACTCTTCCTCCAGGTTACGACGCCAATGTTCGATGTGCTTTCCATTCTGGGGCACCCGGGCACTCAACGGAGAAGTGCAGGGCTTTGCACTATAAAGTTCAGGATTTGATCGACTCCAAAGCTATCAATTTTGCGCCGCCTCCGAATGTCACGACTAATCCTATCCCTAATCATGGGGGAGCCAGGGTTAATGCTATTGAGATGGAGGAGAGGCTAAACTTGGTAGAGAAGGTTGAAGAAGTGAAGACCTCCTTGTTTCTGGTCAAGGAGAGATTGTTGAAGGGTCAGGTTTTCCCGGGTTGTGGGCTCGATTGCGAAGACTGTGTTGAGTCGAAGAATGGTTGTGACAGATTGTAGACTGGTTTACAGAGACTGATGGATGATGGGCTGTTACAGTTCGACAGGGCTGTTAAGAGGACTGATGAAGTGTCAACGGTGACCATATACTATGATCCTGCTGAAATGCCAGCGCAAAGAGAGCCAGTTACTATTTATGTCCCGGAAGTAAGTCCCGTCACCATCACGGTGCCTGGGCCTATTCCGTATTCAGATGAAAAGGCTATTCCGTGGCATTACGGATCAGAAGTGTATGTCGGAGGACAGAAAGTGGAAAATAAGACAGTAACCATGGACCCAGCTGTGGTGAATGTTGGGGGAAGTGGAGGTTTCACGAGGAGTGGTCGCTTATTCACTCCCCAGGCTTTGAGAGGAGACACTGATGTTGAGGCTTCTGCTAAAGCCAAAGGGAAGCAAATAGCAACTGACGATAATGCCACTCCCACTGCTGGTCAAAGTACTTTCGAGAAGGAAATGGAGGAGTTCATGAGGATTATTAAGAGGAGCGACTACAAGGTAGTCGAGCAGCTAAATCAAACTCCCTCCAAAATCTCTATCTTGTCGCTGCTGATGTGCTCACCAGCTCATAGAGAAGCCCTTCTGAAGGTGTTGCAGATGGCGTATATTCCTCAGGAGATTACCATGAATCAGTTAGAAGCTGTGGTGGGAAGTGTAAATGCGAGCCATGGTCTGGGCTTTACTGATAGGGACCTTACTACTGAAGGGAGGAATCATAACAAGGCTCTCCACATCACAATTGAGTGCAAAGGGGATGTGTTGTCCCATGTCCTGGTTGATACTGGGTCATCTCTTAATGTCTTGCTGAAGAAGGCGTTAATGAAACTCAATGTGGAAGGGGTTGTTTTGAGGCCAAGTGATTTGGTGGTAAAGGCTTTCGACGGTTCTCGGAGGTCTGTCTTTGGAGAGGTTGAGCTGCCAATCAAGGTTGGGTCGCAAGTGTTTAAGAGCACGTTCTACGTGATGGACATCCAACCTGCTTATAGTTGTCTGCTTGGTCGACCCTGGATTCATGCCGTAGGGGCTGTGACGTCAACCTTGCACCAGAAGCTCAAGTATGTAGCGGATGGTCAAGTTGTGACTGTGTGCGATGAAGAGGACATATTTGTGAGCCATCTATCTACATTCAAATATATGGAGATGGATGGTGAAATTCATGAAACCCTGTGTCAGGCATTCGAAGCAGTGAATGTTAGTTCCTTGTCTCCTCTGAGTAGGGCTGAAGATAAAGAAGATACGTCTATTACCTCCTACAAGCAGGCCAAGGAGGTTGTGCAATCAGGCAGTGCCCAGGGCTGGGGCAGATTACTGGAGCTGGAAAAGAAGGAAGACAAGTTTGGGCTTGGGTATCAGCCTGATGGGCTCGTCCGTTCATCAGACAACAAGACCATTACCTTTACTAGTGCTGGGTTGCTGGACCGCAACCATATCTGTGCTACCAGTGAAGACGGAGATAGCGAGTGCGATCTGGATAATTGGATCCGCCCGTGTGCACCGGGAGAGGAGCTGCCCAATTGGTCTACGGAAGACATCGTCGAAGTCACCTGGATCACAAAGTAATTGTTTATTTGTCATTTTTCTACACACTGCATGTCAAATCCTGTACTCTGCCCAAGGTACAAGGATCCATTGTATGGGCCTCCATGTTTTGAAAGCATTTATTTGTCATGAATAAAGGACATTTTTCAATCAAATTGTTCCTTTTCTTTCAATTTTAATTTTTTTGCTCAAATAAAGAAAATGACAATGTGTTTTTTTTCTTTCTTTCTTGCTTTTGGTGTGCGTTTTCTCTAAGCAGATTCTGAATGAGCACATCACTTGTGCAGTGTCGACCAACCGGATTCCATTGACAACTCTCCTGCTATGACTGAGCATAACTTCGACAATCCAATCTACCAAGCTGATGAAGAGATTGAGGAAGATTATGAACTCCCTGAAGAACTGGTCAGGTTGTTGAAGCAAGAGGAAAGAGCTATTCAGCCTCATCAGGAGGAAATCGAGGTTATCAACATCGGCACAGAAGAGGTTAAGAAGGAAATCAAGATAGGTGCCAGCCTGCAGACTGAAGTTAAGAAGGGGTTGATTGAAATGTTGCGTGAATATGTAGACATCTTTGCCTGGTCATATCAGGACATGCCAGGGTTGGATACAGACATAGTGGTGCATCGACTATCGTTAAAAGAAGACTGTCCTCCTGTTAAGCAAAAACTGAGAAGAACTCGCCCTGACATGGCGATGAAGATCAAAGAGGAGGTACAGAAACAGTGGGACGCCGGGTTCCTTGCCGTGACTAGTTACCCACCTTGGGTAGCTAATATTGTTCCAGTGCCAAAGAAAGATGGCAAGGTGAGGATGTGTGTAGATTACCGGGACCTGAACAGAGCCAGCCCGAAAGATGATTTCCCTTTACCTCACATTGATGTATTGGTTGACAATACGGCTCAGTTCTCGGTGTTCTCCTTCATGGATGGATTTTCATGATACAATCAGATCAAAATGTCACCTGAAGACATGGAGAAAACAACTTTCATCACACCCTGGGGCACATTCTGTTATAAGGTGATGCCATTCGGCCTGAAGAATGCTGGTGCTACTTATCAACGGGCTATGGTAACATTATTCCATGACATGATCCATAAAGAAATTGAATGTTATGTGGATGACATGATTGCCAAGTCCCTCACAGAAGAAGACCACCTGGTAAATCTGTTGAAGTTATTCAAGCGTCTGAGAAAGTACCAATTGAAGCTAAACCCCAACAAATGCACATTCGGGGTACGATCTGGTAAGCTGCTGGGATTTATTGTAAGTGAGAAAGGGATTGAGGTTGACCCTGACAAAGTTAAAGCCATTCAAGAAATGCCTGCACCAAAAACTGAGAAAGAAGTTCGAGGGTTCCTAGGTAGATTGAACTACATTTCAAGGTTCATATCTCATCTTACAGCAACCTGCGAGCCCTTGTTCAAGCTATTAAGAAAAGAACAAACGGTCAGGTGGAACGAAGACTGCCAGAGGGCTTTTGACAAAATCAAGGAATACTTACAGGAGCCTCCGATCCTTATGCCTCCAGTTGAAGGAAGACCTCTGATCATGTACTTGACGGTATTAGAAGAGTCAATGGGGTGTGTGCTGGGCCAACATGACGAGTCTGGTCGAAAAGAGTACGCAATATACTACCTAAGCAAAAAGTTTACCGACTGTGAACAACGTTATTCACTGCTCGAGAAAACTTGTTGTGCTTTAGCGTGGGCTGCTCGCCGACTGAGGCAGTATATGTTGACCCACACTACCTTATTGATCTCAAAGATGGACCCGATTAAATACATTTTTGAGAAGCCAGCACTTACCGGACGGGTTGCAAGGTGGCAAATGATTCTCACAGAATATGACATTCAGTACACATCCCAAAAAGCTATCAAAGGCAGTGTATTGTCTGATTATCTAGCTGAGCAACCCATTGATGATTACCAGCCTATGAGATTTGACTTCCCTGATGAAGACATCATGTTCATAAAAGCAAAAGATCATGAAGAGCCTATTCACACTGAAGGGCCTGACCCAGAAGAAGAATGGACTATGATGTTTGATGGGGCCGTTAATATGAATGGTCGTGGTGTTGGTGCAGTACTCATTACGCCTAAGGGAGTTCACATGCCTTTCTCGGCAAAACTCACCTTTAACTGCAATAACAATGAAGCTGAATACGAAGCTTGTATTATGGGTCTTGAGGAAGCCATTGACCTCAGGATCAAAACTTTGACTGTGTTCGGAGATTCAGCTCTGGTAATTAATCAAACCAATGGCAATTGGTACACGCACCAAGATCATCTGATACCTTATCGGGAATACACAAGGAGGTTATTGACTTTCTTCACAACAGTCAAGCTTGAGTATATCCCTCGAGACGAAAATCAGTTTGCAGATGCCTTGGCTACCATTTCATCCATGATCAAAGTTCAAGCTGCCAACTTTGTGCCTCAAATTGCAGTATCCAGACTTGACAGACCAGCATGTGTGTTCTCAGCAGACATTGTTAAAGATGATAAGCCTTGGTACCATGACATCAAATGCTTCTTGGAGGATCAAACATACCCACCTGGGGCATCTTCCAATGATAAGAAGACGTTAAGAAGGCTAGCTGGTAGTTTCTTCCTGAACACTGATGGTTCCCTGTATAAGAGAAACTTTGATATGATACTTCTCAGATGCGTTGATAGGGCAGAAGCAGACTTGCTGATGCACGAGGTGCACGAAGGATCCTTTGGTACCCATGCTGGAGGGCATGCAATGGCTAAAAAGTTGCTAAGATCAGGCTATTACTGGATCACAATGGATGCAGACTGTTGTGCCTATGTCAGAAAATGTCATAAATGCCAGATTTATGCGGATAAAGTGCATGTGCCTCCAAATCCTCTGAATGTGATGTCTTCACCCTGGACCTTTGCCATGTGGGGCATTGATATGATTGGCAAGATTGAACCATCTGCTTCAAACGGCCACAGATTCATCCTGGTCTCTATTGACTATTTTACTAAGTGGGTTGAAGCAGCATCTTATGCCAATGTTACTCGCCAGGTGGTAGCAAAATTCCTGAAAAGAGATATCATATGCAGATATGGAGTGCCCGAGCGAATCATTACTGATAATGGTTCTAATCTGAACAACAAGATGATGGCAGAACTGTGCCGGGACTTCAAAATCCAGCATCACAATTCCTCTCCTTACCGACCAAAGATGAATGGTGCGGTAGAGGCAGCTAACAAGAATATCAAGAAGATTGTGCAGAAAATGGTTATCACCTACAAAGATTGGCATGAGATGTTACAGTTTGCTTTACATGGATACCGAACGTCAGTCAGGACGTCGACAGGGGCAACTCCTTTCTCTCTGGTGTATGGCATGGAAGCAGTCCTGCCTATTGAAGTAGAGATTCCTTCACTGCGCGTGATGATGGATGTCAAGCTGGATGAGGCTGAATGGGTGCGTGCTCGTTATAATCAGCTATGTCTAATTAAGGAAAAGAGATTAGCGGCTATCTGTCATGGTCAGCTTTATCAGAGGAGAATGAAGCGGGCGTTCGATCAACGAGTACGTATTCGAGAGTATCGAGTGGGAGAGCTTGTGTTGAAGAGGATCGTTCCTCCAGGTTCAGATAACAGGGGCAAGTGGACCCCAAACTACGAAGGACCATTCATAGTGAAGAAAGTCTTCTCAGGAGGAGCACTGATGCTCACCACTATGGATGGAAATGACTTCCCATCCCCTGTTAACTCGGACGCAGTTAAAAAATACTTCGCATAAAAGACCCGCTGGACAAAAAAACAGAATTATGGTCCAGGCAAAAAAGGGCATCCCGGCGAGCTAAAAACAGAATAAAAGCTCGGGCAAAAATTAGGGAAAAATAAAAAAATGTACACCCGCTGAGTTGAAAAGCCACATCGGACAATTCAGGCAAAAAAAGGTTAGCCCGGTGGATTGAAAACCCGAAACGGCGATCCACGCAAAATCAGGGAATAAGCGAACAACTGTGCTCCGGTTTATCTGAACCACATCACCGCTTCAAACAGCTTGACCACATCAGAAGGGTAGAGATCAGTCCCCCCATTCTCTTCAGAAGGCCGAAGACGGAACGAAAAGTTTTGAGGATATGCCAGTCATAGCAGGAAGGAAACTCTTAGGAATGTCGTGCCATTGCCATTAGGATAGTTTCTTTTCTCAATTTTACAGTAGTTACCTCTTTCCAGGTGGTTACTTCCTGATGTAAAAGTTTGCCTATTCAGAGGCCAATCAATAAAAAGAATATTCAGTCAAACACCGTGTTATGTTTATTTTTGTTTACAAAAATGTCCTGAATTTTTGACAAATAACATTGCATGCGAAACATGTTGCTTTTTAAACTGATAAAAATGACATTGCAGAGACACTTAACATCGCTTTGAGTGTCAGGTGACGGCAGATGAATAGATCAGACCGTACCAATCTTGGTGCACATGTGTGTATTCTGTTATTGCAGGATTTGCAGGTTATCACCGTATCCCCAAGCAGCAGAGGGTTATTTTCCAGGTAGAGGTATTTCCCCGGCAGAGCGCCTGTTTACAAGTGATTTATTCTCAGCAGGTATCTGAACACCTGCACTCCCCAGAAGTCGGGTCAATCCCCAGCAGGAGTTGGTAGAAGTCTCCCATCCTCAGTGGAGTTGTCTGAAGTTTATTATCCGCAACGGAATTGCTAGAAGTTCTCCTTGCCCAGCAGAATTGCAGGTAACTTCATTTCCCCACAGTTGTCTTTTCCAAGGGATTTCCCCAGCAGAGCAAGAAGAAATTCTCCCCAGTGGAGTCAGAGTAGGGTGATCAGATCCTCAGCAGATGTTCAAAGCAGTTAAACGAAGTATACCTCACGCAGAGTCGTCTTTCTTCTAGTGAAAGCTTCTCCAGCAAGCATCAGGTTGCCAACACTTCGTTTCCATCAGAGTTAAAAATTTTTTAGTCCCTAGCAGGTTGCCGGAATCTTCTCCCACAGGTCGCCAGGACTTCATTCCCCAGCCAGAGTGGAATTGTCTACTTCTCCAACATAATCAGCCTTTGTCTGTGTTGATGCTTATTCAGTGTTCGTTCGCACTCTTAGATACTTACCTGATGATTCAGTTTGCTCATCCGCAGTCTCCAGAAGAATTAGCACCTTATGGCACTCGTCTGTGCACTTTCCCCAGTAGAGTCTATATCTACTAGCACTCGTCTGTGCTCGCATCTTTATTTGATGCTCATCCTCTTTCAGCACTCGTCTGTGCTCTCATCTTTATTTGATGCTCATCCTCTTTCGGCACTCGTCCGTGCCTTTTCCTCAGCAGGTTCCTCTTTATTTGAGGTCTTCCCCAGCACTCGTCCGTGCTAGCATCTTTATTTGATGACCGTCCGCAGCTCTCGGCAATCGTCCGTGCTTATTAGTTCTTTGAAGTTTTTCCCCAGTGAAGTTGCCTGTACTCGTCTGTGTGCGCATCTTCATTTGGTGCTCGTCCGCATCCCTGCAGCACTCGTCCGTGCATTTTTATTTTTTTGATTCCTCTTTATTTGAGGCATATCCCCAATAAAGTCGCCAGTACTCGTTCGTACTCGCATCTTTATCTGATGCTCGACCGCATCTCTTAGCACTCGTACGTGCTTGTTACTCCTTTGAAGATTTCTCGTCCACATCCTTCGACACTCGTCCGTGTCTATTACTTATCTAGTGCTCGTCTGCACGCCCCGACACTCGTCCGTGTTTGGTATTTTCTTTTGAAGATCGTCTGAAATAAGCTGATACTCGTCTGTATCTTTGCTGACACTCGTCCGTGTTAGATTGTTCCCTATTGAAGATTCCAATGCTCGTCTGTGTTGGATTTCTGGTATTCGTCTATACCAGTGATTGATACTCGTCCGTATCATTATTAGAAGCACTCGTCCGTGTTTCTTGGATCATCGTCCGGTACTCGTCCGTATCGTCGACTTATGACACTCGTCTGTGTTTCTTTGATGATCATTCCGGTGCTCGTCCTATTGAAGAGGTTGAAAATCCTGATGGTGGGATTAAAGCATCAAAACAATTACCGGAACCTCCGTAAGGGTTATCCGAAGAAGACTCGTCCGTCTTATTCCACTTATCTGCGTAAGGATTCGTGAAGAGGATACATCTATCCTAGTTGCATGTCTTTCCCAAAGACTTATATGCATTTCCGGAACCTGCGTAAGGGTTATCCGAAGAAGACTCGTCCGTCTTATTCCACTTATCTGCGTAAGGATTCGTGAAGAGGATTCGTCCATCCTAGTTGCATGTCTATCCCACAAACTTATATGCATTTCCGGAACCTGCGTAAGGGTTATCCGAAGAAGACTCGTCCGTCTTATCCCACTTATCTGCGTAAGGATTAGTGAAGGAGATTCATCTATCTCAGGTTACTTTGAAGATTCTTAAGGGCTCGTCCGCTCTCTGCGCCTGGCGTCATAGGTCATTCGAAGACTCGTCCGTCTCGTGATTCATCAGAGCCTTTGGTTTCGTTGGAAGGAGCTCGTCAGCTCATCTCTCAGCTCAGTTGCAACGTCATTGGATTGGGTTTATTTCCCATTTTTTGTTTTCTGCATCAGAGCGCAAATTTCCGTTTTTCTTGGGTATTCAACCACAATTTATCTTGAACGGCCGAAAGCGGAAGCAATCGTCCTTTTCAGATCAACAGTTGCTTGAATAGGGGCAGCTGTAGAACCCCAAATTTGCCCTCTTCATTTTAAGCATCATAATACACCATTTGCATCATAAGCATATCATATATATAGCATTATAGCATAGAAAAATAAAGCATGACAAGCATCAAGCCCTAGCATGAGGCATATGGCCATCTGGGGAGGTGTTGAAGGCCATTTAAGCCAAGACAAGGGTTCCAATGGATTTGTGAGAGGCCTATGATGAGTCTAGACTCCTTTGGCAAGGCCAAGTTCACTTGCAAAAGCTCAGAAGATTGCTTAATCATCACAAGTTTCAAGACAATGCAAGGCTCCTAAGCAGTGCGACCAAATTAGGGTTTTGGTTTCAAGGGCCTTAACCTCATACTTTTGGCCAACTCTTTTGGGAAATTTCTTCTATATGATAAGAGGTTCCTACATGTCAATTTTCATGGAAAATTTCCAAGTGGAAGTCAGTCTTTGCCTCAGTTACTTGCAGATGAAGCAGAAAGTCAACTGGGCCCAGAAAAAGTCAACTGTGCCATTCCAAGGGGTCCAACCCAACTTTTTTTGGCCAAATGAGGTCTATTCAATGTTATAAGATTATTGGTGAGCTTAGAGTCCAATAATTTTGGTGGTTTGAGGGGTTTTGGCAAAAGTGCACAAATTTGGTTATGGAAAAGTTACTATTTTTGACTATTTTGACCTAAAACTTCACAAGGCCTTAACTTGATCAAAAAATCTTCAAATGGACCAAAGGTAAACATGAAAGTTGGAGAGTAAGGGCTGCCATTTTCAAAAAGTACAAGAGCATTTTCTGGAGATTCATAGATTTTTCTATAAGTCCCTCAAAAAAATGGCCATTCTAGGGCAAATTTCAAAAATTCAAGGCCAAGCCATTTGCACAAAGGCTCAAAAGTGGATAGTTTGTTATGCTATGTACAAATTAAGTTTACACAATAAAAATGCATCTCATTTAGGTCATTTGGCTCAAAGAAAAGTGGCAAAATTCGTGCACATGAGAAAGTTCCATAAAACTTGCATTTTACACTTGAATTTGCACAAGGCATGACAATTGTGTGATAGCTTACATCCAAGGGCTGAAATTATTTGTTGGGAATCATTGGTGGGATGGTGAATGCACATGCAAGAGAGGCCAGCAAATCATGATCTTGGCATGCTTATGGCACACTTGGGCCAAATTTGCATTTTCACAAAAATCAGCTCTCTCTCACGTGCATTTGATCTAATCCTTTTGCATTGCCTTATATATTACATAACAATCAGAATTAGGGTTAGAGGCAGCCAGAATACACACTCGTTCTCTCATTCTCATCTCTTATGCAAAATTGCTCATTCTCCACAAACTCTTGCTACAAGACTCCATTCACAAAACTCTTGCTGGATTCTTGATCCTCATCACTCATAGATCATTTCCATACCATTTGTTTGGATTATTCTTCAAGAATCATTCATTTCCCATTTCTTGTGCACATTTGCATTTTGTGCCATAACTTTTGATCTAGGCAAGCTTTCTTCAATCCAAGACCATATCCATACTCCTCTCATCTCAAGGATCATTAAGCACCCATGGATCTAGATTTATAGTGAAGTTTGTTCAAGTGGCCATTTGAGGAGCTTTGAAGCACAAGGAAGCATATTGCTGGATTCACAAGCTTGCAAAGCCTTAGATGCATTTATTTTGCATCTAAGGGGATAAGGAGATCATTTGCCATCATTTTATACCATTCTTGACTTCAAATTTTGAACAACACCTCAGGTATACTCAAAATTCGTATCTCATAGAAATGTGTTTGGTTGTGTGTTTTAGAATCCTCATGTTGCGCTGGTTACAATGCTCTTTGTAGTTTGTGAAATGGTTGAGTATTTACAAAGTTATGTTGATTTAAAGTTTGATGGACATTTTTATTTTCACTCATATCTTGAGATTCTTTGAGTTTTTATCCAATCCAAGCATGGATTCGTGTTTAGGGGTGTTGGATTATGCATTCTGGAAAGTTTGGTGGCTTGCCGCGGCTTGATTTGAGTTTTTGAATGGATAGGGTTAGGGTTAGGGTTCTTGTTTCATTAATGGAGGAGAGAGGGTTAGGGTTTGCATGAATAAGATGGTTCAGCGCTATTTTCACCCCCCATGCGAGGCCCATTGAGTTTTTTAACTGTGCGCGTTTACTCTTTGCACCCCCTTGGCCCATTTGTTTTATTTTTATTTCTTTTCTTTACCAATTTATTCCATTTGCTTTTAATTCATTTAAAATATTTCCTTAACTCTAAAAAATACAAACAAATTCATATGCACTCCTTGATTCATCTAGTTTTTTATCATGATTTTTCCAGATTTTTATTTTCATCCCACGTGGCCAAATAAATTCAGCATTGAGCATTGCTTTCTTGTGAACTCTCATAGACCAATCTGCCTTGTATAATTTCTATTTTTTTTATCCTTTAAGATATGAACCCCATTCTTTTTGCATTCAAACCCTAAGACACTCTAATATCTTCATGATTTATCTTGGATTTTTCACAAACTTCCTTGCTGGATTTTGCTTGAGTTACTTGTGCCTTAAGTTTCAAAACCCTAAATGGTAATACCTTGCATCCTTGAGCTTCATTGACCTAGTTTGGTGCTGTATTTTTGCAAACCCTTTTAGATTCTCATTTATTTGTGTTTGGAGAGTACTTTTCTGGTTGGGTAGAATTTTTAAGTGCTTGGATCTTTTTCTTGGGTATTTTCTTCCTCACCTTGCCTTGTTTTGCATTCTTTGAGTCTTCTAGTCTCTTTTAAGTTTATAAGGGCACTTGTGCCAACTTCTCTTCATCTCTTGGGGTCCTTTAGAGGTTTATGGTTGCTCCTGGTCTTAGGATAGGGTTTGAATCTCCTTGAGTCTTGGTGTTGGATCTCTTTTATGTGCTTTATTTCTTTAAGTGTTAAGCATGCCTTCATTGCATTTGTTTCACTTCCAATCATCTCAATGTGATATTGTGTTGCTTTGCTTATCATCTTGTGAACTCTTTGCCATGCCTATATGCTTGTGTAGCTTCTGACTTGTTGGTTCATGCCTTGATTTTATGTTGTTACACTAACCTTGCAGGGGCTATGGTAAGTTTGAGATGTGGGAATTGAGTTCCACATCTCCATTTCTCATCTCTCCTCATATTGTTTATATGGACTAACATCTTCTTGTTGGGCTTAGGCCTTTCTCATCTCTCCTTTTATCTTCTTCTTCTCTTGAGATCCTTTTTAGGTTATAAAGACCTCACAAACCCTAGGAACTCCATGCATGCTAACTTAGGATAGAAACTTCCCCCTAGTTTTTCCTTTTTGCTCCTTTGGTTCTCATTCTCCTATCATCTCATGACTCTTAAAAAACACTTAATAAATGTGAAGTGATGCATTGATCCATAGCCTTATCCCATGAGGTATGCTTGTAGTCTTCCCATCTTGGGATAGTACATGTTTACCTTGTGATGCACAAGTCTGATCAAGGTATCTTCTTCATAAAGAAAAGCCTAAAAAAAAACACTTCTTCATTTGTAAATAATCAAAACACTTAATAAGTAAACAAGTTAGTGAGCCTAAGCCCTAGTCTTTGGGTTCAAGTTTTGGGGATCTGCTCCTTACTTGAGTGTGCTTGTTCTATTATTCCATCTTGGAATGTAGCGACAAGTGCGCATTCCATGGAAAAGAGCTTGAGTTCACTTCCTTGTGACACACTCATAAAAGCTTTATAAAAAACACAAATAAACAATAAGCGTCTTTCCTTCGGGAATTCTTTTCTCATATCCTTCACTACGTCCGCGAACTTGCTCCTACTTGTCATTTTGCAAGACGGTAACGCACTCGTCGTCCGAGTCTGCAACACCTGAGCAATGGCATAGGCAGTTCAAGCCTTAATTCACAAGCAATTTCCTTTGGTACCCCTAGTTAGGGGAACTACGGCGTCTCTGATCCTCATTATCCTGATGAGGTACGTAGGCAGCGGGGTAGGGCCCGTTCGAGCACAATCTTTATTTTCCCTACATTTTTTTCTCTTTGTTCTTTTATTCATTTCTTTTCCAGTTCCAGTTTCTTTTCATTTTCATTTCTTTTGCTGCAGTTTTCATACCCTCACCCTTTGAAATAGTTTCTTTTGCAAGCGTGGATCCCGTCGGGTACGGCGGACGATCTGGGTGCTAATACCTTCCCAGGTCGTAACCGACTCCCGAACTCATTCTCTTTGGTTCGCAGGACCTGTGTCCTTCCTTTTCTTTTCTTCTGGTTTGTGCAGCATTACCATTCCCTCTTTTCGGGATAAAAATGCCTGGCTGGCGACTCTATTCTTTTTCCGCGCCACTTTCGCGTTTGTACCAGGATGGAAATCCGGGGAGTGACACTTATGATGCATGATGATGCTATGATGTTATGCTCAATCACAAACATGTGGCACACACAAACAAGTCACACAATAGCCCTAGGTTTAGAGGCTTGCATGAGGTTTTAAAGGTAAGTACCCTCCCCTGAAGTTTGGTTGGTTCATTATGTCCTATAAAGTAACCAGGTTCTAAGGGATCTCAATATCATTGATCCTTCACAAGGGTGGTTGTTCAGTAGGCAACTTATTTGCCAACCAAAACCCTCCAAGTTTAGGATCTCAATGAGTGTAGCATCGAGTATCAACCAACTTCAGTCATTACCAAAGCCGGTTATCTCATTACTTTCTAAAGGCCAAAATGGGATGACTAGGGTTCTAAAAGTCAGTTAGTGTATTGACAACATATGGCAGCCTCATATTATCCTCAACTTGCTTAAGGAACATAAGCACCAACCAAGAAGTCACACTAACTATGGCCACCAGATCAACCATATCGGTATACGCCGTACAGTTTCCTTGGTCTATTGCCATTTACCTAAGGTACACTAGATCCGGGTTAGGATCTTTCACACACAAGAGCACCCAATACGTAAAGTAAAGCAAACAAAGCAAACAAATTTAAAGTGGTCTAATTCCTAAGGGTACCCCTCTTTTATTAAATCCCCAGCAGAGTCGCCAGTTCTGTAACACGGTGGGAGAACTGACTTTGTATAAATGTTGCAGATAGCAAGAGTCGCCACCGACTTTTATTTTATCCAAAAGAAAAGGACATAAAAAACAGGAAAGACCTTAAAAAGATTTTGAGTTCGGGGGGTAGGTTATACAAAGGGAAGGTGTTAGCACCCTTTATATCCATGGGCTCTTAGTTACTTAGCTCACTCTAAATTGTTTTGAGAAAGGTGTAGTGTGTGATTAATAATTTTCTAAGTACTTTATAATGATCCTCGTATGAATGTATATAAAGACTTTGTTTTGAAAATTTGTTTGAAATATGAAGTGTAAAATGTATTTTTGAAATGTGTGAGCGAGTAATTAAGAGAAACCTACCCTAGATTAAGTCTTTACTGTTCTTATGTCCTTTCAATGGTAAGACTATCCCTATTATTAAGGAATAGGTAGTCATTACCTTGGATGTGAGAAGGGACATGTATAGGGACAATCTGAATGTAGGCAACTGTAAGGTGTCTTTAGCAATTCGTAGGGACTTATCATCTTTTATTCGAAGGGACAAGACCATTTATCGTAGGCAACCTCGAAGGGACTTGATCTTATAAACTGAAGGGACTTGATGATATTTATGAAGGGACTTTGCTTAAGACACCTTACTTGACCTTTGAAATAGGCAACATGAGAGGTAACCCTAGAAAGTGCAAGATGGCGATCAAAGATCGACTTACGTGTGTGAGTGTTCATGTTCAAATATTTATCTTTTTAAATTAGTTATTCTAAATCAATTTTAATCACAAGCATGTTATGCACACCCTAGAATTACTAACCATACAATTAATATATTCACAATAAAAATAAATCAAAAATATAAACCTAAACTATTACAAAGCTTTGGGATAGTTACAATATAATCGGGAAATATAAATAATGATAAATAATGATAAATAATAATAAATAAGCAATAATAATCAATAATAATAAGAGTGAATATAAAAATAAGAGGAAATAAGAAATTAGCAAAATAAATTAATATTAGGAGGTATTTTAAATATTTTAATAAAAATGGTATTTTAATAATAATAAATAAAGACTAAATTATATACATATTTAATAAATGACTAATAATTAATTATGATTTATGAAAATATTAAGTCAAATTCTAAAGTTAAGAAAATATTAGGGTTAGGGTTAGAAAAAATTAGGGTTATAATTATGAGAATTAGGGTTTTACTTATTAATTTATAAAACAAATCAATTTATTTACAAAATATATATATTTAATAATATGAACATATAATATAATAAATATAATAATTAGGTTTTTTTAAGAAAATAATTTGAATTAAAAAAAATACAAGTTTTTATATAAAAGAAAATAATATATACATTTATTTTATAAATTATTATTTAAAGAATTAATTGAATTAAATAAATAAAACAAAAAAAATAGTGAAAATAATGAAAAAAAAAACATACCTGGGGCTGGGATTCGAACCCAGGCCCTAGGTTTTCCACCCCCAAGACCAACAGCATCACCACCAGGTCAAGTACGCTCTGGTGTTATCATTAGGAGTTTAATTTGTTTTATTGTTAACCTGCAAAAATCAAAATAAATGCAAAAAACAAAATGGCCTGGGGGGAGTCGAACCCAAGACCATTATATTCACACACCAACACACAAACCAACTGAGCTAATACTACGCATTCAACATACAACCAACAAACAAACATTATATTTTAAAACAACTTTTTGAATTGAATTTTGGCGCCACTGACTTCATCTTCCCCAATTTTCCTGCGAAAATTCCTGCGTTTTCTTCTACGCATTTACCTGCGAATCCAGTTTCGTAGGTTTTCCTAGCCAGCTTCAATGATCATCAAACCTGTAACAATTCATCGAATTGAAAGCACCAATGCACTCTATACAACAAACCCAGTTCAATTATATTTTCAGAATTCATTTATATTTGGTTAATCGTGAAATCCTAAATGAGGGACATAAACCCTAGCTATGGCCGTTTACGATTTAAGTCATGAACCTTCAATCTAATTGTCCAGAAAGCTTGCAAACTTCATTCTAAACATAAATCAACAACAAAAATTAGTAAATGATGCATAAACAATGAAAATCGAAAATCAAAAGTTCAAGAGCAATTCTGATTCAGTTACGGCTTATGACCATGCTTTTGATGTATATGATGATTGAAATATGTTCAGTGAATTTCAAGGAAGCTAAAGCAACCTTCAAAAGTTATTGAAATTGCTCAAAAGTATGAAACCGAATTTGGAATTTTTTGAATATTTTTGACTCTTGCTCTTGTTCTTGGAGGCTGGATTTTTCGTCCCCCCAGCATTGTGATGTCTTTACCTATATGTAGTCAATGTAATTAGGTCATAACTTTGTGGATTTGTGGGATTTGGCTTGATTGCTTGATCATGAAGTTTCCTCTTTTCAAATATTGAAAAATAATTATCTAACCTTTCTAAATCAAGCTAGGACAAAATTGGATCAGATCAATCATCTCTAAATGGTGTTTATGACTTTCTAGAATCACAATCTCATCCAAATATTTGATTTATATATTTTATTTTAATTTAATTTGCATTTTAATGAATAAAATTCAAATAAATACTAAATGAAAAATAAAAAAATCAGAAAATGCTTGGATTGGATCGTGCTTGATGATATTATGAAGATTGGGTGGCAATTTGGTAGGCCCATTTGGCAAAAATTGGTTTTAAGGCCCCATTTGCTTCATAAACCTCTCAAATATTTCTCAACTTTGCAAAGACATAAGTCCCTAAATTTTAAGGATATGAAGGTGTTCTTGGACATTTTAGAAAGCTTGAAGAGTCCTCTAACAAACCTCTTTGGTCTCATGTCCATATCCTTTACCATTCTCAAGTTATGCCCTTTGGAAGATGTTGACTTTTTGTTGACTTTTAAAATGACCTATAATGTCTTGGGTCATACCTTCCAAATGAAGCATTTTTGGGCTTGGCTTGTGAGACACAAAGTTGTAGAGAATTAAATTTCCTTTAAAATGAGATTTGGATGGAAAATTATTGATGAAGCATGTGAAAGTTATGGCTGGTCAAAGTTCAGTTGACTTTTCATGTGAAAACCCTAATTTAGAAACTCCTGATTCTTGATGATCTGAAATCTCCTTGATGAATCATGATCAACCCTTGATCAAATGATTAATTTTACTTCATATAATTGATGTTGGCAAAAAATCATGAAGTTTGACTTTGATTTGACAACAATTGACCTCAGTTTGACTTTTTAACCACTTTGACTGATTTTTGCATATCTGATCATCTGACTGAGCAAACCTTTTGGGAAAGCCTTGAAACTTGAAATAGGGATTCTTGAAGACATATAGGATGTTATGAAGCTCACTTGAAGCCTTGGAAGTCCATTTATCCTGATGAAATCCAAAACCCTAGTTTAAGATGTATTGCTTAGGAGGATGCATTGTCTGAGGGGATTGTCAAACTTTCTGACTAATTGTGGACCTTGTGAATCTTGTGAACCTCTTTAGATACCTTGTGAACCTTGTGAACCTCTTGGGACACCTTATTACACAATGTCTTGTCTAGGTGAGGGCAAATTTTGGGGTGCAACACCATGGAGCCTGTTGCTGAAGGAGATACTCATTATATCATCCTTCATCCAGATATGCCCACTGACATGGAAGAGTTGCAGAGGTCCTGGATCCAGTTGAAGGAACAAAGGGATACTTTTGAGACTCATTTCAAAGCTAGTCAAGAAAGAATCCTGGAGATGACAAGACAACTTCACGAAGAGCGGAATCTCAACACATACCTCCATACAAAGAGGAAACGTCCATGGGAGGCTTAAAACCCCATCTTTGTATTTATTTCATTTTATTGTAAGCCCAAGAGGCAAGCAAGTTTATTGCTTACTAATAAAAGTTTCATTTCTGGTTGTTTACACAAATTTAAATTCTACGGTCCTTGAAAACATTGCATATGCATCTACATACCATATCATTGCATCACAGGTTTCTTATGAACAGGTTTCTTATCTCCTCGCTGTTTATTTCAGCAGAAATGGCTCTCGAACAAACTGTTAAGGATCTCCAGGCTCAGAATGCACAATTTCAAGAACTGATCCTGAACTTGTCCAAGGGACAAGATGAGCTGAAGGCACTTCTGACTAAGAAGAAGAAAAAGACTAGAAAATCAGGGGGCCTCATCAACCTGGGTAGAAGATTCAGAGGTCCTATCAAGACAAAAGAAGAGGTTGAGGATTTTGAGTCTGAAAATTTTGAGAAAGAAAGAGGTAGTCTCCATGGTACTGTGGAAGATTCTGATTCTGAGGAGAACTATTATCATGATCCTGCTAGTGAGGAGAAGTATAAGATATTGGTAGACAGAATGAACGCTATGGAACTACAAAAATCTTCTGGGCTTGATTTTGAAGATTTGAGTTTAGTTAATGGAGTGGTTATACCTATTGGCTTCAAGGTTCCTGTTTTTGTGGTGTATGATGGTGTTTCATGTCCTAAACTGCACTTGAGGTCCTATGTCTGGAGGATTCAACCACATACTGCTGACAAGAAACTGTGGATTCATTTATTCCAAGAGAGTTTATCTGGAGCTCAATTGGAATGGTACTATCAATTTGAAAGTGTTAATATTTGTGATTGGAATGATCTTGCTGAGGCCTTCTATAGGCAATACCAATATAATGCTGATTTAGCACCAACTCGCATGCAGCTCCAAAGCATGTCTATGGGTGCTAAGGAGAGTTTCAAAGAGTATGCCCAGAAATGGAGAGACCTGGCTGGCAGAGTTCAACCTCCTCTGACTGATAGGGAGCTGGTGGATATGTTTATGAGTACGTTGAATGGTCCTTTTTATAGTCACCCTATTGGCAACTCATCATCTGGTTTCACTGAGATGATAATGACTGGAGAAAGTGTGGAAAGTGGGATAAGAAGTGGTAAGATACAGGTGGGTGCCTCTTCATCAAGCACTGCTAAGAAGCCCCTAGTGGAAAGAAGGAGTCTAATTCTGTGTATGGTCAACATAGTCGTAACAGGAAACACCAATCTATGGGAGCAGTTCACATCTCCAATCCTGCCCCTACAGCACCAGATCAACAATAAAACAATCAACAGAAGCCTAGAAGACAGTTCACCAAGATCAACATGTCACTGGCCCAAGCCTTGCAACACATGTTGAAAGGGGAGCTAATTACTTTAAGGGATCCTCCTCAGAATCCTAATACATCCTCTCCTCGGTACAATCCTAATGTAAGATGTGCATATCATTCTAATAGTCCGGGACATGACACCAACAACTGCTGGGTGTTGAAAAATAAGATTCAAGACATGATCGAAACTAGGGAAATTGAATTTGACCCTCCTGGGACCCCAAATGTGATCACAGCTCCTATGCTCAATCATGAGAAGACTATTAATGCTGTTGATGAGGTTTCATATGTTTCTTCAGTAGAAGATATGACTACACCATTATCCATTATCAAGAAGAAGTTGGTGCAGGCTGAGTTCTTTCCAGGTTGCAAGGAAGACTGTTTTTACTGTGCCTATAAACCTGATAGCTGTTGGAAGTTGAAAGATGGTATTCAACGCCTCAAGGACAATTACACTATATTGTTTGAGAGGACTCCCTATGTGGAAAGTATGTGTGAACATATGACTCGAAACCTGAAGCTTGAAGATGTAGCTATGGTTAATAAAGTACCAGTAAGGATTACCTCCAAAGGTCCTGTCAGGATCACCTCTGAAGGTCCTGTCAGGATTACTGCTGAAGGCCCTGTGAAGACTGTTGTTGAAGCTAGAGTGGCTCCCATGATCATTACCACTCCTAGCCCTGTTCCTTATACTTCTGATAAAGCTATACCCTGAAATTATGGTTCTGATGTTTATATCCATGGTGTCAAACAAGAGCCTTTGACTAATGCACCTGTTACTGATGTTAATCTTGATGTGGACAATATTGCTGGATATAGTAAGGTCACCAGAAGTGGAAGAATTTTCTCCCCTCAAGACACCTCTAAAAGTACAGTTACTCCAGTTCATACCTCTAATTTTGGGCCAAGTACTGATGCCCGGGGCAAAGGTCCTGTGATTGAACCTGTGCAAGCTGAGGCGCCAACTGCTGAAAATCTTTCTAAACATATGGAAGAAGTACTGAAGATCATTCGCAAAAGTGATTATGATATTGTTGACCAGTTGGGGCATACTCCCTCCAAAATCTCCATGTTATCTTTGCTGCTGTGTTCTGAGGCCCATGCTAAAGCCTTAATCAAGTTCTTAAAGGTTGCTCATGTGCCAAATGAAATTTTTTGTGGATCAATTTGAGAATTGTGTTGCACATCTGACTAGTGATAATGGTCTGGGCTTTTCTGATGCTGATCTGACTCCTGCCAAGAGAAACCATAACAGAGCTCTGCATATCTCCATTGAATGTAGGGGCACTACTTTGTCTCATGTACTAGTGGACAATGGTTCTTCATTAAATGTGCTCCCTAAGGAGGTTCTGGACAAGCTCGATCCTGAAGATGTTGTGTTAAGACCAAGTAATGTGGTGGTAAGGGCCTTTGATGGTTCAAGAAGAGTGGTACATGAAGAAGTAGACCTCCCAATCAAAGTAGGCTCTCAAGTCTGTAACTTCCACCTTGCATCAGAAGTTGAAGTATCTGGTGAAAAACAAAATTGTCACTATCTATGGTGAAGAAGAGTACATGGTTAGCAATGTGAATACTTTCAAATATGTAGAAATTGAGGGTGAATTGGTTGAAACTCCGTGTCAAACATTTGAAGTTGTTCCTTGCTCTGCTCTTGTTCCTCAGTCTGTCCCTGCTTCTGAAAGAGCACCTGTGGTTACTAGAATACCTCCTGCAATGGCCTCCTCAAAGATGCTAAGGCTGTGGTTGAAAAAGGTGGTTGTGCTATTTGGGGTCAGCTTCCCAACATCCCTTACAAGTCTGACAAGTTTGGTTTGGGTTTCACTGCAGAATCTCAGAGGACTGTTCGTCGTGCTCGTGCTGTTCGTATCACTAATCAAGGGGTCATAAGAGATCAAATCAATGTTGTGGGTGACCATGATGAAGACTACAACCGGGATGATTGGATCTTTCCTACCATGGGTGATGGGCTCAACAATTGGAAGGCTGAAGACGTCATTCATATCTCCTTTAGTCAGGAGTAAATACTATTACTGTGTTCTGTTTTAAGTTTGTAATTTCGAACAATAAAACCTTGTAAGCCTTGTGTCTTATCCGGGGCACAATGGTATGCTTGTTTAGGGATGTCATTTCATTTGCATACTTCATTCAATAAAATCAATGGACGTTTCATTTTCGTAAATATTGTGTTCCTTGTCTTTTTTTTATTTATTATTTCTGTTTTATCAGCTATGTGTTCTTACACACACCCACATCACTAAAATGAAGATCCTCATCCACTCTGGATCCTGTTGATAACAGTTCTAGTATTGCCAATTATAATTTCGAGAATCCGATCTATCAAGATGAAGATGGAAAGGAGGAAGATTGTGAAGTACCTGTAGAGCTTGTTAGGTTGTTACAACAAGAAGAGAAAGCTATACATCCACATGAAGAGCCAATCGAAGTTGTGAATCTGGGAACTGAGGAAAACAGGAAAGAGGTCAAGATAGGGGCTGAACTAGAAGATGGTGTTAAGAACAGACTAATCCAGATGTTACGTGACTATGTGGAGATCTTTACTTGGTCATATGAAGATATGCCAGGGTTGGATACTGACATTGTGGTTCACCGTCTACCGGTAAAAGAAGACTGTCGTCCAAAGAAGCAAAAGGTTCGTCGCATGCGTCCTGAAATGTTAGAAAAGATTAAAGCAGAGGTGATGAAACAATTTGATGCAGGGTTCTTAGCTGTGACTTCTTATCCTCAATGGGTTGCAAACGTGGTACCAGTACCTAAAAAGGATGGTAAGGTACGCATGTGTGTGGATTACAGGGATTTGAATAAGGCCAGTCCTAAAGATGACTTTCCACTTCCACATATTGATGTTTTAGTAGACAACACTGCTCAACATAAGGTATTCTCTTTCATGGATGGTTTCTCTGGTTATAATCAGATTAAGATGGCACCAGAAGATATGGAGAAGACTACATTTGTTACACAATGGGGCACTTTTTGTTATAAGGTGATGCCATTTGGTTTGAAGAACGCTGGGGCAACATATCAGCGTGCTATGGTGGCTTTGTTTCATGATATGATTCACCATGAGATAGAGGTATATGTGGATGATATGATAGCCAGATCTCAGAATGAGGAACAACACCTTGATCACCTGCACAAGTTATTTGAGAGGCTGAAGAGGTATAAACTGAGATTGAATCCAAACAAGTGTATTTTTGGAGTTCTGTCTGGTAAACTTCTGGGTTTCATTGTCAGTGGAAAAGGTATTGAAGTGGATCCTGCAAAAGTAAAAGCTATACAAGAGATGCCTGCTCCCCGTACTGAGAAGGAAGTTAGAGGTTTCTCGGGACGACTGAATTACATTGCAAGATTTATTTTCCAGTTAACTGCTACCTGTGAGCCAATCTTCAAGTTGTTGAAGAAAGACCAGGTAATGGAATGGAATGACGAGTGCCAGGTAGCTTTTGATGAAATCAAGAAATACCTCCAAGAACCTCCAATTTTGATGCCACCAGTTGATGGAAGACCCTTGATTATGTACCTAACAGTATTAGATAACTCAATGGGGTGTGTGTTGGGGCAACATGACGAGTCTGGTCGAAAAGAGCAGGTAATATACTACCTTAGCAAAAAGTTTACCGACTGTGAAACAAGATACTCACTGCTCGAGAGAACTTGCTGCGCTTTGACATGGGCTGCTCGCCGACTAAGACAGTATATGTTGACTCATACCACTTTATTGATTTCAAATATGGATCCAATCAAGTACATATTCGAGAAACCTTCTCTCTCCGGACGAATAACGAGATGGCAAATGATTTTAACAGAATATGATATACAGTACACCACTCAGAAAGCAATTAAGGGCAGTGTGGTAGCTGATCATTTGGCTCATCAGGCAGTGGATGATTATCAGTCTATGAATTTTGAGTTCCCAAATGAAGACATTATGATTGTTACTAAAGAACCTAGACAATATGACGGACCTGAACAGGGATCCCGATGGACTATGGTTTTTGATGGAGCTTCTAATGCGCTTGGTAATGGTGTTGGTGTTATGATCATTTCCCCTGAAGGTTGTCATACCCCAATTACTGCTAGACTTTGCTTCTATTGTACCAATAACATGGTTGAATATGAAGCATGTATCATAGGTATCAAAGCTGCCATTGAGATGAAGGTTCAGTTTTTGGACGTATATAAAGATTCAGCCCTGGTAGTTAGTCAGATTAAAGGAGATTGGGATACCAAGTACCCAAATCTCATTCCTTACAGAGATCATGTGTTGTCTTTGATCCCATATTTGAAGAGATTACCTTTGGACATATTCCACAAGGAGAGAGTCAGTTGGCAGACGCTTTAGCCACCATGAAATCTATGTTTGAGATTAGTTGGGATGATGAAGCTCCCAAAATCACTATTGATTGATTTGAGAAGCCTGAATATTGTAATGAGATTGATATTGAAGGAGTAGAGGGAAAGCCTTGGTTCTATGAAGTGAAAAGGTATCTTGAATCTCAGGAGTTCCCTGAAGGGGCATCTGTCAATGATAAGAAGTTTCTGAGGAGGATTTCTGCTAAGTTCTTCTTGAGTAATGGAATTTTGTACAAGCGCAATCATGACTTTGCTTCATTGTGTGGATAAGAAGGAAGCAACAGAGATTATGGAAGACATGCATGATGGGATCTTTGGCACTCATTCTAGTGGTCATACCATGTCAAAGAAGATATTGAGATCAGATTACTATTGGTCTACCATGGAAGCTGACTGCTATCAACATTCCAAAACATGACACAAGTGTCAGATTTATGCTGATAAGGTGCATGTACCCTCAGTTCCGTTGAATGTGTTGACTGCTCCTTGGCCTTTTGCCATGTGGGGCATTGATATGATTGGTGAGATCAAGCCTACTGCTTCTAATGGACATCGTTTCATCTTGGTTTCCATTGATTACTTCACAAAATGGGTGGAGGCAGCCTCATTTGCATCTGTTACTAAGAATTTTGTGGCTCGATTTATTAAGAATAATCTCATATATAAGTATGGCATCCCTGAAAGGATTATCACAGACAATGGCTCTAATCTGAATAACACTATGATTATTGACCTCTGCACGCTGTTCAAGATTAAGCATCATAATTCTTCTCCGTATCGTCCAAAGATGAATGGTGTAGTAGAAGCTGCCAATAAGAACATCAAAAAGATTCTACAGAAGATGACTGTTACGTATAAGGATTGGCATGAGATGTTACCATTTGCTCTTCATGGTTATCGTACTACAATACGTACTTCAACAGGGGCAACCCCATTCTCCTTAGTCTATGGTATGGAAGCAGTTCTACCCATTGAGGTTCAGATCCCTTCCTTGAGAATCATGAAAGATGCAGGCTTGGATGAAGATGAATGGATTCAAACTCGACTTGACCAGATAAATTTGATTGATGAGAAAAGGCTAGCATCTGTTTGTCACGGTCAGATGTACCAGAAACGGATGATCAAAGCTTTTAATAAGAAGGTTAAGCAAAAGGTATATCAGACTGGGGACTTGATAATCAAGTGTATCGTATTACCACAGGGTGATCCTAGGGGCAAGTGGACTCCTACATATGAAGGACCATTTGTAGTCAAAAGGGTATTTTCAGGAGGTGCCATGATGCTTACTACTATGGATGGTGAAGATTTCCCACAACCCGTAAATGCAGACTTAATTAACAAATACTACGCATAAAAAGAGACCTGCTAGGTTGACTGGCCTGGGCAAAAATAAGGGCATCCCGGCGAACCAAAAGGGTTCAGGCAAAAATTAGGATATATATATAAAAAAAATTGTACACCCGGCAAGTCGAAAACCCGAAAGGGAGGCTTGGGCAAAAAAGGGTATCCCGGTGGATTGAAAACCTGAAAAGGCAATCTAGGCAAAAGTTAGGGATTAAAGCGTATGACTATGTGTCGTTGGATCACTCATGTAACCTTAACTAGTTGTGCTACCTGGGTCAAGTTCAAACAGATAAAGATCAATCCAATCATTTCCATCTCGACATCAAAGGATGAGATACTTGAAGATAATGGCAATAGTGGAATTGAAACTCAATAGGATTATTTTTCACATAGCTGCTTTTCTTTGTTTTTGTAAAACTTTTACGACGAATTCCTCTTACTAGGATTTCTGTCTCCTTGTACAAACTTGCCTGTTCATAGGCCATTTTCTAAATAAATAAAGTCTCATCTTTAAATTCAAGTTTACTTTTCCCTTGTTTACTTAAGCGAAAACGTCCATTGGTTGTGTTTGAATGTATGTATGCTTTTGAATATGATTGATGTTTACCAAAAATGCATAGAATGCAGTAATAGTATTTACTAAGGATGAACGAGAGAAGGAATTCAACAAAGCTTCGCCGGTTCATCCCCATAGGGTAGTCTTTACGGATATTCATAAAAAACTCTTCAAGTAATATCTTATACTTCCGACTCGACGAAGTCTTCAAGCAGTTTCATATCCTCTGAAGAATTAAGTCTCCAGGATCTATGTCCATCTCTTTTATCCCCAGTCAGGATATTCAGGAACCTATTCCTTCAATAAAAAGCACGACGAACGAAGACCTGAGGTTCTGAGTACCATATTATTAAACAAGACGGGAACGAAGTCCTCATATTCCTCAGCAACGAACCGAGATTTATTTTCCCTAGCCAGCAGTTGTTATACATAGATACCCAAACACTTCAGGCTACATGATTCATACATACATCATTTACATTATATCACAGCATATGCATCCATAATCCATATGCCATTTTTACTTAAGAGCATCATGCCATACATGCATACATCAAATAATATTGCATAAACTAACCTTTTCTTTTCAGGATAGTTGCAGACAGATAAACACTATCAACTCCTTAAAACAGTTCAGAGACGATCTATACGAAGATCTAGTGCTGATACTTAATTCAGAAATAATCGTTATGAAGATTTATTTATGATGATCCACTATCTTTGGGATAGTGTGTAAATGATCTATACGAAGATCTAGCACTTAATCCAAGAGATTCTTTCAGAAGAAGTTCAGGGATAATCACCACGAAGATTTAATCCTGATATTCTTTTTGTCCTTGGGAAGGTATGTAAATGGTCTATACGAAGATCTATTACCTAATCCGGGATATTTTCCAGAAGAGATAATCGCTACGAAGATTTATTTCTAATGGTCTATGCAACAGTTTATCTGTGGGATGGTACATAAATGATCGATACGAAGATTTTGTACTTAGCCCAAGATATTACCAAAAGCAATTCAGAAAAGATCGCCACGAAGATTTGATTCTGACGCTTAAATTAAAGTATATTCCTAAAGATGGTTCAGAGCCGATCTATACGAAGATCTAAGTACTGACACCTAATGAAGGATATTCTTTTCCCCCAGAGATAATGCAGAGACGATCTATACGAAGATCTAGTGCTGACATTCAACTCAAACCATGTTACAGGAGTGATTCAGAGACGGCCTATACGAAGACCTAGTATTGATATCCAGTAACAACCTACAAATATTATCACCTTCTAATATTATGGATGGCATCTATAAGCCCATCTCTAGTTCCCCCGAGTGGCATCTTTAAGCCCACTCCAGCATATACAACCAATCAGCAATATTACTTTACGCACTGGCGAGTGCAAATTTTTGGGCTTTTGTGTTCAATCCCCTTCAACCTTCCAAGTCACGAATGGCATACAGGCCAATCTAACTCCTCATGTTTCAGAAAATTGAACAGGGGCAGCTGTTGCACCCCAAAATTTACCCTCCCCTAGTCAAGGCATTGTGTATCAAGGTGTACTAAGAGGTTCAAAAGGTTCACAAGGTTCACAGGGCATCTCAATAGGTTCACAAGGTTCACAATTAGTCAGAAAGTTTGACAATTCCCTCAGACAAAGCTCCTCCGAAGCAATGCACCCTAAACTAGGGTTTTGGATTTCATCAGGCTAAATGAACTTCCAAGGCCTAAAGTGAGCTTCATAACATCCTACATGTATTCAAGAATCCCTATGTCAAGTTTCAAGGCTTTCCCAAAAGGTTTTCTCAGTCAGATGATCAGATATGCAAAAATCAGTCAAAGTGGTTACAAAGTCAAACTGAGGTCAATTGTGGTCAAACCAAAGTCAAACTTCATGATTTTTTGCCAACATCAAGTTTATGAAGTAAAATTCATCATTTGATCAAGGTTTGATCATGATTCATCAAGGATATTTCAGATCATCAAGAATCAGGAGTTTCTAAATTAGGGTTTCCATCGGAAAAGTCAACTGAACTTTGACCAACCATAACTTTCACATGCTTCATCAAAAATTTCCCATCCAAATCTCATTTTGAAGAAAATTTAATTCTCTACAACTTTGTGTCTCACAAGCCAAGCCGAAAAATGCTTCATTTGGAAGGTATGAGCTAAAACATTATAGGTCATTTTAAAAGTCAACAAAAAGTCAACATCTTCCAAAGGGCATAATTTGAAAATGGTAAAGGATATGGACATGAGACCAAAGAGGTTGGTTAGAGGACTCTCTAAGCTTTCCAAAATATCCAAGAACACCTTCATAGCCTTAAAATTGAGGGATTTTTACCTTTGCAAAGTTGGGAAATTTTTGGGAGGTATATGAAGCAAATGGGACCTTAAAACCAATTTTGGCCAAATGGGCCTACCAAATTGTCATCCAATCTTCATAATAATGTTAAGCACGACCCATTGATCATTTTTTTATATTTTTTATATTTTATATTTTATTATTTTGGATTTTATCTAATAAAATTCAATTTTAATGAAAATAAAATATAAAAATCAAATATTTGAATCTAATCTTTGCTTTGGGATCAAATATTTGACTTTTAAAAGTGATTGATACCTTACAAATTTGTGCAAGACCAAACCAACAAGAAAATATTTGATTTTGTGACATTTATGACAATGGAATTCCTTCATCATCAAGTAACCTCAATTCATGATCCAAAGCCCATTCTTTTTAACCTAATTGCATGACTATAAGTTCACAAACACACTGCAAGCACAAGGACACGATTTGCAGCCTCCAAGAACCAAGAACAAATTCAAAATTTTCAAAGAAAAGTCATATTCAGATTTTGAGCTAGAGGCCTTTTCAAGATCAAACAAAGGTTGCAAATCATTCCTGGAAGATCACATAATATTTCTGGATCACTAAAACATCCATTATTGCATCAAAACTCCATAACCGAATTCTTCATATTCATGTTTTTTTTTCGATTTCATATATATAATTGGTTTTAAGCATATTTAACATTTGTTTTGTGTTTATGAGGTTACAAGGAGTGTTTCTGGGCGAAAAATTTGAAGAATCGTGGCCATATGGGGACTGAACCATAAACTAGGGTTCTTGAGGGTTTTGTTTGGGGGCGTATGATTGAAGTGTTTTCTAATGAAATTGATGACATAATCATGTTTGGGGACCTCATATTGACTGACTTGGACCATTAAAATCAATTTATCCATGGTATTTTTAATGTTTGACTGCGCAGAGTTTATAGTGACGAAAAAATTTCGTCACTACAAGTTTTAGTGACGGATGAGTGTCACTAAAGGTTTATTGGACGACCATAGCTTGAAGACGAAGCTTGGCGCGTTTTTGAAATTTGAATTTGTTTTTTTTAATATATTATTCGTTTCAGGGAAGATGACAATGAAACGCTGGTGTTGTTGTTGGCAAGGACGTGCGTGTTATTGCTCTTTGGCATGGGTTCGATTCCCAGGTTTTGTATTTTGTTGTTTTATTTTATCATATTTACCAGGTTTCATATTTATTGATTTGGATTCACTCTTTAGTCACTAGCACGTGATAGCCCAGTGGTCTGGTTTTGTTATGGTAAAGGGGAGGTCCTGGGATCAAAACCAGGCCTCCCCACCTTTATTTTTATCACTTGTTTTTATTTATTTTATATAATTATTAAATATTAGTTAATTTGTTTAATATTAAAACCATTAATTTTTAAACAATAATTAAACTTTATATTTTTATAAATTTCATAATTTTTCTTGATTAGTCATTTTAATTAATTTTATAAATAATTTTGTACATAATTTTTATAATATATAATTTGTAAATAATTTATTTAAGTTTTAATTCTTAACCCTAATTTTTTTTAATTAAAATACTAACCCTAATTTTTTTATTATATTTATTATTATAATTTTTATTTAATTATTATGTATCTGCTAAAGCCATGTAATACTTATAGGTTTATTTTCTATCTTTATTTTATTGTATGCTTAGTAATTTTAGGGTGTGTATAACCTAAGTCTGATTAAAAGTAACTTAGAAAATTAATTTAAATAAGATAAATATTTGAATATAAACACTCACACACGTAAGTCGATCTTTGATCGCCATCTTGTACTTCCTAGGTTACCCCTCTCAGTTGCCTTAAAACAAATGGTCAAGTCCCTCGAATATAGAGGTGTCTCAAGCAAAGTCCCTTCATAAAATCATCAAGTCCCTACAGTTTAAAAGATCAAGTCCCTTCGAGGTTGCCTACGATAAAGATCTTGTCCCTTCGAATAAATGATGATAGTCCCTACGAATTGCTAAAGACACCCCTTAAGTTGCCTTCTATGACCATACGATGACCCTACGCTTGTCCCTTACACATCCAAGGTAATAGTGTGTCTTCAGAAGTATCTTGTACTTAAGTACCCTAAGTACATCACCTCTCTAATCCATGTGCGTGAAGCCATGTGGAAACCTCCTCCAAAATAAAGTTTCAGTGACATGATGGGCATTTAATATGCGTATTTCTAGTGCCACCAACACTCACTTACCTTTTAAACACGACTCTTCCTCTCCCCGAAACAATCCTCACTTCTTAGTTAATGACAAAGACTTGGGAGACAATTGTTATGGACTGGTCAAATTAATACCCAATAATATCGATCTAACCCATTGGTCAAATACATTCATAAACGCTCATTCAACTAGTGAACATGTGGACACTAACCTAAAGCACCACACTAAAGCAAGACATCACTTTCATTCCAATTGTTAATATTTATCCAAATGCTACACATCTCGCGTCAGATCAATCAATGACAATTTTAACTATTACACATATAAATTGTGACTTTAAGTCACGCCAAGGTATTCATTAACTTTACACACTTGAAATTATCACCTCTGTTATTTACCGACTTGAGCATTAAAGTATTAAATTTACAAGTACACTCATCTCTTATCATCAGAAATATTTACCATCGTATTAAAAACCTTTCTACAATGATTGTCAACAATCTACTATTTATCTTCTGTTCCACTATGTGATAGAAACAAAGCACACAAACATTTTGAATATTTAAGATATGTTTGAATGGGTTTTTATTTTTAAAAACTAATTTGTAATTCAATTTTAAAAAAAAACAATTTTAGAGTTAAAAAATAAAAGAAAACATGTTTGACATTCATAATTTCAAAAACTATTTTAAAGTTGCATAATATTATATATCTGTAATTAATAAAAAGTGTATATTTTTTTTCTCTTTCCAGTTTTCATGATTAAAACCAAAACATTTAAAATATATTTTAATGTTAAAATTTTTAAAATTCATTAATAGATAATATTTTTTAAAAATAATTTTATAAAATTAGACAACCAAACAGGTTTTATTATTTTAAAATTTTAAAAATAATTTTACAAAACCAAATCAAATAGATATTTAGTGTTAGTAATTGATCAAACACTAATTTTGAAAGAGATTGACATAGTCTAATTTTTCATTCATTTTATTTTGTTTTCCCCCTTAATTAAACAAAAACCTCATTTTTACACTATTGATTTATACTATTCAAAGTATTTGGAATTTTTTTTTTTAAATAACCTAGTTTTATAAAAATATTTCCAAAATAACATATATTTCAAAAAAAAAATACCAAAATGACATAGTTTCTACACATGGTCGCCACACTGATTGGCGAACATGTAGAAATTTTGAGGCAATTCGCCACTTGGTTTGGCGAACATGTAGAAATTTGGAACCAATTCGCCAATCGGTTTGACGAACATGTAGAAATTTTGAACACATTCGCCAATCGGTTTGGCGAATTCATTTGCATGCAACACACGTTCGCCATTTCATTTGGCGAATTGCTTTTTACTTTATGCATGTTCGCCCATTGGTTTGACGAATATGTTATCAAACTATGTCATTTTGATATTTTTTTTGAAACTTATATTATTTTGGAAATATTTTTATAAAACTAGGTTATTTTAAAAAAAAAAATTCAAGTATTTGATTGAGTATAGAAATATTAAATATAGGTAGATACATGGAAGAACACTTTTAAGTAAATCTAAATATAGATATGGATAGAAATTCACGTCAATAGAAATTATAGTAGTCATGAACTGTTTTTGTTTATTCTGATTGAATAATTGGTTAGGTAGAGTTGAAATCAGTTGTGATTGTCATCTTTCACTTTTCCTTTATCACACTCAATCGGTTGAAAATTTATGAGTTAGTTGAAAGAAGCAGCGTTGAGTTAGAGACACATATCATTGAATCTGGTCAAATAACTAAGCAAAATAAATAGGATGAATGCACTAAGCAACAACGTGTATATATACTCAATTTTTTTGTTGTTGGTGTGTTACGTCAATCAAGCATTTATGATCGATCTTGTTTGATGATAGATCGTATTTATTGATGGCCTACACAATAAAAAACTAATGTCATTTTCTAAACTAAAAGTCAAATTAATCAACCAATATATCTTTTGTACCAAAAATTAAATAAAATCAACCAATATATTTTCAAGAACAGGACAAAGATGATGGTACCCGTGGACACCGACCCTACCGTACCTACACCAATATTTACTCATTGTCTAAAAGTTTAATCAATCTCTAAAAAAATGAAAAATCAACATTACTGGAATCATTCTTCATAGGGTGATCTATTCTTCAAAGAGGCAGTTCTTCATGCAGGATAAACTTCATAATGCTGAACACTTGAGAGGGATACAGGATATCATATGCTCTCCATATTTAACTTATCTGCAAACGAAGCTGAAACCAATTCTCAGTTATTCTACAATTTCTCCATTGCAACAGAGTTTTGGAATTTACTTGATTCTCAGATCAACGTTCCTTTCAATTATGCATACGTTGATGATTTGTGAAACATTTGTGATAGAGAGCTTGGTCCCCTAACTGCAAAGTAGTTTTCTTATACACTATCATCATTTGTCTCAATGTTATTTGGTTTCTCATAAATCAGTGTAGATTTAGAAAGAAAAAAAAAATCAATTGGAGCACAATGCAAATACATATTAGAAGAGAAATACAAAAAAAATTATTTACTCAATTCATCCAAATTAATATGTATGCGATTATATAGTAGTTATAGTTTCATTTGTATTCAATAGTTATAATAATTAATTGCATTTATATAATGGGGATATTTTTATTCCATGAGTAAGTTTCTAAAATTTACTCCATATTTTTTATCATTGATATATTTGTATTCAACAATTATAATAATTAGTAATTATTTGATATGTAATTAATTTGTTTATCTCTCCATATTTAATTATTGACTAATTATTATAATTATTGATTAAAAATGAATCAAATGCCAAAATGTGGAGTAAGTTTTAGAAATTTACTCCTTGAGTAAGAATATATATATATATATATATATATATATATATATATATATATATATATATATATATATATATATATATATAATACCAGGGTTTATTTTACTCCTTGATTAAAAATGAATCAAATGCCAAAATTCTAATTATGCCAAAATTCTAATTATTTATATATATCTATCTATCTATCTATCTATCTATCTATCTATCTATATATATATATATATATATATATATGTATATGTATATATATATATATATATATATGTATATATATATGTATATATTTATATATATATATATATATATATATATATATATATATATATATGTATATATATATATATATATGTATATATATATATATATATATATATATATATATATATATATATATGTATATATATATATATATATATATATATATATATATATATATATGTATATATATATGTATATATGTATGTATATATATATATATGTATATATGTATGTATATATATATATATATGTATATATGTATATATATATATATATATATATATATATGTATATATGTATATATATATGTATATATGTATATATATATATGTATATATATATATATATATATATATATATATATATATATATATATATATATATATATATAATACCAGGGTTTATTTTATCTAAAATCCTAAATTCTAATTATTTCAACAAACAATTGTCTCAACCCATATTTATCTCAACAATATGAGTTATATTCTCAACAAACCATAACTATCTCAACAACTCATAATTATTTCAAGTCTCAACACTATAAGTTATACTCTCAACAAAATATAATTATCTCAACAACTCATAATTATTTCAACTCTCAACACTATAAGTTATACTCTCAACAAAATATAATTATCTCAACAACTCATAATTATTTCAATTCTCAACAATATGAGTGATACTCAACAATCTCCACCTTGGTGAATATCAAACCTCTATGAAGATACACCTTCTGCTTAACACTAAGAAACATGTAACAAGTCCAAGCAATGTTTGAACTTGTCACTGATGACTGACTAGGTAAACATATTAGTTGCATTCTCTAAAGTGTGAACCTTTTGAAGTGATATTTGTTTGGACGCCAACAACTCTCTGATTTTGTGGAGTCTCACATCAATATGATTGGTCTGAGCATCATATACCTATTTGCTCTTCAAATAGATAGCATTATGACTATCAAAATGCAACTGAACTCCGCCTTACTTAACACCTAATTTTTCACTATCCCTATAAGCCACAATGCTTCCTTGCCAACTCCGGCTACTACCATGTATTGTACATCAGTTGTAGACATAACTATTATGGATTGAAATAATTATTTCTAGTATATAGGTCCACTGTAAGAGTAAAGATATAGTGTATTGTTGATCTCTTATCATCCATATCACCCGCATAGTGAGAACCACATATCTCCATAACTAATGGAACACCTTGCTCCATGTTGAACTTAATACCATGATCTGTTGTACCCTTCAAGTACCTTAGGACCAACTTGAATGCTTCCCAATATTACTTCCCTAGCTTGGACATGAACTTGCACACTTGACTAATTTCTTATGCCATATTCAATCTAGTTCAAACTATAACATACATTAAACAACCAACTGAAATAGCATAAGAAATCTTAGACATACCTTCAATCTCTGACTCTGTCTTCAAAAATTGTTCCAAAGAAAGCATAAAATGATTCACCAATGGCGTACTTATAGGTTTTTCTTTGCTCATGTCAAATTTTCTCAAAACACCTTCAACATAGCTTTTTTGAGATAACCATAATTTATTAGCTCCCATGTCCCTGTGAATTTCCATCCCAAGAATCTTCTTTGCAACACCCAGATCCTTCATATCAAAATTCTTACCATTTTGGTCTTTAACTCATTTATATCATGCAAATGGTTGGTATCAATCAACACAAAGTAACATGAATAATAAAAGAGACATCATCAAGGCTCATAACATAAATATAGAAATCATAATCACACCTTATATGGCCAATCCAGAGCATGTATGAATCAAAGCACTTGAAGTACTGCCTTGGAGAAAGTTTCAAGCTATACAAAAACTTCTTCAATTTGCAAACAAGTCAGTCATATCCAGTATCAATGAATCCCTATGGCTGCTCCATGTAGATTTGCTCCTCTAGAATACCATGGAGGAAAGATATTTTCACATCCATATGCTCTAAATGCATATTCCTGCTGGCTACCAGGGCCAGTACTGCTCCGATAGAAGTGTTTCTAATGACCGGATTGAAAATTTTATCATAATCAATCCCCTTCTATGTGAATACCCATTTGTAACTAGGAGAGCCTTGGAAATTTCCCCCTTCCTTTTCTGTTACTGCTGGCTTTTTCTTGTATAACCACTTGCAATAAACAACTAAATTTCCCTATGGCAATTGAACAAGATCCCATGTCTCACTCTTTTTCAAGGACTTCATCTCATCCATTATAGAACCCATCCATTTATATTTATCTTGAATAGCCATAGCCTCTCGAAAGGTATAAAGGTCTCTTGAACTGGTAAGAAGAGCATATGTTTCTAAGTCTCTAAGCTCATATCTCACTGGAGGTGTAATATGATGAGGGTCCCTATCACGCACAAGTGTATATTCTTGTAATCCACCTGAATCTTTAACTCCACCTAAATCTGAGCCTAGTTCAACATGTTGTTGGTCTACAATATGCCTTGTACTCATTGGTGGCTCCTCAATGTCCACTTGAATCTCGTCTTGATTGGAACTTTCTACCTCAATATCTGGCACAACTATCACATCAGTTTATTTCAATATCGGTTGCTCATCAAATACAACATCTCTGATGACAACTACCATCTTATTAACTAGATACCACAACTTGTACCCGTTCACACCTTTATTGCAGACAATAAAGATGCACTTTTGACTTAGGGTCAAGTTTAAACTAGTCCTCATTAGAAATATACGCATATGTTAGACACTTAAAACTCTTCAAATTACTCATATTAATAGGGTTACCTATACATACCTCTGAAGGGTTACCTATCCATAGCCAACATATGATTACAATCGCTCGGCTACTGTCGTGACTAACTGCACATACAAAGTTGTGACTTCCTTCCACGGGCTACAACCGTGAATAACTTCACAACCAAAGTTGCGACTTCCTTGTGCGGCAACCTGCCATGACTAAATGCTTAACAACATGTCGTGACCTCCTTGCACGACCTACAACCGTGACTAACTGCACAACAACCATTGTGACTTCCTTGTGCGGCCTACAATCGTGACTAACTCCACAACAACCATTGTAACTTCAGACTCCAAAACACACATTTTTGAGCAGCATCAGAACCTTATCCCCAAAATAATTCACCAGAACACTTAATACACATTAAGATAATACATTGTATTGTAGCACAAATGTGTGGTCTTCTTATTCAAGTTGCTTCTTCACTGACAACAACCCTAAACACTTGAAGTCGTCTTCTTCAAAAGCTTTTCCAAATTTGTTGATCTTCACTTGAGCACGAGAAGGACTTATTCATCTTGATTCACTTAATAACATTCTCGACATCAACCTTTGTTCTTCTTCAATCAAATGATCACTTCAGATACATAACATTCATGTTGTGGATTTGTAATTGGAGGTTCCATGATCATCTTCTTGTCTTCTGCGACTTTGCAAGTCTTATGCAACATATGAAGTTAAGCTCATTATTAATCAGAGATCTCTCTGCATAAGTATATTGTTATCAAAGAGTAATCATCTTGTGAGCTGAATATTCAATCAAACTCTTAATGGGTTGTTCCATTGTTATCTTATTAATCACCAACCTTATATGATTGTATGAAAACATCAACAACATGGTTCAAAGACCATTTTTACAACTTGGTTGTATGTGTGTTTGAACCTTTCTGGTTATATCAATTAACACCAACACATAAACCAATGGTTGTGTACCAACAACAACTTTTACAACTCTTTGGTTGTGGCACTCAACAACAACCACCAACAACAACCAACATCACATAACATGTGATGCTTTCCTTATATAGCCAAGCATAATAGATTCATTACATCACAACTGAATACTGAGGAATGTCGTTACTCATGGATGAAAATAGTACTGCCACATCTGTCTTTTTCCTGTAATACATGGTTAGTGGAGATGTAGTGGAATAAAGAATTTTCATGCTTTGTACTATCCTTGATAACAATAGAATTGTCTTCTGAACTTCAAAGGCTTCTGATTGCAAATAATTGAATGAAGCATGAGTTAGAGACAATGATACTTGGGTCTTCAAAGAACCTAAGTCTTCAGTCTTTGGAACTTGTTCACGCAGAACATTGTTCTTCAGAACTTAAACATTTGGCTTGAAAAACATTGTCTTCAGAACCTTGTTCGCATAGAACATTGTCTTTAGAGTCGTTAGCACTTGGTTCTTCAGAACCTTAATCTTTAGAATACTTAAGTCTTCAGAGTCTTTCTTCACTTGGTCGTCAGACATTCAGTCTTTATAACTTCAAGTCATCAGATTCTTCAGAACTTAGTTCTTCAGAAGCTTCACTCGCTTCCTTATCAGAACTACCCACATAAAATCCACAAGAGCATTGAAACAACAACATCAGGCATCCTTGGATCTTTCTGATTGTGATCATATACAGAAGCACACTTACTTCTTCAGCACGCTTGCGACTAGTGTTAAACATAGTAACTTCCCATATTATCATCTGCGTACATCTTCATAATGTTTATTTGATCTAATATGTTCAATATTCATGATCTGCACAGTAACAAACATCGGAACATAAAATAGTTCTTTCACAAATACTTCCTTGTTGTCATTAAAACATAGAGATGGAATACATAGACAACTCTTGTTCTTACTAACTCCCACTTTTTGATGATAACAAAACCATGTATTTTGATATAACATTTTATACAGGGTAATCACCAAACGTAACAGGGTAATCACCGAGTAATCACCAATTAGAAAATATCCAGAGTTTCCGAGCAACAACCCCCCTAAATGTGTTATCCCCAAAATTTTATTAATGATTGTTCAGAGTCTCCCCCTGATCCCAAGACTCACAAAATATAGATTTTTATTTGTCACAACATAGAATAGAGAAGGATTACTTCCCTATATTAACTCATCAGAGTCGGACTAGAACACAAACCTTCATATCAAAACCTTGTTAGTTTCAGAACTCTATGATTGATCAAAGATTACCAAAGTTTGATTTCGAGTCTGATACCAATTGCAAATCATTGTTTGGTCTATCAGAACTTCATTTGGTTCTTCAAGAACAAAACATTATACTTCTAGAGTATCAGAGTTTGTCTTGATAAAACTTCTCTTTCTTAGATCTTTATATCCAGATCTTCAGACAGTCTTAAAACTTATGATTAACACGTTGTTCTGAAAAGCATCTTTGATAGTAAACTTTGTCTTGACCACTTTCAAGAAGACTTCTGATTCAGATTCTTATGTTATGAATATCATATTCTTAGACAGTTTACAACTTCTGAACATTATGATACCAAAATTATGATAATTTTGACTTTCAGAAAATTCTCAACTTCTGAACAATACCTGGTTTATCTGATTCTAAACATATGTTCACGAAGTGTACAACTTTGATTATATGAACAATAAATTCTTAAGAACTTAACAAAGTTCTTATATTTAATATGTTCTAGAATGCCTAGTGAACTTATTCAAGTTCCTCGATTAAACATCAAACAATCAAACATTAGTAGAAAATGCATTTTATATCATTCTGATTATTTTTTGAGTTTGCATTCTTTTAGGTTATATCAAAATCATATTTTCATTTCTCTCACTTTTTGACATCATCAAAAAGTTAGAGAATTTTATCATTTTAAAGCATACCAATATGATAATGATTCTAAAACATGCACGATATGATATGACAGTTAAATCATGCATTTCAAACTCACATATTAAACATAGAATTCATTCATACTTGAAAGAAAGAAGACAATAATACTTAACAATAGCATAATTTAAAAACATAGATGCCATAGACAAAATCCTAGAGGTTTATCTTAAATAAGTGCCTAAGGGTCTTTGGGAGGTGGAATCCTCCGAAGAAGCTCATTCATAGCACTATTGAGAAAACCAATGTCTTTGTTATGTTTGGCCATTTGAATGTTCATTTTGTCTTGTCGGGATTGCATGTCTTTCAGGATTTTGTGAGCAAGATTGGGAGAGGATGAACTCACAGTTTCATGATCTTTCAAAGCTCTTTCCTTTTTAGCTTTCTCCTTCTCAGCAGCTATTCTAGCAGCCTCTTCTGCTTCTCGCTGATCATGTAGACGTTTCTTAGTCAACTGAACTTCATTTTCACTAAATTCATCAAAGATTTTCTGAATCTTCAGATACTCCTGAAACATCCATTCTTTGAAATTATCCATGGTGACCCTCAGAGCTTGAGAGTTGGTGCGAGAAAAAGATTCCTCAGATATTTTCTGGACTTTGTTGAGCACATCTTCCTTAAAGATAGTAACTATTTCTTCAAAGGTGAGAATGGGTTGATCAGAAGTACTTTTGAGATGAGAGTTTTATGAATCTTGTTGATCATATAGATCATTGGAGTTTGACAAGGATGGTTCTGGAAAGTTTTCAAGAATGGGATCATTTACAGGTGGTAAGGTGTCAATTATGGGTGACACGGATTTCGAAGTGATATGGGGAATAGTTTGGTTAAGAACAGACGACAATTCTTCAAGAATAGAAGAATTTTGTGACATAGTTATTAATGGGAGAATCATTTCAGATGGTATGGGCACAAATATGGAAGGTGTTACATATGATGTAACAACCGTGTCTGTTGAGAAGTGAGAGGAAGGGTGAGGAATGTCCATAGTCATATTCCTTTCTTTAACAATACCCGAAGCTATTTTAGGAGTAGCTTTAGAAACTTATGGTTGAGATTCCATAACATCAACAAATTTACCTCTTTCCCCCCTTTGCTTCTTAACAACATATTTCTGAGAGGTAGATTTCTTATGCACTTTTTTCCTTCAATCATTTCTGAATAGATTTCAGAAGTCATTTGTTTGTCTTCACCACTAGGTTCTAGTTATTTGAAATATAGTTCAATGGTTTCCAAGGATTCATAATTGGAATATATAGGAAATGTATCCACATGAGTTGAGTGTTCGTTCAACACTTCAAGCTTGGGAGCAACTGGTTAAACTGGAACTTCACTTATAAGCTTCATCCTGAACAAAGTTATGTTATTCAAAGGGGAACCAATAGTGGATATTAATTTCTCTTTGTCTTTAACTCTGTCAACAAATTTTCCCTCAAATTGGATATCTGAAATCATCCTTCCCATTGGAATATAGACTTTTGGACTTTTTCCAGGTTTTCTGTTTTCCAAAATTGTATCTTTGAGATAGTTGAATAGAATATAAGGAAGACAAATCTTCTCGTTTTTCAGAATGTAGTATAGCATGAATTTTTTTATTAGTTTTGATGTAATCTGAAGAATTGTGGGCAGGTCTTTGAGTCATTGTGTTGCACCCCAAAATTTGCCCTCACAATACAAGACTTTGTGTGCTAAGAAGGTTCACAAAGTTCACAAGTTTTTCAATGCTTATATAACCTTTCATGAGGTTCATGAAGTCCATAAGTTGCTTCTTGAAGGTTCACAAGGTTCACAAGTTCCATAATGCTTTCAACACCTTTCATGAGGTTCATGAAGTCCACAAGTTACTTCTTGAAGGTTCACAAGGTTCACAAGACTCACAATGATTACAAAGCTCTCCTGAGGTTCATGAGGTCTATAAAACCACTTCATGAGGTTCACAAGGTTCACAAGCTTCACAATACCTCCCATGAGGATCACAAGACACTTTATGAAGATTCACAAGGTTCACAAAGTTCACAATTGGTCAAAGGAGTTGACAATTCCCTCAGACAATGCACCTCCTAAGCAGTGCATCCAAAACTAGGGTTTTGACTTTAATCAAGCTAAATGGACCTCCAAGACTTTAAGTGAGCTTAATAACATCTTATATGTGTATAAGAACCCCCATGTCAAGTTTCAAGACTTTTCTCAAAAGTTTGCTCAGTCAGATGATCAGATAAGTCAAAATCAGTCAATGCAGTCAAAAAGTCAAACTGAGGTCAACTGTGGTCAAACCAAAGTCAAACTTCATGATTTTTTGCCAACATCAAGTATATGAAGTAAAATTCATCATTTGATCAAGGGTTGATCATGATTCATCAAGGAGATTCCAGATCATCAGTAATCAGGAGTTTCTAAATTAGGGTTTCCTCAGTAAAAGTCAACTGAACTTTTACCAGCCATAACTTTCACATACTTCATCACCTAGTCTCCATCCAAAGCTAATTTTGAAGGAAATTGAATTCTCTACAACTTTGATGTTGCAAGTTAAGCCCAAAAATGCTTCATTTGGAAGATATGAGCTAAGACATTATAGGTCATTTCAAAAGTCAACAAAAAGTCAACAACTTCAAAAGGGCATAACTTGAGAATGGTAAATGATATGGACATGAAACCAGTGGGTTTGGTTAGAGGATTCTTCAAGCTTTCCAAAATGTCCAAGAACACCCTCATAGCATTAAAATTGAAGGATATGTGCCCTTGCAAAGTTGGGAAATTTTTGAGTGGTGTATGAGGAAAATAGGGTCTTAAAACCATAATTCTTCAAATGGGCTGAACTTTTTGTGACCCAAGGTGTTCCATGACATCATGCACGAAATTTATTTAATATTTTCATAATTTTAGTTATTTTATTTTATTTATTATGATTTTTTATATTAAAAATCATTCTAAATTCAAATAAAATATAAAATATGAAGATTTAAAATATATTTTGATTCTAGAAGGTCATGAAAGTTAATTGGATCAAATTGATATGAGAATTATGGTGATTGTCTTAAAATAGTAAGGTTACATTCAAAAATATTTGAATTTTAAGACATGATCTTTTTCAATCTTCAATGATCAAAAAGTCCAAACAACCCAACAATTTTTTTGACCTAATTTCATCTACTATAAATACATAAACACATCACAAGCATTAAAAAAATTTTTTGGCTGCCTCAAGAGTAAGTTTCAAATCTTCAAAAATTCATCAAAAATTCACAATTCAGATTCTTCCTTAGAGACTCTCTCTCAAGGCATTCTAAAGGTTGCAAAACACTCCTTGGACATCACTGAACCTATTCCAATCATCCTCATCATCAAATTCATGCCAAATCATACAAACCAAATTCATATTCTTGCCTTTCTTTTGATTTTTTTTGAATTTCAATGATTTACGTATGATTAATTGATTTTGATTACATAATATGTTTGTTTGGTTGTGTAGATGGTTTTTGGATAGTTGGATTTAAGTTTCGATGCAGGAATCATAGGGCACCATGGAGAACTAAACTATTGGTTAATCTGTTGTAATCTATTTTCGTCGATACATCGAAGGCTGCAGTAGTGATAAACATTACAGGCTGACAGGTAAGTCAGGTAAGTACTACTGTTTCGATTTGCTCCGAATTTTTTCCAGAAATTCAGAAAAAAATCGACAAACAATACTCTTTTAGAATAGAATTCTAAAAGATTTCGACCCTCAAAATCGCAAAATCCTCTTTTTTCTATTTTATTTGATTTATTTTCTATTTTCATATTCTCAAAAAAATCTAAAAAAAATTGTGCGTTCTTTATTTGATTTTATTAGATTTTTAGCATCGTTTTAATATTTTTTAAATTTTATTTTAATCGCTTTTCTTATTTTTCATTATTTTAAAATCTGCAGCAATTTTATTTGATCCTGTTTATGTCATTTTTTATTCTTCCAACAGTATATACCAAAAATAGGCAGGTGGGAGGAAAAAGATGGTGTGTGGCATGCGCTGGTCGCCCTAGTGACAAAGACCCAAGGCCCACAACCTAGTGGCAAGGAACTGAGGTTTGGAGCATTTTGATGAAGAAACGTGGGTGTCCCAGTGACAAAGAACTCAATGAAGCAAAAAGGGCAAACCCCCAATATTTTTGGTATCTCTAACTTTATTTTTCCCTTTTTCATCAAATTATGTATTTTCTTTGAATTTCCTTATTATTATTATTAAACTAATTTCTAAAAGATAAAACAAAATCCTTTTTTTTAAAACTTATATTTTTTCATAAACCTTAATTTTTTCCCTAAACCTTAATTTTAAACCTAAATCTTAATTTTTTTTCATAAACTTTAAACCCTAAAAATTTAGCCTTAATCTTTATCTTAAAACCCAAATTTCGCCATAATTTTTACCCTAAAATTTTTTCCTAAACCTTAAATTGTTTTTTAAACCTTAAATTTTTTCTCAAACCATAACCCTAATTGTTTTCTTAACCTAGTCTGCAAACTTTTTTTTTCCTTCTAATTTATTCACTCATTTTTATGTTATTCATTCACTGTTTTCCTGATTATGTAACTGCTTCGCCTTTGTAATAATTGGTTTTTATTATTTTCCGCCATTATTATTATTATTATGTAACTGCCCCTAAGCCATGTAATAGTGTAGGAATTTTATTTTCTGCCTTTTAATTTCTGCCATTTATTTTTCATATTAATCGCGTGGTTAGTAAATAGGGTGTGGAAACTATTTGTAATTAAAATTAATTTAGATAATTAACTTTAAAAGATAAATATTTGAAAATAAACACTCACACACGTAAGTCGATCTTTGATCGCCATCTTGCACTTCCTAGGGTATTCCTCTTGGTTGCCTTAAAATAAAATGGTCAAGTCCCTCGAATATAGGGGTGTCTTAAGCAAAGTCCCTTCACTTATAAAATCATCAAGTCCCTATAAATTTAAAAGATCAAGTCCCTTCGAGGTTGCCTACGGAATAATGATCTTGTCCCTTCGAATAAATGATGATAGTCCCTACGAATTGCTAAAGACATCCCTTAAGTTGCCTTCATTGACCATACGATGACCCTACGTTTGTCCCTTAACACATCCAAGGTAATGACTACCTATTCCTTAATAATAGGGATAGTCTTACCACTTAAAGGATAAAGAACAGAAAAGACTTAAACTTTAGGGTAGGTTCCTCATAGTTACTTGCTCACTATTCAAAAACTTTTCAAACACTTTACAATTTTCAAACAATTTTCAAACACAAGTTTTTTACGCATCCGTACATGGATCATTATCAAACTCTTATGAAAATTTCTATTCACACACTTCACCTTTTCAAAAACAATTTAAAGTGAGCTAAGTAACTAAGAGCCCATGGATAACCATGGATGTAAAGGGTGCTAACACCTTCCCTTTACATAACCTACCCCCGGACCCAAAAAATCTTTTTAAAAGGTCTTTCCTGTTCTTTTATGCCTTTCCTTTGGATAAAATAAAAGTCGGTGGCGACTCTTGCTATCCGCAACATAACTAAAGTCAGTTCTCCCACCGTGTTACACATTGTACCCAGAATAAATTTGTGCCATATCCGCACTTTCATTTTCAGATCCAGAGCTCTGTATGACCCTATCTTAGACGGAAAGGTAGTGAAGATAGTTGGACTGACTTCAATAGTTAAAGAAGGAGTCTATTACGTTCCAAGAATCTATTTACCTCTCGCATTTTCCATTCCTAGTAAGATAGCAATGTATTTCTCAAAAATGACAAATCTTGTCTCCCAGTACATGTGATATAATGACAAATTCGTTTGCATTAGCAGGTGTCCAGAATTCTTTAACTAGATGTGGGTAGATAAGACCATGTAACCTATCAAAGTAGCTTTTCCATCCTTGGGCCTTCAATTGATCAAACATATCAATTCCATTATCACATAAATTATTGAAGTCAACCAGCAATTCATAACAGTACTCAAAACCTTTTTCGAGATTTCTATAAGAACTTGATCAGGAAGTTCTAGAATGGATTGCTCGTTTTATATTTCTGGAGGAGCTTCAGTTTGACCAGATGATAACAAACTTCTTGAAGATGCTTCATTATCATCTTTTTTGGATTGAAGAGCGGACATAGAGGAGTTGAAGATAGATTTGGAACGAGAGAGATATTTAGGTTTTATGTTTAGGGTTTACTAAGAGACAAGTGTGGTTATGCAGTAGCGTAGTTTGTGAAGTGTGATAGAGTGCGTGTATATATAGTTTTTCAAGAAAATTAAAGAAGCACTAAACACATAATTCAGATGAGAATTTGAAAAGATTTGGGTTCTTTTTCAAGATTACTAACTGCACCTAAAGTGTCTTTTCCTAATCACGCATGTTTAGTGAATGGGATAGACATCACAATCACATTCACATGATCTCGGATGAAACAAACACATTTAATTTTGTGATGGTTCATTACTCAGAAAATAAATCAACAGATTTACCTTATGAATAGGAACCGTTTTAAATCATGACACTTTCACTAATCAAAATGTTTTGACTTAAACGTTTCACAAACATTTGACAACTATTGTTCTAAATGAAAACATCTTCTAACTAGTAGAAGTATCTTTATCAGAATGTGTTATAGAATGCATCAAAGATAAAAGTAAAACATACCTTAGCATTTCAAAACATCTTCTATGTTGATTCTGAACAACTCGTATTCTGCTTCTGACTTGACCTTTTCTTATGATCATTCCTTCTTCTCTTTCTTCTTCAAAATGACTCCTTGGAGGTTCTGATGAGATATGTTATGGGATATCATACTTCATTAGAACAACTTTTGTTTCTTCTGTTAGGCATCTGAACTTCTATAGTAGTTCTGTCAGAGAATAATCACTTAGACTTTTCTTACTTCTGATCATGATTTCTGACATTCCTTTTGTAGACTCGTTCTGAAGATCTTATGAATCAAATCATAACTTAACAATCTTCCTTTTCACTTTAGAAAACTTCTAATGAGCTTCATATGATAAAAGTCAAGTATGGACTAATCCGTTTCTTGAAAGCACTTTATACTCATATAGAAATAATCTTTAGCAAACAAGATTTTTTGTTTTCTGATGATTTGATCTTTGAGCAAATATATTGTTCAATCCAATTGTATTTAAGATAAGCATTTAACAAATATATCTTATCTAATGAATTTATCTTATCAGTTGATTATTTAATCTTCTTCGAAACTCCAATGGAAAAGATTTTGACAATCTTCAAGAATCAGTGACTTGCTCAATGTAATTCGTTGGTTATAATTCAGTACTCAATCTTCCTCATCATCAACTGATATGAGACTGAAATTATAAGTGGAAGAAAATATCACCTTTGTTGTTTCTACACACAACATATGGATCTTTATTTGATGTTGTTAAGTGTTTGATATCCATCAATAACAAAATCGGGATTTGATAACAATTGAAGGTATGAGAAAAACACAAGAAATTGGGGATTAAATTTAGGTTTTCACTCTTAACTACTTTTTGCAAATGGTTGGATTGCGTTAAGCTATGCTATGATTGAGTTACGGAAGCATAAACATAAATTAAAGCATAAAGAAAAAGTAAAGAACACATGATATATCCTGGTTCACTTGAGAACATCTCAAGCAAGTCCAGTCCCCCCGCCAAGGTAATTTCGCCTTAAACAAGTAATTAATCCACTATAACCAACATATGATTACAATCGTGCGACTACTGCCTTGACTAACTGCACAAGTGAAGTTGTGACTTCTTTGTGCGTCCTACAACCATGACTAATTGCACAAAAAAATGCCGTGGCTTCCTTGCGTGACAAACATCCGTGACTAACTGCACAATAACATGTTGTGACTTCCTTGTGCGGCCTACAACCGTGACTAACTACACAAAAACCGTTATGACTTCCTTGTGCAGCCTATAACTGTGACTAACTACACAACAACCATTGTGAATTCAGGCTCCAAAACACATAGTTCTGAGCAGCATCAGAACCTTAGCCCCAAAGCAATTCACTAGAACACCCAATTCTGAGAATGCACTAACTACTAAGTTCTGAGCCTCCTAAAGTTCTGACCTTCACTCGGTCCTTTAGGGAAATGGGTAACGTTTACATTTGTTTGCTTCTTACCTAAGCATGTGTATACTCAGATTAAGTACATCAGAAGATCCTAATACACACTAAGATAACATATTGTACTGTAGCACAAATATGTGGTTTTTTCTTCAAGTTACTTCTTCACAGACAACAACCCTGAGCACTTGAGTTATTGAAGTCTTCTTCTTCATAATCTTTGCTAGATTTGTTGATATCCATTTGAGCATGAGAATTACTTCTTCATCTTGATTCACTTAAGAACACTCTGGAAAACAACCCTTATTCTACTTCAATCCAATGATCACTTCAGATACACAACATTCATGTTTAGGATTTGTAATTGGAGCTTCTATGATCATCTTCTTGTATTCTACGACTTTGCAAGTCTTGTACATCATATGAAGTTAAGCACATTGTGAATCAGAAATCTCTCTGCATAAACAGATTGTTGTCAAAGAGTAATCAGCTTGTGAGCTGCATATTTTATCAAACTCTTAATGGTTTGTTCCATTGTTATCTTGTTAATCATCAACATTATATGATTGTAGGAAAACATCAAAAACATGGTTCAAATAACATCTTGACAACTTGGTTATCTATGTGTTTGAACCTTTCTGGTTATATCAATTAACACCAACACATAAACCATAGTTGTGTACCAACAATAGCTTTAACAACTCTTTGGTTGTGGCATTCAACAACAACCAACAACAACAACCAACATCACATAGCATGTGATGCTTTCCTTATATAGCCAAGCCTAATAGAGTTGTTACAACATAGTTGGCTACTGAGGAATGTTGTTACTCCAGGATGAAAATAGTACTGCTACGTCTTTCCTTTTCTCGTAATACACGGTTAGTGGAGAGGTAGTGGAATAAAGCATTTTCGTACTTTGTACTATCCTTGATAAGGATAACATTGTCTTCTGAACTTCAGAGGCTTTTGATTACAAATAATTGAATGAGGCATGAGTTAGAGATAATGCTACTTGGGTCTTCAAAGAACCTAAGTCTTTAGTCTTTGGAACTTGTTCACACAGAACATTGTTCTACAAAACTTCAACACATGGCTTGAAACCCATGGTCTTAAGAATTTCAAGTCTTTAGAATCTTTAGAACCTTGTTCATATAGAACATTGTCTTTAGAGTCTTTAGCATTTGGTTCTTCAGAACACTTAAGAGTGTGTTTGGATGGGGTAATTAAGAATTTTTAAGGAATTTAAAATTCTAGGTAATTCAAATTATTCAATTAAAATCCATTTAATTTTAAACTATTTTGTTTGGATAGAGTATTAAAATGATTTAGTATAAAAAATTTGGGTCAATTTTCAAAACTTTTGAGACAAACTTAAAATATGAAAAATATGGACCAATTTTCAATTTTTGAAAATTTTAAGGGTAAATTAGAAAATTTCAAAACATACGAGGACCATCTTGCAAATTTTGAAAATTTAATAATAAACAATTTAGCATTCATATAATATAGAATGATGAAGCAATTTGAAATTCTTTACTTTTTGGTGACATTTTAAATTTCTTAAATTTAACATGAATAAAATACTTCATAAATTTACATCATTTTAAAAATTCTCTATATTTTTTTATCCAAACAATGAATTTTGGTCAAGTCATTTCGAATTCCCTCAAAAAATTACTTTCTCTCATTAAAATGCTTCATCCAAACACACCCTAAGTCTTCAGAGTCTTTTTGCACTTGGTCTTTAGACATTTAGTCTTCAGAACTTCAAGTCATTCGAGTCTTCAGAACTTATTTCTTCATAAGATTAACATATCAGAAGCTTCACCCGCTTCCTGATCAGAACCACTCTTAGAACAAAATCCACAAGAGCATTGCAACAACAACAACAATCATCCCATGATCTTTCTGATTGTGATCAGATACAGAAGCATACTTGCTTCTTTAGCATGATTGTGACTAGTGTTACACAAAGTAACTTCACATATTATCATTTGTGTACATCTTCATAATATTTGTTTGATCTAATGTATTCAATATTCATGATCTGTACAATAACAAACATCATAACATAACATAGTTCTTTAAAAAAAATAATTCCTTGTTTTCATCAAAATATAGAGATGGATTGCAGAGACAACTCTTGTTCTTACAACCTCCTCTACAAATTTTCCATATAAGAAGCTCGTGGTGATTTGTTGACTAGATACCATGTAATATTGAGTGTTTCTACCTAGAAACCTTTTGAAAGACTTACATTCAATCGAAGGCACCTTACATTCTCTGCCATGTCATGTTCATCCTTTCTACAACACCATTCCGAGATGGTATCTTCCTTACAGAAAAGTGCCTCTAGAATCCATTCTCGTCACGAAAATACATGAAATTCTTGTTAGTGTATATAGTTCCATTGTTAGACCACAAATACTCTATTTTTCTCCCTTTTTGGTTTGCAACCTATGCCTTCCATAGTGTCATACCCCAAATTTTATCCCTATATTTCATCATCATTTGCATAGTGTCCTACAAATCCTATGTGTGTCATTGATGCATAGCTAACCCTCAAAATTACAAAGTATATGTTCTTGCATTGATTTGTTTGTGAATTAGGGTTTTGCATCAAGAAGATCAAGGGATTGATCAGCCAACATTTTGGATTGATCATTAATAAATCAAAATATCATAATTAAGGGGTTCCATACATCCACAATCAAGTGTAATGTGGCCTCATCACATGATCATTAAGATTCAAATTCATCTGGTCCACAAATTTGGGTTTTCTCTATAATAGAGAGCTAAGCCACGACACAACAGACCGACTAATTTAGTAGAAATTATTTGAGTTGACTCATTTGGTAAATTAGGTCGACTCAAACAAGGTGCAAAATTCTTTCTTTCCTTCGGGTTACAACAGGATGACTGAGGACCAAAAACAGGTCGACTCAAATTCACTAGGAGGTCGACGCAAAACTGGGAGATGCACCACTTCTCTATTTTTCTCTCTCTTACTTAATTTTGAAGGTTTCCTTTATTTTACTAACAAGTATAAATAGATGATGTCTTATTTTTTCATGACTAACAAGAAAAGTGAAAGATATACACAAGTGCTCTCATCATTTTCTCCTTCTCTAGCATTCATCAACAACTACACACAATTATTTTTGTTGATCAAAGTGCAAGATTCAAGGTGATAACATTCAAACGATGGAATTGCGAATTCAATTTAAGTTGAGAGATTTGTGGGTTTTTCTTGAATAAACCTTGAGGGTTTGTCTTCCAAGATCATTGTGATTTAGGGGTTTTGAACACATTATTTGTTCGTATATTTAGCCGAGTGAAGAGGTTTGAAGATCAAGGAGATTGTTCAACCATATCACGATAATCGGAGGATTGCGAAGAACATTGTGGGTTTACAAGTATCGAATCAAAGAGGTCATGCTCAAAGTTTTGGGAATCGAGGATTCTTATAAGAAGGGAGCAATTAATCGGAGGTTTGTTCGACACATGTGAAGAACTTGATTTAACTTGAATCAATGGGCAAAGAGAAACATAGCTACAGCAACAATTAGGATTGGTTTGTCGTTCCTAATTTCTCTTTGTATAAAAATTGCAATTTTAATAAAAAGTCCCAATTCGATTTTTGAATTGGGGGCATAAGTACACTTAGCCAGGACAGTAGGGGAACTTCCTAAACAAATTCGTGTGTTCTTTGTTTTACTCTTTCATTATATTTTTTGCTTAACTTGAAACAGTGTGATATTGAAAATTTTGTTTTGCATATTTTGGTGCACATCAAGTGTTTGTGAAATTGTTGCTATCAAATTTGATAGTAATCTTAGAAAAATTTTGAACTACAAATATTTCCAAAACACACTAGGTGTGGTGTGCACACCAAGTATTTGATGAAATTCAAAACACATTATTTCCTTATCTTTATGCTTATTTATTTTCTCTTAACATTGTTGTTAATAGTTTAATCAAGTGCGTTAAATTTAAGTGATTAATTTTCTTGATATTGATTAGTTCATTTATCTTTATTATCTTATTTGGTTTGTGTCGCTCCCGGGATTTTAATCCCAGTACAAACGCGAAAGTGGCGCGGAAAAGGTAGAGTCGCCAGCCAGGCATTTTTATCCCGAAAGAATGGGAAAGGTAATGCTGCACAAACCTAAGAAAGAAGGAAAGGACGAGGCCTTGCGAACCAAAGATCTGGGTTCGGGAGTCGGTTACGACCTGGGAAGGTATTAGCACCCCAATTGTCCTCCGTACCCGACGGGATCCACGCTTGCTTGTTTTGTTTCAAAGGGTGAGAAATAGGCTGCTGCTGAATAAAACTGCTGACTGGAAGGGAAATGGAAGAAAGTGAATTGGAAAAAAGAACAAAAAGAAAGAATGGGGAAAATGTAGGAAAAATAAAGAATGTGTTCGAACGGGCCCTACCCCGCTGCCTACGTACCTCATCGGGATAATGAGGATCAGAGTCGACGTAGTTCTCCTAACTAAGGCGGGAACTATTTATTTGTGTTTTTTATAGCTGGAACTGCGTATGTCTATGCTCAGGTGTTGCAGGCTCGTCTGGTACGAGTGAGTTAACCGTCTTGCATGAAAGACAAGTCATCGCGAGTTCGCGTTGAGAATGAATGAGATGAGAAAAGAAGTTCCCACAGGAAAGCCGCTTATTGTTTGTTTTTGTCTTTTATGAGAAATGTTTTTAATTTGTTTGTGAACATTCCCATACTAAGACCTATCCATCGCGGGAAGTACTTATACCTCGCCCCGAAACAGGACGCGTATAAACACTCCGCAACAAAGTCTCGTGTCGTACAAGAACGTTTAACCTTTATTAGGTGTTTTATTGCGTTTCTTTATGAGATGAGAAAGAATGACTCAAATCGTAAAAAGGACAAAAACTAAGGGGGACTAAGACCAACCCTAAGTCATTTATTCTTCACAAAAGGGATATCCTAATGGTTTGTGAGGTTTTCTAATCCTAAAAATCAAAAGGAAGAGAAAGAAGGGAGAAGGATGCAACTTACTTCCTAAGGAAGATAAGTTGGTCCTAACAAAGGGGAATCCTACCAATCACAAGTATGGAAAGAAGGAAATTAAATGCATAAAAAATAAAAGATAAGATAAGGTAAAGAGACTTACCTCAATCTTCCCCTCTACAAAACAAATGTTAGTGTGCATTTTATTAAAAACAATAAGCAAACACACCCTAATTAAATCCTAAGGCAACTTGGATCTAAACTAGACTCAATCTTAATCCTAAAGGAACTAAAAAATGCTAGGACAAAAAAATACAGCACCTATTACAGCCCCTAATACACAAACATCTATGAAAATGATGCATATCACCAAGCAGCTTTTTACAGCTAGCATGCAGCATGAAAAAGTAGGTGTAAAAAGTCAAATACAGCATGTACATATAACAAACAGCATACATTTTACAGCACTTATGCAAAAAACAGCTATGAAATGCAAAATCCAGAATTGCTTATTTTCATTTTTTGGCCACAATCTTGCTTCTAGTGATCCCTAACATACCTAGGAACATGCTACCACTAATTTCTACTTAATTTGAGCTTATTTACACATGATAGAACCTATATCTATTAACACCTTAAATCCTAAAGCAACAAAAATCACAAATCACAAGCAAACATAATCGAAACGGAATTGATTTTAAACAAAGCGAAAAGCACTTAAAGAATGCCAAAAATGGCGAGATGAAGAGAATAACTTAAAGAAGAAGTGATTAAGATCACCAACCTACGAAGCAGAGGAGTGCTTCGATGATTGTTGCAAGAACCGGAGCTTGAATCAAAGAGAAAACCGAAAACTGAGAAATCGCAAAATAAATGCGTTCTTGACGTTTGGACCTTCGTGCGCTTCCGATAATCCGATAATCCTCACAAAATTCAATAGCTTCTTCTTCTATAATCCACAATCAAAGAAAGTTGAAGGCTTAAGCTTTAAGATCTTCAAGTTCCAATGTGAAACTTGAAGAGCTTATTTGAAAAGCTTTGGTGAAAGGAGGGAAAATGAGGAAAAGTGAGAGAGAAAAAGTGCTTATCAAAGAGTGAAAAATTGGAAAATGGTGTTCAACCCCTTGCAATAGAGTGATTAAGGGTTATATAGAGACTAGGCTAGGAGCTAGGTTTGAGTTTGGGGCCCAAAAATTAGGCTTGGGATCCAAAATTAGGTTTGGTAGTTAGTTAGGGTTAGGGTTGGAAAAGGGAATATTCCTTGGAATACTCTAGAAGATGGTAGAAAATGGTGGAAGCTTCCAAGGGAAATGGAGTGGAATTAAGATGGAAAAACAAGATGGAAAGAATGAAAGGAAGTGTGGAAAGAAAGTGGAAGGAAAAGTGGAGGGAAATGCAAAACCAACTACTTTTCAGATGATTTTTCTTTTGATTTTTTATGATTCCTCCATCATTTCTTGATCAAATATGAACCATAGGATCCTTGTAACCCTAATTTCATGATCTAGATCTTAAAAGTCAGGAGTCAATCCCTTTTTACCCTAGCTCGGTCGCCTTTTCTCCGATTCCTCGATCTTCTGTCGTCCGGACAGTCGAACCTCTTCCAAAATGAATTTGTGGACGAGATTTGAACCCTAAGCACTTGACATCATATATAATACAAGGGAATCCTCTTTGAATCAAAACTTCATGCATAAGCCCAGTAGAAATGAAACCCTAATTCGCCCCTTTTCATCAGGAAATATAGCCCTGCTTGCCTCCTTTAATTAAGCCTCATCTTTCCCTGGCTTGCGACTTCAAGTGAAGACTTGTGGAATATTGTGAACCCCTTACACAAGATTGGGAAGCTTTGTGGCCCTTTGATTGACTTTGTAATGCCTTCAGCTGCTCCGATCATTGATCACATACCCATGCCTCAGCTATGTAATGTTTGATGCAATGTTTTTGATTATTTTATGAATTTTATGTATGCAAAATGCTATGCAAAATGTTGAGGATATGAGAGGGCAAATTTTGAGGTATTACAGTTTGTTAACGCATATCTGATCACCGGTGACTTAATATAATTAGACGTGTATTTTTTCGGAGAACTTCCGCAAAACATTTTTCAATTAATTTTTGAAAGTCGGAAATATTTTTAAACGGGATCTATTCAACCCCCTTCTAGATCCGCATTATCTTCTAACAAGTGGTATCACGAGCACTGATTCATCTAGTGCTTCACATATAACTTTTTAGAAAATGGATAACGATCCAACATGGGCGTATAATAGAGCGCCCGTTTTCACCGGAGAAGGCTATAGTCATTGGAAGGATTGTATGCGTATTTATATCAACTTTGTTAATAGAAAGATATGGAAGGTTATTCAGGATGGTCCCATACAAATAACTATGATCAACGTGAATAACGTTGAAGTACCTGAACCCGAAGCACAATGGGATGAAAAAGATGAAAAGAGCTATAGTTATGATTGGAAGGCTAGAAATATGATAATTTCCTCTTTGGCAGCTGATGAATATTTTAGAGTTTCACATCATACCACTGTTAAATCTATGTGGGAAGCATTACAGATTGCCCATGAGGGAACTGATGACGTGAAACTAGCTAGAATCAATACCTTGCAACAAGAGTTTGATCGCTTTCACATGAACCAAGGGGAAACCATTGGGGATTTGGGAAATATATTTTCTCATCTACTAAATCGCTTAATGCTATTGATAAAACCACTCTCAATGATATAGTTGCTATCAAAATTCTAAGATGTCTTACTAGGGAATGGTCTAATACCTCAAAATTTGCCCTCATTCTTTTTGCCCTGACTGGCTTATCGCTTCGCATTCATCTGCATTTTTTACTAGGTCATGATATTCATAACCCTGCATTTGCATTGAATTCATAAGGCATATGATTAAGGTTCTTGGAAATTAGGGTTTCGCACCTTGTCCGTATTTATCAGGGATTGAACTTGTGGAGAATGTCCATTGGTGTACCTAACCCAGTACTGAGGTGTTCAATCAGATTTGTTTGAAATAAGAGTGTTGGCTCTTCTTAACATCTCAAGTTGTGTTCCTTATCATTTTATATCTCAAGGGAAGTTAGGAGTTTTTGTTCATAATTTTGAAGGGAACTTCACCAATGGAGGTCCAGTGTATTAAGGAGTGGTTTGGATCCATTTGTTTTTGGAGCAATAATTCGAGATTGTGTGAAGTTTATTATGGCATCAAAGTTCCTAAGAGTGGATTATGTGGAAGGTTTCGTTTCAAACTAAGGGAGGGCATGTTCAGGGCTTACTTAGAAAACGTCATTCAAATTTGAAGTCAAGTCACACCCATTTTCTGATTTGATTTAGTTCACTAAACTAGTGTCACATCCGTTTTGTCCTCCTATTCATCATGGTCATATTTCATTTCAAACTTCACTAACCAAATCCATTTAAGTCGTTTTCATACCATAAACTGTTGGTTTGATCCGAAATCACATACCAAAGTTCTTTTGATTTAAGCCCATTTAAATTTCCGAGTCCAAAACTACTTGTCAGTATTCACCCTAACTCATAACCATTTCATTCACTTTTGAATTATTTCGTTCAACTTTGAGAATCGATTACAAAATCTTGTATTAGTCAAACACATTTCTTCTAAATCCAAAATCATACCTCACTTTTATTTGATTTTTTTAGATAAGAGTTCCAAACCATATTTGAATTTCGAAACCAATGACCACTTCCATATTAATAGTTGTGAACCAATATGCAATTGTTAATCCATATTAAAGTGATTATTAATCCCCATTAACCCCAAAGCCCATTTCCTAGAATCTAAATCCAGCACTAATGTTAGATTATGATTTTGGTCCATATCTTTAAATAAGGCCCATTTTATTAAAGGGAGACCCATTACCATATAACAGAAAGAAAATGCAGCACGGATGGCTAGTGATGTGTATAAAAAAAAATTAAGTTGAAAAGGAATAAAGGTCTAGTTGCAGGAGGATGGATTTATTATTCAGAAAATTCTGTTACAAAATTGATAACAGAAATCAGTACAAAAATGGCCAATTGATAATAGAAAGGACGAAAAATAGTTACAGAAAAAGAGAAAAAATCAGTTATAATGATATAACTGATATAACAACCGAAAAAGAAAAATATATAAAAAGGTATTGCAGTTTCAGCTTCTGGTTCTTCTTCAACCGGATTCACCTTCAAAACAGACTCTCTGATTTATCACCAACTTCATCTCGAAACCTGCAAAGATCACATGACTCGGAGATATTCATCAATTCTGTTGCTGCAATTCAACCAGAAAAGGAAAAAAACTCAGCAAGTTTCAACTCAATCCTCACCAACCTGCAATCAAAGAAAAACATGACAGAAACTAAAATAAGTATCAATTCATAACACACTAACCGAATCCACTAACAACACCCTAACAGAATTTCAGAATTGGAAGCTGGGAATTGAAACCATAACAGGAAAGATAACTAGTTTTTCAACTGATTGCAACAAGCTCTTAATAGAAAAAGAGTCCAGAAACTTCACCTGAGAAGCTTCTCATTCTATAAAACAGGATCCTCTTTCTTCAATCAGTTCTTCTTGACAAAAACTTCAAAATCTCGATCTTCATCTCTTCTTCAATCTTCTTACCATTCTTTTCCAAAGCACAAACCTCTTCATTTCTTCATCAATCACCAATGACCAAGACCACAAACTTCTAAAAAAGCTCCAAAAAATACACAGAACCTGGAAATCCTCTCCAGAAAACTCTGACATAATCACCACTCTCGGCATCATTCTTCAACTTCTTCTCAGATTTTCACTTCAAAAACTCTCTTTTCTTCATATCTACATCAAGCTTCAAGATTCGAAAAACCTTCAAAAAGAAAAACTCTTCTCTAGAACCATCACTCTTCTTCTCCTCCAACCATTCATCAGGCTTTTCTTCATCATCAATTCACCTGCGAACTATGCATCAAGATTCTGACTTCAGAGCAATCTTTAACAATAAGCTCAAGAACAAAGAAGATTGGAACCAAATTCTTCTCAACAATAATCAGGGTTGGAGCAGAAGATGAAATTGGGTCTTACCGGCATTTGGCTTAGGCTTCTGTTTTCCCGAATCCTCAGCTTCACGACATCGTCGTCATTACCAGTCCTTCAATTATTACTCTACTACTTCATCACCATCATCATAATCTCCAGATCTTGAACCACTCTTCAATTATCTTCTTCGATCCATTCACACTCTCGACATTCATTACTCCATCTATCAGTAACTTTTCCAAAAAACCAGCAAATTCAAGAACTTAGTCGATTACAAAAGCAATTGCAGGAAGGTTCAATAGGAGAAGAAGAACACCCAATAGCTTCGCGTTCATGGAAAAAATTGAGGAAGAAATAGAAAGCCAAGTCTAAAGCAGAATCGATGCATACCTAAGTCGGATTTGAGCGAGATTCCTTGGATACGCGATTTGCTTGAGAGCATTTAGAAGAGATTAGATTCGAATTTCGCGAATGGAAAGGAACGGAGTTCGTAGCCGATGAAGGAGGTTCGTCTTCCGCCGCCGTCGACGAGTCATGGTGTGGCGGAGATCAACGTGAGCAAGGGAGTTTTGTTTGTGAAGGATGATTTTGGTGAAGCGAGCAAGGCCGCAAAGGTATCACTCCGGCAAATTTTTTGAGGTAAAGATGAGGAAGAATAGTGAGAAGAGAAGAACCACGTGCAAGCAATCAAACCAGAGCTCGAGCAATCGGCGTTTTCTTTCTCTTCGCAAACGTCATCGGAGCAGTCCGGATTCTCATAGTTTTGCTTGGTTTTTTCCACAAGTTGGTAAGAGGCGTCAGATTCACATATTAGAACAAGTTGTGATGGGGGTTTCGAGCATTGAGATGAATGTGAGTGAAGATGACAAGGCAACGGTGATGACGGAGATTGCATCGCCTCCGCGTGACGACGCGAGGATAGGAGCTTCAGCGGCCGTTGTCATGAACAAGACAAATAGGGAAATGTGCTTTGGTTGTTAGCTTTCTCTTAGTTTATTAGGTCAAGAACTAAGTTATTTGGGCTTAAGGAAACTCAGTATCCATGGATTCCTGAATACACCCGAAATTCACTATCCTCACCCCCAATGCCATCAGCATTGTATTATTGGACTGGGCCTTGTGCACTGAAACCCTATTTGCACCCTCGAAATTGCCTCGACACCCCCTGCGCAAGCATTAAGTTAATTGGGCCAGGATTTTGCTTTCTGCAATGCTGAATTCCTAGTGAACCCCTGTCTCCTCATGTTTGAGATTTTGCTAATTATTTATGTTTGTAAAAAAAAAATTGTTAATTAATCTTTTTTTTCTTCTTTAAAATCATTTTTGTGGATTAATGTTTTAATTCATTTTCTTGACATTTTTTTTAATTAGAATTTTTGATAATTTTAATTAATTGTTTTTGGATTAATTATGGATGAAAATGGTTCATTCATGTTTTTTTGATCGATATTGGATCGATTTTGATGGATCTTCACAAAGCATTTATGGAAGATGAGCATTTATTTTGCTCATAGGAGATTACAAGGCGTGGCTTGGAGTTTTTTCGGATTTCTTTTATGTGAAGAATCGGTACTTCGATCAAGTAAGTAATCTCGATTCTCCACTTTTAAGCATCATTATAGTTGTATGCGACTTAGGACCATATAGCTTAAGGTGAATATTGAGCCCTCCCACCTGAGGCATTGGATATATTTGTGATGTATGTTGGTTTGTTTCGATTTCGGAGCTTAGGGATTAGGTTGCGAACCATTAGGATCGATTCCTTCCACTTCCCCTTAAAATCCACTTTTTTGTCCGTTTCGTCGCAATTATTAAAAATAGTTTTAGGTGAGATAAAATTCTGGAAAAATTCATGAGTGATCCTCATCCTCTTAATTAATTTGTCATATTTTTTGTTTCCAGATTTGGGTGGTTTCAATATTTTATTTGGATTTTAGATCACAAGCTGTCCCAAAAAGGAATGTTTTGACATAAGGGACCAAAATCAATTTTTCCCCATAGGTGTGAAACCTATTTTTTGTGTGTGATTAATCACTGTAATTTGTGACATCTTGATGCTCATTAGGCATTTTTTTCATAATTTTAGATGCCCTTTTGATCCACTTTGTGGAGTTGTTTTTCGATGATCGCGATTTGTTACCTTGCTAGTCAAGGAATTGTTTTGGCACTTTGGTGCATAATTTTGTGGAATCCTTTTATACCATGTAAGATAATGATTATATCATTCCAGGGATTTAATTTCATAATTTTTTAAGGTTTTTTGCTATTTTTCCATGTCACCTAGATCCTATGTTGATTCATGTGTGTATTTGCTCCATATCTTAAGATTTAGCAAGGCATTCATGCCATTTTCTTGAGGGGATTTTTGGTAGCTTATAGGAGTTGATTATAGGTCATTTGTATGTCTTTAATTCCAGTAATAGGTCACTTTTTGAACCATAATCATTTGGTTTGTTTTGGTGCTTTAAAGTGCATACTTATGTGAACTAATTTTAACCTAAAATAGATTCTCTTCTCCTCTAAATAATAACTTGAATCATGTGGAAATCATTAATGCCTATTCATGCATTCTAAGTGCATCTCATACCTTGTATTCTACTGACCCATAATCATTCCATGCATATTCACATGCCATTCTTCCTTAACTTTCATCATGTGCGATCTTATGCGATTTTTGTTCGTTTCTTCTCATATCTTCTTCTCATTGCTCCATACGCCTAATCCATTGCATCCATGATTGTATATTCAGTCATCCTCATTCATAAGCATTCACTACTGACTTTTATGTTCATTTCATGTATTCATTCATGCTTGTAAGCCATACACATTCATACTTCATCCATAAACCCTAATTTACATTTAGGTGAACTTAGGTGAACTTTTTGTACATAGTTTGACATAGTTTGATCTTGTGAGATATCCTAGCATACTTAGGGACCTATAGCATGTAGCTACTGACTTTAGAAGTCATGTAACCTTTAGGTACCTTCACCTTTAGACTTAGGTCTTATTTTGAACCCTAGTTCCATTCTAGGACGTTTATGGTACTTAATCGCTTTCATGCTTTGATTTTATTTTCAATATGCATTGTCATGCTAACTTTTGTTTTGTATGGGGAAGATTGAGGTAAGAATTACTTCATTCCCATCTCTTATGCATTTTAATTATGTTTGCCTTAGCACCTTGTGCTTTGCTTTTAGGCTTTCCCTTTCTTTAGAGACAACTTAACTTCCTTAGGAAGTAAGTTAGTTTCTAATTCTCTTTTTCTTCTTTTCCTTTTCTTTATTAGGATTAGAATACCTCATTAACCATAGGATCTCCCTCTTGTAAATAAACAAATAAAATTAGGGTTGTGTCTTAGTCCCCTTAGTTTGTCCTTTTTGCGATTTGAGTCTTCTTTCTCATCTTCAAACAAAATCCAAAAACACTTAACAAATAAATGAAAGGATCCTTTGTGTATAGCCTTATTCCATGAAGCACTTGCATTCATTCCATCTTGGAGTGGTGTAAGCTTGTCTATCATGATGCACAAGTCTCATCAAGGGATTGTTTCATAAAACAAATAAACTCAAAATATTTCTTTTAAAAGACAAAAACAAACAATAAGCGACTATCCTGCGGGAACTTCTCTTCTAATCTCATTCACTCACAACGCGAACTCGCGACGACTTGTCACACATGCAAGACGGTAAACGCACTTGTACCAGACGAGCATGCAACACCTGAGCATAGACATACGCAGTTCCAGCTGTAAAAAACACAAACAAATAGTTCCCGCCGTAGTTAGGCGAACTACGTCGACTCTGATCCTCATTATCCCGATGAGGTACGTAGGCAGCGGGGTAGGGCCCGTTCGAGCACATTCTTTATTTTCCCTACATTTCCCTTTTTTTCCATTCTCTTTTTCCAGTTCCTTTCTCATTTCTCATTCCATTTCCAGTTAGCAGTTATTATTCAGCAGCATCTTATTTCTCACCGTTTGAAACAAAATAAGCAAGCGTGGATCCCGTCGGGTACGAAGGACGATCTGGGGTGCTAATACCTTCCCAGTTTGTAACCGACTCCCGAACCCCGATCTTTGGTTCGCAAGGCCTTGTCCTTTCCTTCTTCCTCAGGTTTGTGCAACATTACCTTTCCCATTCATTCGGGATAAAAATGTCTGGCTGGCGACTCTAACCTTTCCGCGCCACTTTCGCGTTTGTACGAGGATGAAAATCCCGGGAGCGACAGCTGGCGACTCTGCTGGGGACTAACCTGATTCTTCCGGTTTCCCTTGTAGAGTCAATCCTAGCGCCTGTTTGGTCTTGTTTCTTTGGGTGTTTATATGTTTGTTGCCGTGTGCTTTAGTTTAGCTTTATTGTTTTCATTTACAATTTTACTTTACAGCTTTACTTTATCGCATTTATTTACCACTTTCAGTATTTTATTTTCCATGCATCATATTATACTGGACTGTCTGGCTGTGCTGGTTTTCATTTTTTCTATGGGATGGGGTTACTGTGAGATGAGCTCGTAACCGGGGCTCGAGTGCACCCTAGGACTTAGAGTGGTTCCACTTTGGCTTCATGGCATCTTGCTATGTTGGTAGTAGTGAGTTCCACACCTTGACTTGCGACCTTCTCGGGAATGTATTGGTTCCGGAATCTTTCTGGGGCAATACGCTACCTTGATAGTTATATGCAGTCAAGGGACCGATCATTGAGAACCTTAGTGGAAACAACCCTCTCCAGTGATGACAGTGGCAGATCACATTTGTTGGCAAACCCACTCGCATCCGAGGGCCCACTGGGAACTCGCATAGGATGGCCTGGTTCTCTCATAGGAATCCAGTCAAGGCAAACTGTTCGTATGACGGTAGTATTGTACCCTTCGGGATGAATGTACTATTGTTTCTCGACTCAGTGCTTGAAGCTGGAAACTTGTGAGGGATGCTTGTTTTTCCGGACTCAACTGAGACCTCCCTGAGTAGTACATAATGCCAAACCGATTCCCTGATTTGGTCATGAGCCATTTCTCGGAAATGGTGAACGTATTATTGCTATTCGGCTTTGAGAGTCCGTGATGTTGACCCGAGTAGCACACCCGTGAGATTGGGAGGGGTTTACAGGTTTGCAGGAACCCTAAACTTCAACATACCCGCTTTGCCAGTGTTTGTTTTATGATAGTATCTAGTGCTATATGGTTCTTTGATTCTGAGATCTGGGATTTCTATTCAGAGAGATTGTTACTGTGATTACCATGGTGACCCTGATATTGTGACTGTTATTATGACTCTCCACGGACACTTGGCTCGTTGTTCAGCTTCAACACCATCAGTGACTATTCTATTATGTGATCCAGTTCTACAGTTATTGGGTTCTCAGTTATGGGGTTCTGTACAAAGATGGTGCTACTATTGTGGTTGTATACAGACAATTGGTTCATTGCTCAACACCAACATTAGACCGTCGATCACATGCCTGTTGCATACATGACATCATAGCATTCCAGCACATATGTTCAGTTATTTCCGAGGATCACATATCTGAATCATGCCATTGGACGTTTTCTGTGTCATAACTTGAATCAAAGTAGATAGATTCCTCAGAAATAACTGAACATGGCATTTGCATACATCCTTGCATTCTTGACAGGTGTTCAGAGACAAATTCTTTTCCTGACTTGATTTCTCATCAAAATGGACAACTTGAATCACATTCATCAAGGTATATATTTGAAGCAACTCCGGGCGGAGGTAGTCGAAGGAAGACCCAGCTGAGGCCATTCAGGGCCGAGGTATAAACTTTATTTCAGAATCAGAAACTTTTGAAAGAGGAAGTCAACCAGATGAAGACTCAGATGAGCTTGGTTATGGAAATTTTGAACGGAGCTATTTTCATCCCTAGTGAGGGGAACTACGCTGCTCTGATTCTCCATTGGTCAATGGAGATACGTAGGCAGGAGATCATATGAGATCTTTCCGAGCAACCTTATCTATTAACTTTATCAACCTCTTCCCTCCATATGTCGATTGTCAGCATCCAACCTCATCTTCCCAAGAGAATCCTTGGGGAAAAGCATATGGGTAAAGGCCAGAACAACCCGAGAAGAAGTTTGATCATATTCTGAGGTCGTACGTGCAATGAGTTTCCTCATTTACTCAAGTTCGAACCAGTTGATCTAATCACATCAGGATCATCTCCGACAAAGCTTCCCTTGAGGTTTCAAGGCCAAGTATGACTACCATTCTGGGGCACCTGGCCTTTTAATTGAAGATTGCAAGTCTTTCAGAGGCAAAAGTGAAGACAAGGTTCAAATTTGATCGACTCAAAGGTCATCATACCAGAAAGTCTGCCCAGATATGAAGTCTCCTCATCAAATTGACATCTCAGTTTGCAAGGGCATCTTCAGAAGCAATAAGTCCAGACAGAGTCAAGTCTCCTCAATGACGGTAATGTTCAGCTTCTTTACTACATTTTCATGTGTAGTTTATATTGTTTGTTTAAACATTTGTATGCATGCATGAAACTTATTTGTTTTTGAATGATAACCATAATAAAATGCACATGTTTTTCTTGAAGTAATCCATTCGTATTCTCTCATGATTTTGTGTATGTGCATTGCAATACCAACTATTGTGCTTAAACTCTATCAGGGAGGATGACGAAATGAAAATGCAGGAATCTCTAATTGTGTGCTTTTGAGAAAGACCCTGTTGACGATGTATAGGCATTGTTTCAAATCCTAAACACCGGAGATATAAGGGAGATAGACCCTCGCCAACCCATTTGAGCCTCGAAGTAGAAGTTTATTTTTGCATGAAAAAACCTTTGCACTTAACCCAGGGGCAGGGTAGGTGTCAGTTAGTTTGACCGAGCATTCAAATTTTAAAAAGGAGTGTACATCTGAGGATCCGTTACCTTTCGTTTTACCAAATCAAGAGGTCCAATGACCAGAAACCACAATGGTTATCCCAAGAAAGAGGTCCAGAGATCGGAAATCACAATGGTTATCCCTCATCAACTAAAAAGTGAGACAATCACGACCCTTTCAAAGCAATCAAGACAAATAGTGTCACACGATTTGTTCAAAAAAAAAGAAGAATTGAAAAAAAAATGAATGAGAAAGCCCGCTAATTCGAAACTTGAAAATAAGTGACTTAGGCAAAAATTAGGGCATCCCGCTGGACTTTGCAATCAAAGATTCACAAGAATTAGTCCAGGCAAAAGTTGGGGATAATCAAAATAATGCAAAAGCGAAAGACGAAAAGGATTACAAGAAAGATCCTTGAGCAAGAACAGAGTCGTGTGATACAGACACGGAAGGCAAAAGGGTGACTGACTCCAAACAACAACCTGATTAGTGTTTAAAACTGTTAGTGTCATTGGTTCCTTAACCATCACAAAACCCTTTTTGAGAGGTGAGCGCTTGTGGAAGCTAGCTGAACATAGGAATGGAGAACATCATGAAGAGGGGTGGGCACAAGTAAACTTCGAGCTTATATCCTTTGTTTCTATAACCGTGAACCAGGCCACGATACAACCCTCAAAAGTCCTAACTGAAACAGGGTTATTTTTTAGAGCGTACTACCAAGAGACCGCGTTCCTGACTCCTATGAGTGGTGTTGAAAGATCTTTGTTGGTGTTGCATGTGCATGCTTTCTATTATTCAAAAAATTAATGTCGTATCTTAACCAGTGATCCGCTCACAAAGGTTTGCGACATCTTTTTCAGTAAAACTTCAAAATTAACATGTGTGTTACATTAGAATTTTCATTCTCAAAAATAAACATTTTCTGCTTGCATACATTTGTTTGGCATCATAAAAGTTCACATATGAAACCTTAGTCCAGAAGCTTAATCTTGCCAAAGTTGAGAAGCCTGAAACTTCCGAAGGACCAGCATTTGAAGATGTACTTTTCCAAGAAATTCCATTGAGTGGGGACTTTCCCAACAGACGTGGTAAGAGCCAACTAATCTAGGGAAATCATGTCGAGCAATCTCTTCAAAGTTCAGCCAAGCTGGGGCAATCACTTCGAGATTCAAATCTCTCAAAGAGCCATCAGGCGGAGGCATTATTCAAATTTCAACTAAACTGGGGCAATCACTTCGAGATCAAATCTCTCATGAATCTGATGCATGCATTCAAATTTTAGCCAAACTGGGGCAATTACTTCGAGATCCAATCTTTCAAGGAACAATTGATCTGGGTGTTTCCTTCAAAACACAGTCATTCAGAGGTGATCACTTCAAGACTTGTACTGGAGCAGGCTACCACAAGAGCATGAGAAGTCACTTTTTCCCGAAGATGGTAAATCCAAAGCACCTATCCAAAGTCCAAAATACTGGGGCAGAATATCTCACAGTGATATGAGGTTCTTCATGAATCCTCGCGAGGCAAATTTCTTTCATAGACCATGCAGTTTGGGGCAGTTATTTCGAGATCCGACGAATCTCTCCAAGAGTTTGAAGACACTGAGGCATTTCGTATGTCATGTTTTCTGTAAAATCATCTTGAGACATTTTCTTCCGATGGACCTTAGTCTGAGGCGAGTTGAAAAGTTCAGAGAACCATTATTCAATCATGGTTAGTTGGCGATCTATCAACCCAGAGTCTGGAAGCAATGCCATTGTCAGCACAGTACTTCAAGAGTTATTTCATCAGCAAGCTTCATTGATCAAAGTCCCTTAGCAAGTCTCATTAGACAATTCCTTCTCCAGTAGTGCAGAAAATGGAAGGTTGCTTCTTGAGCAGAAGGGTACCATCATCTCTCATTCCCAACATGAGAGGATTTAGTCCTTATCCCCAGCAAGTGGCAACTTGAGCTCTTACCTTCAACGGGAAGCTTTATCATTGACATCATCTGTCATCCCCAATAGAGTTCAATGGATAGCGTACCTAGCAAGAAGAGTCCATCTCCAGCAGGGTCTTGGCACTCCAATCTCAAAGTCCAATTTATTTTTGGCAGTGGCGGCTGTTCAGAGCTGGTGAATTATTAACAGTTTTCCCCGCAGAGTTGTTTCCTCCTCATCAGGATGAACCAAATCAATGCAGTGATCATCGTTTATCCCTAGACAAGCTATCTGGGATGCCTGCAGTTTCCTTATCAGGAGATCTCTTTGCATTTGCATACGCATATTCATCATTACATTTGCATCCTCCAAAGCGTAGCATTTCCATCATCATGGAGCATTACGCCATTAATCCAAACATATGCATACCAGCATGGGCCAGTTTTGAGGTATTACGAACATCTTCTCAACCTGAAGTACTCTGCACAGAGGATACCAATATTATTTTCCAGACATCTTTGTCTTTTCAAGTCAATGTTTGTCACTTATTCCGCGTCTTGTTTGGTACAACAGTCGCGTCACAGGTTCCCGTTTTGTACAATGGTCCTGTTTTCCTGGGCTCTTGTTTATGTACAAGGATCCCATTCCATCTTATCCTATTTTCTTTGTTTCTGGTTACCGCCTGCGGCCGGTATACCTTTGCGTCTCCATTCGAGGATGGTTTCGTGTTAGATCCGAGAATCTTTTGATTTGTCATTCGAGGATGGCATTTGTTGTTGTTGTGGCTATTATTCGAGGATAGTAGTTCACTTTTTGAGCTTATTGATCAAGGTCAGTTTGTCTCTTTTGCAAAGTCTGTCTGAGGTCAGCTTTGTGTTTGGTTATCAGTCGAGGCTGGTATACCTTTGTGTCTCCATTCGAGGATGGTTTCGTGTTAGATCCGAGGATCTTTTGATTTGTCATTCGAGGATGGAATTTATTTTCTTCAAGTCCTTCCGAGGTTGGTCTTGTTGTTGTGGATATTATTCGAGGATAGTAGTTCACTTTTTGAGCTTATTGATCGAGGTCAGTTTGTCTCTTTTGCAAAGTCTGTCTGAGGTCAGCTTTGTGTTTGGTTATCAGTCGAGGCTGGTATACCTTTGCGTCTCCATTCGAGGATGGTTTCGCGTTAGATCTGAGGATCTTTTTGATTTGTCATTCGAGGATGGCATTTCTTTTCTTCAAGTCCTTCCGAGGTTGGTCTTGTTGTTTTGTGTGGCTATTATTCGAGGATAGTAATTCACTTTTCGAGCTTATTGATCGAGGCCAGTTTGTCTCTTTTGCAAAGTCTGTCTGAGGTCAGCTTTGTGTTTGGTTATCAGTCGAGGCTGGTATACCTTTGCGTCTCCATTCGAGGATGGTTTCTTGTTAGATCCGAGGATCTTTTGATTTGTCATTCGAGGATGGCATTTCTTTTCTTCAAGTCCTTCCGAGGTTGGTATTGTTGTGGTGGCTATTATTCGAGGATAGTAGTTCACTTTTTGAGCTTATTGATCGAGGTCAGTTTGTCTCTTTTGCAAAGTCTGTCTGAGGTCAGCTTTGTGTTTGGTTATCAGTCGAGGCTGGTACACCTTTGCGTCTCCATTCGAGGATGGTTTCGTGTTAGATCCGAGGATCTTTTGATTTGTCATTCGAGGATGGCATTTCTTTTCTTCAAGTCCTTCCGAGGTTGGTCTTGTTGTTTTGTGTGGCTATTATTCGAGGATAGTAGTTCACTTTTTTGAGCTTATTGATCGAGGTCAGTTTGTCTCTTTTGCAAAGTCTGTCTGAGGTCAGCTTTGTGTTTGGTTATCAGTCGAGGCTGGTATACCTTTGCGTCTCCATTCAAGGATGGTTTCGTGTTAGATCCGAGGATATTTTGGATTTGTCATTCGAGGATGGCATTTCTTTTCTTCAAGTCCTTCTGCGGTTGGTCTTGTTGTTGTGGCTATTATTTGAGGATAGTAGTTCACTTTTTGAGCTTATTGATCGAGGTCAGTTTGTCTCTTTTGCAAAGTCTGTCCGAGGTCAGTCTTTGTTGTTGATGGTTATCGCCTGCGGCCGGTATACTATCGTATTTCTATTCGAGGATGGTTTTTAGTATTGGATCCGAGGATCCCGTGTGAGTTGTCATTCGAGGATGGCATTCTTCCCAGCATATTTCCACCTGGTTCTATTTCCGCTACCTATTCAGAGGTCAAAACAAAAAATATATAAATAAATAAATGGGCAGATGGCATTTATGGTGCCCTCAGTGTGCAAATTTTCAGGTTTTATTCGAGTATTCAATCACTCCATACCTTGAACGTCTAAAAGCTGTTGCAATTATCCATTCAAGTCTGCAGTTGATTGAATAGAGGCAGCTGTAATACCTCAAAATTTGCCCTGATTCTTTTTGCCCTAACTGGCTTATCGCTTCGCATTCATCTGCATTTTTTACTAGGTCATGATATTCATAACCCTGCATTTGCATTGAATTCATAAGGCATATGATTAAGGTTCTTGGAAATTAGGGTTTCGCACCTTGTCCGTATTTATCAGGGATTGAACTTGTGGAGAATGTCCATTGGTGTACCTAACCCAGTACTGAGGTGTTCAATCAGATTTGTTTGAAATAAGAGCGTTGGCTCTTCTTAACGTCTCAAGTTGTGTTCCTTATCATTTAATATCTCAAGGGAAGTTAGGAGTTTTTGTTCATAATTTTGAAGGGAACTTCACCAATGGAGGTCCAGTGTATTAAGGAGTGGTTTGGATCCATTTGTTTTTGGAGCAATAATTCGAGATTGTGTGAAGTTTATTATGGCATCAAAGTTCCTAAGAGTGGATTGTGTGGAAGGTTTCGTTTCAAACTAAGGGAGGGCATGTTCAGGGCTTACTTAGAAAACGTCATTCAAATTTGAAGTCAAGTCACACCCATTTTCTGATTTGATTTAGTTCACTAAACTAGTGTCACATCCGTTTTGTCCTCCTATTCATCATGGTCATATTTCATTTCAAACTTCACTAACCAAATCCATTTAAGTCGTTTTCATACCATAAACCGTTGGTTTGATCCGAAATCACATACCAAAGTTCTTTTGATTTAAGCCCATTTAAATTTCCGAGTCCAAAACTACTTGTCAGTATTCACCCTAACTCATAACCATTTCATTCACTTTTGAATTATTTCGTTCAACTTTGAGAATCGATTACAAAATCTTGTATTAGTCAAACGAATTTCTTCTAAATCCAAAATCATACCTCACTTTTATTTGATTTTTTTAGATAAGAGTTCCAAACCATATTTGAATTTCGAAACCAATGACCACTTCCATATTAATAGTTGTGAACCAATATGCAATTGTTAATCCATATTAAAGTGTTTATTAATCCCCATTAACCCCAAAGCCCATTTCCTAGAATCTAAATCCAGCACTAATGTTAGATTATGATTTTGGTCCATATCTTTAAATAAGGCCCATTTTATTAAAGGGAGACCCATTACCATATAACAGAAAGAAAATGCAGCACGGATGGCTAGTGATGTGTATAAAAAAAAATTAAGTTGAAAAGGAATAAAGGTCTAGTTGCAGGAGGATGGATTTATTATTCAGAAAATTCTGTTACAAAATTGATAACAGAAATCAGTACAAAAATGGCCAGTTGATAATAGAAAGGACGAAAAATAGTTACAGAAAAAGAGAAAAAATCAGTTATAATGATATAACTGATATAACAACCGAAAAAGAAAAATATATAAAAAGGTATTGCAGTTTCAGCTTCTGGTTCTTCTTCAACCGGATTCACCTTCAAAACAGACTCTCTGATTTATCACTAACTTCATCTCGAAACCTGCAAAGATCACATGACTCGGAGATATTCATCAATTATGTTGCTGCAATTCAACCAGAAAAGGAAAAAAACTCAGCAAGTTTCAACTCAATCCTCACCAACCTGCAATCAAAGAAAAACATGACAGAATCTAAAATAAGTATCAATTCATAACACACTAACCGAATCCACTAACAACACCCTAACAGAATTTCAGAATTGGAAGCTGGGAATTGAAACCATAACAGGAAAGATAACTAGTTTTTCAACTGATTGCAACAAGCTCTTAACAGAAAAAGAGTCCAGAAACTTCACCTGAGAAGCTTCTCATTCTATAAAACAGGATCCTCTTTCTTCAATCAGTTCTTCTTGACAAAAACTTCAAAATCTCGATCTTCATCTCTTCTTCAATCTTCTTACCATTCTTTTCCAAAGCACAAACCTCTTCATTTCTTCATCAATCACCAATGACCAAGACCACAAACTTCTAAAAAAGCTCCAAAAAATACACAGAACCTGGAAATCCTCTCCAGAAAACTCTGACATAATCACCACTCTCGGCATCATTCTTCAACTTCTTCTCAGATTTTCACTTCAAAAACTCTCTTTTCTTCATATCTACATCAAGCTTCAAGATTCGAAAAACCTTCAAAAAGAAAAACTCTTCTCTAGAACCATCACTCTTCTTCTCCTCCAACCATTCATCAGGCTTTTCTTCATCATCAATTCACCTGCGAACTATGCATCAAGATTCTGACTTCAGAGCAATCTTTAACAATAAGCTCAAGAACAAAGAAGATTGGAACCAAATTCTTCTCAACAATAATCAGGGTTGGAGCAGAAGATGAAATTGGGTCTTACCGGCATTTGGCTTAGGCTTCTGTTTTCCCGAATCCTCAGCTTCACGACATCGTCGTCATTACCAGTCCTTCAATTATTACTCTACTACTTCATCACCATCATCATAATCTCTAGATCTTGAACCACTCTTCAATTATCTTCTTCGATCCATTCACACTCTCGACATTCATTACTCCATCTATCAGTAACTTTTCCAAAAAACCAGCAAATTCAAGAACTTAGTCGATTACAAAAGCAATTGCAGGAAGGTTCAATAGGAGAAGAAGAACACCCAATAGCTTCGCGTTCATGGAAAAAATCGAGGAAGAAATAGAAAGCCAAGTCTAAAGCAGAATCGATGCATACCTAAGTCGGATTTGAGCGAGATTCCTTGGATACGCGATTTGCTTGAGAGCATTTAGAAGAGATTAGATTCGAATTTCGCGAATGGAAAGGAACGGAGTTCGTAGCCGATGAAGGAGGTTCGTCTTCTGCCGCCGTCGACGAGTCATGGTGTGGCGGAGATCAACGTGAGCGAGGGAGTTTTGTTTGTGAAGGATGATTTTGGTGAAGCGAGCAAGGCCGCAAAGGTATCACTCCGGCAAATTTTTTGAGGTAAAGATGAGGAAGAATAGTGAGAAGAGAAGAACCACGTGCAAGCAATCAAACCAGAGCTCGAGCAATCGGCGTTTTCTTTCTCTTCGCAAACGTCATCGGAGCAGTCCGGATTCTCATAGTTTTGCTTGGTTTTTTCCACAAGTTGGTAAGAGGCGTCAGATTCACATATTAGAACAAGTTGTGATGGGGGTTTCGAGCATTGAGATGAATGTGAGTGAAGATGACAAGGCAACGGTGATGACGGAGATTGCATCGCCTCCGCGTGACGACGCGAGGATAGGAGCTTCAGCGGCCGTTGTCATGAACAAGACAAAGAGGGAAATGTGCTTTGGTTGTTAGCTTTCTCTTAGTTTATTAGGTCAAGAACTAAGTTATTTGGGCTTAAGGAAACTCAGTATCCATGGATTCCTGAATACACCCGAAATTCACTATCCTCACCCCCAATGCCATCAGCATTGTATTATTGGACTGGGCCTTGTGCACTGAAACCCTATTTGCACCCTCGAAATTACCTCGACACCCCCTGCGCAAGCATTAAGTTAATTGGGCCAGGATTTTGCTTTCTGCAATGCTGAATTCCTAGTGAACCCCTGTCTCCTCATGTTTGAGATTTTGCTAATTATTTATGTTTGTAAAAAAAAAATTGTTAATTAATCTTTTTTTTCTTCTTTAAAATCATTTTTGTGGATTAATGTTTTAATTCATTTTCTTGACATTTTTTTTAATTAGAATTTTTGATAATTTTAATTAATTGTTTTTGGATTAATTATGGATGAAAATGGTTCATTCATGTTTTTTTGATCGATATTGGATCGATTTTGATGGATCTTCACAAAGCATTTATGGAAGATGAGCATTTATTTTGCTCATAGGAGATTACAAGGCGTGGCTTGGAGTTTTTTCGGATTTCTTTTATGTGAAGAATCGGTACTTCGATCAAGTAAGTAATCTCGATTCTCCACTTTTAAGCATCATTATAGTTGTATGCGACTTAGGACCATATAGCTTAAGGTGAATATTGAGCCCTCCCACCTGAGGCATTGGATATATTTGTGATGTATGTTGGTTTGTTTCGATTTCGGAGCTTAGGGATTAGGTTGCGAACCATTAGGATCGATTCCTTCCACTTCCCCTTAAAATCCACTTTTTTGTCCGTTTCGTCGCAATTATTAAAAATAGTTTTAGGTGAGATAAAATTCTGGAAAAATTCATGAGTGATCCTCATCCTCTTAATTAATTTGTCATATTTTTTGTTTCCAGATTTGGGTGGTTTCAATATTTTATTTGGATTTTAGATCACAAGCTGTCCCAAAAAGGAATGTTTTGACATAAGGGACCAAAATCAATTTTTCCCCATAGGTGTGAAACCTATTTTTTGTGTGTGATTAATCACTGTAATTTGTGACATCTTGATGCTCATTAGGCATTTTTTTCATAATTTTAGATGCCCTTTTGATCCACTTTGTGGAGTTGTTTTTCGATGATCGCGATTTGTTACCTTGCTAGTCAAGGAATTGTTTTGGCACTTTGGTGCATAATTTTGTGGAATCCTTTTATACCATGTAAGATAATGATTATATCATTCCAGGGATTTAATTTCATAATTTTTTAAGGTTTTTTGCTATTTTTCCATGTCACCTAGATCCTATGTTGATTCATGTGTGTATTTGCTCCATATCTTAAGATTTAGCAAGGCATTCATGCCATTTTCTTGAGGGGATTTTTGGTAGCTTATAGGAGTTGATTATAGGTAATTTGTATGTCTTTAATTCCAGTAATAGGTCACTTTTTGAACCATAATCATTTGGTTTGTTTTGGTGCTTTAAAGTGCATACTTATGTGAACTAATTTTAACCTAAAATAGATTCTCTTCTCCTCTAAATAATAACTTGAATCATGTGGAAATCATTAATTCCTATTCATGAATTCTAAGTGCATCTCATACCTTTTATGCTACTGACCCATAATCATTCCATGCATATTCACATGCCATTCTTCCTTAACTTTCATCATGTGCGATCTTATGCGATTTTTGTTCGTTTCTTCTCATATCTTCTTCTCATTGCTCCATACGCCTAATCCATTGCATCCATGATTGTATATTCAGTCATCCTCATTAATAAGCATTCACTACTGACTTTTATGTTCATTTCATGTATTCATTCATGCTTGTAAGCCATACACATTCATACTTCATCCATAAACCCTAATTTGCATTTAGGTGAACTTAGGTGAACTTTTTGTACATAGTTTGACATAGTTTGATCTTGTGAGATATCCTAGCATACTTAGGGACCTATAGCATGTAGCTACTGACTTTAGAAGTCATGTAACCTTTAGGTACCTTCACCTTTAGACTTAGGTCTTATTTTGAACCCTAGTTCCATTCTAGGACGTTTATGGTACTTAATCGCTTTCATGCTTTGATTTTATTTTCAATATGCATTGTCATGCTATCTTTTGTTTTGTATGGGGAAGATTGAGGTAAGAATTACTTCATTCCAATCTCTTATGCATTTTAATTATGTTTGCCTTAGCACCTTGTGCTTTGCTTTTAGGCTTTCCCTTTCTTTAGAGACAACTTAACTTCCTTAGGAAGTAAGTTAGTTTCTAATTCTCTTTTTCTTCTTTTCCTTTTCTTTCTTAGGATTAGAATACCTCATTAACCATAGGATCTCCCTCTTGTAAATAAACAAATAAAATTAGGGTTGTGTCTTAGTCCCCTTAGTTTGTCCTTTTTGCTATTTGAGTCTTCTTTCTCATCTTCAAACAAAATCCAAAAACACTTAACAAATAAATGAAAGGATCCTTTGTGTATAGTCTTATTCCATGAAGCACTTGCATTCATTCCATCTTGGAGTGGTGTAAGCTTGTCTATCATGATGCACGAGTCTCATCAAGGGATTGTTTCATAAAACAAATAAACTCAAAATATTTCTTTTAAAAGACAAAAACAAACAATAAGCGACTATCCTGCGGGAACTTCTCTTCTCATCTCATTCACTCACAACGCGAACTCGCGACGACTTGTCACACATGCAAGACGGTAAACGCACTCGTACCAGACGAGCATGCAACACCTGAGCATAGACATACGCAGTTCCAGCTGTAAAAAACACAAACAAATAGTTCCCGCCGTAGTTAGGCGAACTACGTCGACTCTAATCCTCATTATCCCGATGAGGTACGTAGGCAGCGGGGTAGGGCCCGTTCGAGCACATTCTTTATTTTCCCTACATTTCCCTTTTTTTTCCATTCTCTTTTTCCAGTTCCTTTCTCATTTCTCATTCCATTTCCAGTTAGCAGTTATTATTCAGCAGCATCTTATTTCTCACCCTTTGAAACAAAACAAGCAAGCGTGGATCCCGTCGGGTACGACGGACGATCTGGGGTGCTAATACCTTCCCAGTTCGTAACCGACTCCCGAACCCCTATCTTTGGTTCGCAAGGCCTTGTCCTTTCCTTCTTCCTCAGGTTTGTGCAACATTACCTTTCCCATTCATTCGGGATAAAAATGTCTGGCTGGCGACTCTAACCTTTCCGCGCCACTTTCGCGTTTGTACTAGGATGAAAATCCCGGGAGCGACAAATGGCTACCAAAAGTCACAGCGTTCAAGGAAGCTAATGATGTAAGAACTTTGGATTTGACAAAGTTAATAGGAAAGCTACAAGAACATGAACAAGAGCTATTGAATCTAAATGAGCATGAAAAAAGTGAAAAGAAAGAAAAGAATGAGAAATCCAAAGACAACGAGAAGAATAAGAAGTTTATTGCATTAAAGGCCTTTACTTCTAAACCATCCACCAATGATGAATGTGAGAGTGAGTCAAATGAAGAAGATAGTGAATCAAATAATGATATGAGACTATTTGTAAGAAGATACAATAGGTATCTTATGAAGAATTAAATATCTCATTCGGATGAACATCTTGTCAATTATAGAAGGCAATCAAATCCCTCCAAGCAATATCAAAGTAAAAATACCAAGTCAAAAGGGTTGTGCTACAATTGTGGAAATCTCAATCACTATAAATCGGAGTGTCTTATGTTGAAGAAAGACAAAGGTAAAGATAAATATCACAAGAAGAATAGTAAGGCAAGGATAGCATATATCACATGGGAAGCGATAGTGAAATCTCAAGCAACGAAAACTCAAGTGATGAAGAAGAGAAAGTGAATCTTCGTCTCATGACTCATAAAAAGGGGAAAAAAAGAAAGTAACACATGCTAAATATGATAACTTTGATAAATTGTCTTATCCTAATTTCCTTAGTACTTTTAGAGTTCTCCACCATGAAGATAAATAAGCTTTTAAATGCTTAGCCTCCAATAAGCAAATTTTTTCACATTTGGAGAAAAAGGTTTTCGATTCTAAAAAATAATTGGAAGCTCTTAAGCATTCTATGGTGGAGTAAATTAAGGAAGACGAGCGAGAATGGTTTAATTTCCATAGTTGTGAAACTTGTTGCATTTGGCAAAAAGAGGTCAAAACTCTTCAAACCAAACTAGACAAAGCATCACAACCAAAAATGACGTTTACTATTGATCGATCTAATTTTAGAAATTCCATGAATAATCCATATAAAAAATACACTTATGTGGTGAAAGATTAAATTAGCAAATGTGTGTTGCACCCCAAAATTTTCCCTCCACAAGACAATAAATGGTGTCCCAAGAGGTTCACAAGATTCACAATGTTCACAAGACATTTCATGAGGTTCACAAGGATCATAGGGTTCACAATTAGTCAGAAAATTTGACAATTCCCTCAGACAATGCATCCTCCTAAGCAATGCATCTTAAACTAGGGTTTTGACTTTCATCAGGCTAAATGGACTTCCAAGACTTCAAGTGAACTTCATATCATCCTATATGTATTCAAGAATCCCCATGACAAGTTTCAAGACTTTCCCAAAAGATTTGCTCAGTCAAATGATCAGAAGGGTTAAAATCAGTTAAGGCAGTCAAAAAGTCAAACTGAGGTCAACTATGGTCAAACCAAAGTCAAACTTCATGATTTTTTGCCAACATCAAGTATATGAAGTAAAATTCATCATTTGATCAAGGGTTGATCATGATTCATCAAGGAGATTTCAGATCATCAAGAATCAGGAGTTTCTAAATTAGGGTTTTCATAGGAAAAGTCAACTGAACTTTGACCAGCCATAACTTTCACATGCTTCATCAAAATTTTTCCATCCAAAGCTCATTTTGAAGGAAATTGAATTCTCTACAACTTTATGTCTCACAAGCCAAGCCCAAAAATGCTTCATTTGGAAGGTATGAGCTAAGACATTATAGGTCCTTTTAAAAGTCAACAAAAAGTCAACAACTTCAAAAGAGCATAACTTGAGAATGGTAAAAGATATGGACATGAGACCAAAGAGGTTGGTTAGAGAACTCTTTAAACTTTCCAAAATGTCCAAGAACACCTTCATAGCATTAAAATTGAAGGATTTGTGCCCTTGCAAAAGTTGGGAAATTTTTGGGAAGTTTATGAAGCTAATAAGGCCTTAAAACCAATTTTTGCTAAATGAGCCCACCAAATTGCCATCCAATCTTTACAAAATCATCAAGCACGACCCAACCCACACATTTTCTGATTTTTTATATTTTATTTGATATTTATTTGAATTTTATTTATTAAAATACAAATTAAATTAAAATAAAATATAAAAGTCATATATTTGGAAAAGATTTTGATTCTAGAAGGTCTTAAAATCCATTTAAACTTGATTGACACTAGAATATTTCAAATCATACCAAAATAGCAAGGCTAGATCAAAGAATATTCAAGTTTTAATATCACATCTTTTTCAATCTCCCAAGGTCCAAAAATCCATATGTTTTGTGAAAGTTTTGACCTAATTTCTTTGTATCCTATATAAACAACATTAAGCAAAGCATTGTTCACGAATTCACAGCCTCAAGGATAAGTTTTACAATTTCAAAATTCATCAAAAATTTGAAATTCGGATTCTAATATTTTATGGTTTTTCAGGTGAATTAAGGACACCAATCTCTTCCTTGAACATCACTGATCATGTAGCAATAGTCATATGCATCTCAAACCCCAAGAATTGATCAAACCGAATCAAAGTTCTTGAACTTTTATGAATTTCTCATTTTCATATCTTTGTGCAATATAAATTGTATTTGATTATTGTTTCGTGTTTGTAACAAGCTAGTGAATGTTTCTGGGCAGTTTAATTTGAGTTTTGACACAGGATTGAAGATTGGCCATTGTTAGGGTTTTCGGCCTTCGTTTAGGGTTTCACCATTTAGCCCAAATAAATGAGTTTTAAAGACGTAGAAGAATAGTAGAAGTCATTAGGAATACAATGACATCATTAATTTCATGAAATTTCACTGTTTGCTTGATGTTTGAGAATTCGCAGGGCTTAACACGCAAGAAAAATCGCAGCAAAAGTCGTATAAAAAATCGCAGGAAAACCTGCGAATTCAAGGAAGAAGATGAAGTTGTTGCGCACAAAAGTGATATTTGAATTTTGTATAGGGCTTAAAACGAATTCGTTTCGTATATATGTCACAACGAGCGCGTAGCTCAGCTGGTTTTGGTACGCGTACAGCATGATGAAAGGCCTGGGTTCGAATCTGGCCAGGAGTAATTTTTTGTTTTAATTTAATTTGTTTTACAGGATGATAACAAAACCATGTTGTTGTGGATAGCTACCAGCTGGTTTTGGATCACTTTGGCCAGGTAAAGGACCTGGATTCAAATCCCAGGTCCTGCTTTTTTTTTTGAGGTTTTTCATTTATTTTGTTATTTATTTGTTTTATTTCTTTAAATTAATTAAAATAGTTTTTTTCTAAAATAATAATTAAATTGTGTTTTTATAAAACCTTATATACTTTTAATGAATATTATTTTCTTAAAAAAAAATCTAATTAGTATATTTATTTTATTATATGTTTGTATTATTAAATATATTTATAATATGTATATAATTTAGTTAATTTTAATTTAAATAATCAAAACCCTAATTTCTAAAACCCTAATTCTATTTTCTAAAATTTCTAACCCTAATTTCTAAAACCCTAATTTTATTTTTCTAACCCTAGTTCTTATTTAATTTAAATATTAAAATTAATTAAACTTTTCTAATATCTAATTAAAATAATTAATAATATCTTCTTTGTAAATATTTATTCCATGACTTCATATTATTATTCTCATTATATTTTCTTTCAAAAATTCTTTTAAAAATGTTTATTTAATTCAAAAATAATTAATTAATTTGTATATAATTTTGTGCTAACCTCTTTTTATAATTGTTTTATTACTAACCCTTTTATTATTTATTTATATACTTATTATTGAATCGTTTCTATATTTATGTAACTGCAGAAGCCTTGTAATAGTCGTAGGGTTATTTTTGTTCTTATTTTATTATCTATAAATGTTTATATTGCCATGGTTAGTAAATATAGGGAGTGATAACATGTTTGTATTTTAAAAATTAATTTAGAATCACTAATTTAATAAGATAAATATATGAACATATACACGCACACACGTAAGTCGATCTTTGATCGCCATCTCACTTCCTAAGGTTATCCCTCATGTTGCCTAACTATAAGGTCAAGTAAGGTGTCTAAAAGCAAGGTCCCTTCTCATGAAATATCATCAAGTCCCTTCGATGTTGCCTACGTAAATGATCTTGTCCCTTTCGAATAAAAGATGATAAGTCCCTTCGTATTGCTAAGACACCTTACAGTTGCCTAAACACAGATGACCCTTCACATGTCCCTTATAATATCCAAGGTAATGACTACCTATTCCTTAATAATAGGGATAGTCTTACCATTGAAAGAACATTTAAGAACAGTAAAGATTCAAATTAGGGTAGGTTCCTCTTAAGTACTTGCTCACTTTTCTTCAAAAATACTTCATTACACTTCACATTTCAAACAAATTTTCAAAACAAAGTCTTTATATACATCCATACAAGGATCATTATAAAGTACTTAGAGAATTTTTCAAATACACACTACACTTCTCAAAACAGTTTAAAGTGAGCTAAGTAACTAAGAGCCCATGGATAACCATGGATGTAAAGGGTGCTAACACCTTCCCTTTACATAACCTACCCCCCGAACCCAAAAATCTTTTAAGGTCTTTCCTGTTCTTTTATGCCCTTTCCTTTGGATAAAATAAAAGTCGGTGGCGACTCTTGCTATCCGCAACATAACTAAAGTCAGTTCTCCCACCGTGTTACAATGTGACACTAAACCAAACTTAACCTGTCTCTATTGTTGCAAGAGAGGATATACTATTGCCAAATGTCAGTTTAGGAGATTCTTAGTTCCTAAAGGTATTTTCCAATGGTTTCCCAAATGCAACTAAAGTTTCACTCACACACAAGGACCCAATGAAAATTGGGTACCTCCCTATCTTGTTTAAATTTGTAGGTGGAGTATCTTGAGGCTACAGAGAAAAGATGGTTTCTCGACATTTCCCTATTCTATGACTTTGTGGCTAAGAAGAAGGGATTTGTAACCTATGGTGATAATAACAAAGGAGCTATACTCGGCAAAGGTAGTATAGGTAATCCCTCATCTACATTTACCTCCAATGTCCTTTTAGTTGAAGGCCTTAAACACAATCTTATTAGGATTAGTCAATTATGTGACAAAGGATATAAAGTTTCTTTTTCAAAAGAAGGTTGCATAATTGAACATAATGATAAAAAGAATGATGTGTTTAAGGGCTTGAGGGTTAATAATGTATACATGCTTAACTTAAATGATGTGTCCGTAAATGATCTTAAGTGTCTAGTCTCCAAGAGTGATGACTCTTGGCTTTGGCATAGGTGCTTAGCACACATCAACTTTGACTTGGTAAACAAGATAGTTTCAAAAGACTTATTAGTTGGTCTACCTAAAATCAAATTTACTAAAGATCACCTTTGTGATGTATGCCAAATAGGGGAAGTAAAAAAAGGTCTCATTTAAATCCAAAAACGTTGTTTCAACATCTAGACCTCTTGAACTTCTCCGTATGGATTTATTTGGTCCATCTAGAATTAAAAATCTAGATAGAAACTATTATGTTTTTTTATTGTAGACGACTACTCAAGATTTTGTTGGACCGTTTTTTTAGCAAGTAAGAGTGACACCTTTTCGGCATTTGAAACGTTTGCCAAATTGTCTCAAAATAAACTAAACACTAGCATTGTTGCAATTCAAAATGACCATGGAGGTGAATTTGAAAATCATCTCTTTGAAGAATTTTGTGAGAAACATGGAATTGATCAAAAAAATTCCGCTCCTAGAACTCTGCAACAAAATGGTGTTGTGGAGCGTAAAAATCGTATTCTAGAGGACCTCAGAAGAACTATGATCAATGACAACGGTCTTCCTAAATATTTTTGGGCCGACACCATAAGTACGTCGTGTTATGTTTTGAATAGGGTGCGTATTCGTCTTATTCTTAATAAAATTCCCTACGAAATCTTAAAAGGTATGAAGCCAAATGTGTCACATCTTCATGTCGTTGGTTGTAAATATTATGTGTTAAACAATGGTAAAGAAAACCTTGGCAAGTTTGACTTAAAGGTTGATGAAGGTATCTTTCTCGGATACTCTAATTCAAGTAAAGATTATAGAGTATAAAATAAGAGATTACTTATCGTTGAAGAATCTGTGCATGTATCCTTTGATGAATCTTATCCGAAAGTTGTCAGAAAAGGTAGTTGTGTTATTGGTGCAGGTGTTTCCTCTGAGGACATTCTTAAAGATCAAGAAGCTTCAAGTGTTGAACCCATTCCGGGTATAGTTGAGGAGGATCCGGATAAAGGATCTAAAAACAAAGAGGAGGATCTTTCGACAAATAACGACAATCTCCCTTTGGAATGGAAAACCTCAAAGGATCATCCCATTGACAGTATTCTTGGAGATATATCAAAGGGAGTTACTACACGCTCAAGGATAAGTAATTTTTGTTATCATTATGCTTTCATCTCTCAAATTGGGCCTAAAAACTCCAAATATGCTCTACTCGATGAGAATTGGTTTTTGGCTATGCAAGATGAACTTAATCAGTTCAAAAGAAATGAGGTTTGAGACCTCGTCCCTCCTCCGCGAGGTCATCGAGTAATTTACACTAAATAGGTGTTTAGGAACAAGATGGACGAAAACATAATTATTACTTGCAACAAGGTTCGTCTTGTTGCTCAAGAGTATAAACAAGAGGGGGCATTGACTATGAGGAGACTTATGCTCCGGTTGCCCGCCTTGAGGCTATTTGCCTTTTGCTTGCATTTGCATGTTCACAAAACTTTAAGCTATATCAAATGGATATTAAGAGTGCTTTTCTTAACGGATACATTAATGAAGAGGTGTATGTATGTCATCCTCCCGGTTTTGAAAGCCATGAAAATCCTAACTATGTGTACAAGCCTAAACACGCTTTGTACGGCCTCAAACAAGCTCTAAGGGCTCGGTATGAACACCCTTAGGAATTAGATCACTTTAAGTTGTTTTCTTTGTTTGCTTTATATTACTTGTTGGGCTTTATGTGTGAAAGATCCTAACCCGGATCTAATGTACCTTAGGTAAATGGCAATATACCAAGGAAATTGTACGGCGTATACTGATATGGTTGATCTGGTGGCCATAGTTAGTGTGACTTCTTGGTTGGTGCTTATGTTCCTTAAGTACATTTGAGGATAATATGAGGCTGCCATATGTTGTCAATACACTAACTGACTTTTAGAACCCTAGTTATCCCATCTTGGCCTTTAGAAAGTAGTGAGATAGCCGGCTTTGGTGAAGACTGAAGTTGGTTGATACTCGATACTACACTCATTGAGATCCTAAACTTGGAGGGTTTTGGTTGGAAAGTAAGTTGCCTACTGAACAACCACCCTTGTGAAAGATCAATGATATTGAGATCCCTTAGAACCCGGTTACTTTATAGGACAGGATGAACCATCTAAACTTCAGGGGGGGTACTTACCTTTAAAACCTCATGCAAGCCTTCAAACCTAGGGCTATGTGTGACTTGTTTGTGTGTGCCACATGTTTGTGATTGAGCATAACATCATAGCATCATGCATCATAAGCATAGCATTTTCACTAACCATTTCAAGGACCAAAGGATTTATCTTTGTTCTTTGTTGCAGGTAATGGCTTCTGCTCGTAGGAATACTATCAGGACCAACTTTGTAGGAGACTCATTACAAAGTAAGTCAAGAAAAGAATCCTGGAGCTAACAAAACAACTTCACGAGGAGCGGAACCTCAACTCATACCTCAACACAAAGAGGAAGCGTCCATGGGAGACTTAAAACCCCATTTTTGTATTCATTTCATTTTTATTGTAAGCCCAAGGGGCAAACAAATTTATTACTAATAAAAGTTTACTTTATGGTTGTTTAAACAAATTTAAATCCTGCGGTCCTTGAAAACATTGCATACGCATTTACATATCATATCACTGCATCACAGGTTTCTTATATACATGTATCTTATCTTCTCGCTATTTATTTCAGCAGAAATGGCTCTTGAACAGACTGTCAAAGATCTCCAGGCTCAGAATGCACAATTCCAAGAGTTGATTCTGAACTTGTCCAAGGGACAAGATGAGTTGAAGACACTGCTGGCTAAGAAGACTAAGAAAGCTAGAAGATCAGGAGGCCTTATTAATCTGGGAAGAAGGTTCAGAGGTCCTGTCAAGACAAAGGAACAGGTAGAAGATTATGAGTCTGGGGATTCTGAGAAAGAGGGAGGCAGTCTCCATAATACTGTGGGAGATTCTGATTCCGAAGCAAATTATTATCATGATCCTAATGAAGATAAGTTCAAGATGCTGGTGGATAGAATGAATGCCATGGAGTTACAAAAATCTTCTGGGCTGGATTTTGAAGATCTGAGTTTAATATCTAGAGTGGTTATACCTATTGGTTTCAAGGTTCCTGCTTTTGTGGTGTATGATGGTGTCTCATGTCCCAAGATGCATCTAAGGTCCTATGTCCGGAGGATTCAACCACATAATGCTGATAAAAAATTGTGGATTCATTTCTTCCAAGAGAGTTTGTCTGGAGCTCAATTGGAATGGTACTATCAACTGGAGAGTGCCAATATTCGTGATTGGAATGATCTTGCTGAGGCCTTCTATAGGCAATACCAATATAATGCTGATCTAGCACCAACTCGCATGCAACTACAAAGCATGTCTATGGGTGCTAAGGAGAATTTCAAGGAGTATGCCCAGAAATGGAGAGACCTGGCTGGCAGAGTTCAACCTCCTCTGACTGACAGGGAGCTAGTGGATATGTTTATGAGTACGCTGAATGGTCCTTTCTATAGTCATCTCATTGGAAGCTCATCATCTGACTTCACTGAGCTGATAATGACTGGAGAGCGTGTGGAAAGTGGTATAAGAAGTGGCAAGATACAGGTGGGTGCCTCTTCATCAAGCACTGCAAAGAAGCCCCCTATTGGGAAGAAGGAGTCTAATGTTGTTTATGGTCAACCTGGGCGTAACAGAAGTCGCCAATCTGTGGGAGCAGTTCACATTTCCAATCCTACTCCTGCAGCACCAGAGCCATCACAGAGCAATCAGCAGAAGCCTAGAAGACAGTTCACCAAGATCAACATGTCACTGGCCCAAGCCTTGCAACATCTGTTGAAAGGGGAACTCATTACTTTGAAGGACCCTCCTCAGAATCCTAATACTTCCTCTCCTCGGTACAACCCTAATGCACGATGTGCCTATCATTCTAATTGTCCGGGATATGACACCAACAACTGCTGGATATTGAAAAACAAGATTCAAGATATGATTGATGCTGGAGAGATTGAATTTGACCCTCCTGGGACTCCAAATGTGATTACTGCTCCCATGCCAAATCATGAGAAGACTGTTAATGCCATTGATGAAGTTTCATATATTTCCTCAGTTGTAGATGTGACTACTCCATTAGCTGTTATCAAGAAGAAGTTGGTACAGGCTGGATTCTTTCCAGGTTGTAATGAAGACTATTTCTATTGTGCTTACAAACCTGATAGCTACTGGAAGTTGAAAGATGGTATTCAACGCCTCATGGACAATTACACCATATTGTTTGAAAGGACACCTTCTGTGGAAAGTATGGTTGAACATCTAACTCAAGGTGCGAAGGTTGAAGATGTGGATATGGTTGATAAAGTACCAGTGAGGATTACCTCCAAAGGCCCTGTCAAGATCACTCATAAGGGTCCTATCAAGATTACTGCTGAAGGCCCTGTGAAGACTGTTGCTGAAGCTAGAGTGGCTCCTATGATTATTACCACTCCTGGTCCTATTCTGTATACTTCTGATAAAGCTATACCCTGGAATTACGGTTCTGATGTTTATATCCATGGTGTTAAACAAGAACCTTTGACTGATACACCTGCTACGCCTGATAACCTTGATGTTGATAATATTGCTGGATCTAGTAAGATCACAAGAAGTGGAAGAATTTTCTCTCCTCCGGCTACTTCAAAAAATATAGTTACTCCAACTACTACCTCCACTGCTGAGACAAATACTGATGCCCGGGGCAAAGGTCCTGTTATTGAACCTGTGCAAACTGAGGCACCAACTGCTGAGAATCTTTCTAAGAAGATGGAAGAAGTGCTGAAGATCATTCGCAAGAGTGATTATGATATTGTTGACCAATTGGGGCATACTCCCTCCAAGATTTCCATGTTATATTTGTTGCTGTGTTCTGAGGCTCATGCTAAAGCCTTGATTAAGTTCTTGAAGACTGCTCATGTACCAAATGAGATTTCTGTGGATCAATTTGAAAACTGTGTGGCACATCTGACTTATGATAATGGTTTAGGTTTTTTTGATGCTGACTTGACTCCTGCCAAGAGAAATCATAACAGAGCTTTACATATCTCCATTGAATGTAGGGGCACTACCCTGTCTCATGTGTTGATAGACAATGGTTCTTCATTGAATGTACTTCCTAAAGAGGTTCTAAACAAGCTCAGTCCTGAAGATGCTGTGTTGAGACCAAGTAATATAGTGGTGAGGGCTTTTGATGGTTCAAGAAGAGTGGTGCATGGAGAAATAGATCTCCCGATCAAAGTAGGCTCTCAAGTTTTCAATTCAACCTTCTATGTAATGGATATTCGTCCTGCGTACTCTTGTTTGCTTGGGCGTCCCTGGATCCACGGGGCAGGTGCTGTGACCTCCACTCTACATCAGAAGTTAAGATACCCGGTGAAGGGAAAGGTTGTCACTGTTTACGGAGAAGAAGAATATATGATCAGTCATGTGAATACATTTAAGTATGTTGAAGTGGAAGGTGAATATGTTGAGACTCCGTGCCAGACATTTGAAGTAGTTCCTTGGGTTGTTCCTGCTACTGAAGCTCCTCCTGTTGTCAAAAGAGTTCCTGTGGTTACCAGAGTACCTCCTACAATGGCCTCCCTCAAAGATGCTAGAGCTGTGGTTGAAGAAGGTTGTTGTACTATTTGGGGTCAACTTCCTGACATTCCTTACAAGTCTGACAAGTTTGGTTTGGGTTTCACTACAGAGTCCCAGAAGGTTGTTCGCCGTGCTCGTGCTGTTCGTATCACCAACCAAGGGATCATGAAAGATCAAATCAATGCTGTGGGTGATTGTAATGAAGACTGCAACCTGGATGAATGGATCTTTCCTACTGTGGGTGATGGGTTCAACAATTGGAAGACTGAAGACGTTATTCCTATCTCCTTTAGTCAGGAGTAAATACTATTACTGTGTTGTTATTTTTTTTTAAGTTTGTAATTTTTGAACAATTAAACTTTTAAGCCTTGTGCCTTACCCGAGGCACAATGGTATGCTTGTTTCGGGATGTCATTTCATTTGCATACTTCATTCAATAAAAATCAGTGGACGTTTCGTTTTCGTAAATAATGTGTTCATTGTCTTTCTTTTATTTTATTCTTCTTTTATCAACTATGTGTTCTTACACACACCCACATCACTAAAATGCAGATCCTCATCCACTCTAGATCCTGTTGATAACAGTTTTACTATTGCCAACTATAATTTCGAGAATCCGATCTATCAAACTGAAGATGGAAAGGAGGAAGATTGTGAAGTACCTGTAGAGCTTGCTAGGTTGTTACAACAAGAAGAGAAAGCTATACAGCCACATGAAGAGCCAATCGAAGTTGTGAATCTGGGAACTGAAGAAAACAGGAAAGAGGTCAAGATAGGGGCTGAATTAAAGGATGGTATTAAGAGCAGACTAATTCAGATGTTACATGATTATGTGGAGATCTTTGCTTGGTCTTATGAAGATATGCCAGGGTTGGATACAGACATTGTGGTTCACCGTTTACCGGTAAAAGAAGATTGTCGTCCAAAGAAACAGAAGGTTCGTCGCATGCGTCCTGAAATGTCAAAGAAGATTAAAGCAGAGGTGATGAAACAGTTTGATGCAGGGTTCTTAGCTGTGACTTCTTATCCTCAATGGGTTGCAAATGTGGTACCGGTACCTAAGAAAGATGGTAAGGTACGTATGTGTGTAGATTACAAGGATTTGAACAAGGCTAGCCCCAAAGATGACTTTCCACTTCCTCATATTGATGTTCTGGTAGACAATACTGCTCAGCATAAAGTATTCTCTTTCATGGATGGTTTCTTTGGTTACAATCAAATCAAGATGGCACCTGAAGATATGGAGAAGACTACATTTGTTACACAGTGGGGCACTTTTTGTTATAAAGTGATGCCATTTGGTTTGAAGAACGCTGGGGCAACATATCAGCGTACTATGGTGGCTTTGTTTCACGATATGATTCATCATTAGATAGAGGTATATGTGGATGATATGATAGCCAGGTCCCAGAATGAAGAGCAATACCTTGATCATCTGCATAAGTGTTTGAGAGGTTGAAGAAATACAAATTGAGATTGAACCCAAACAAGTGTACTTTTGGAGTTAGGTCTGGTAAAATCCTGGGTTTCATCGTCAGTGGAAAAGGTATTGAAGTGGATCCTGCAAAAGTGAAAGCTATACAAGAGATGCCAGTTCCCCGTACTGAGAAGGAAGTTAGAGGTTTCTTGGGACGATTGAACTACATTGCAAGATTTATTTCCCAATTAACTGCTACCTGTGAGCCAATCTTCAAGTTGTTGAAGAAAGATCAGGTAATGGAGTGGAATGATGACTGTTAGACTGCCTTTGATGAAATCAAGAAATATCTTCTAGAACCCCCAATTTTGATGCCACCAGTTGATGGAAGACCCTTGATTATGTACTTAACAGTATTAGACAACTCAATGGGGTGTGTGTTGGGGCAACATGACGAGTCTGGTCGAAAAGAGCAAGCAATATACTACCTTAGCAAAAAGTTTACTGACTGTGTGTTGCACCCCAAAATTTGCCCTCACAATACAAGACTTTGTGTGCTAAGAAGGTTCACAAGGTTCACAATACATACAAGACCTTTCATGAGGTTCATGAAGTCTACAAAGACACTTTATGAGGTTCACAAGGTTCACAAGACCTCCCATGAGGTTCACAAGGTTCACAAGACATTTTATGATGGTTCACAAGGTTCACAAAGTTCACAAATAGTCAGAAGATTTGACAACTCCCTCAGACAATGCACCTCCTAGGCAGTGCATCCAAAACTAAGGTTTTGACTTTAATCAGGCTAAATGAACTTCCAAGACTTCAAGTGAGCTTCATAACATCTTATATGTGTGTAAGAACCCCCATGACAAGTTTCAATACTTTTCTCAAAGGTTTGCTCAGTCAGATGATCAGATAAGTCAAAATCAGTCAAAGTAGTTAAAAAGTCAAACTGAGGTCAAATGTGGTCAAACCAAAGTCAAACTTCATGATTTTTTGCCAACATCAAGTATATGAAGTAAAATTCATCATTTGATCAAGGGTTGATCATGATTCATCAAGGAGATTTCAGATCATCAAGAATCAGAGGTTTCTAAATTAGGGTTTCCTTAGTAAAAGTCAACTGAACTTTGACCAGCCATAACTTTCACATGCTTCATCACCAAGTCTCCATCCAAAGCTCATTTTGAAGGAAATTGAATTCTCTACAACTTTGTGTCTCACAAGCCAATCCCAAAAATGCTTCATTTGGAAGGTATGAGCTAGGACATTATAGGTCCTTTTGAAAGTCAACAAAAAGTCAACAACTTCAAAAGGGCATAACTTGAGAATGGTAAATGATATGAACATGAAACCAGTGGGGTTGGTTAGAAGACTCTTCAAGCTTTCCAAAATGTCCAAGAACACCCTCATGGCATTAAAATTGAAGGGTGTGTGCCCTTGCAAAGTTGGGAAATTTTTGGTTGGTTTATGAAGAAAATGGAGGTGTAAAACCAATTTTTTTCTAAATGGGCTTGCCATATGATGACCCAAACCACACCAAGACATCATGCACGAAATTAACTTAATATTTTCATTATTTTATTTATTTTATTTTTATTTATTATGATTTTTTATATTAAAAATCATTTTAAATTCAAAATAAAATATAAAATGATGAAGATTTAAAATGATTTGTCTTCTAGAAATTCATAAAAGTGATTGGAATCAAATTGGTAAGAGAATCATGGTGATTGGCTTGAAATAGAAAGGCTTAATTTTGAAATATTTGAATTTTAAAGCTTGATCTTTTTCAATATTTTTGGATCAAATCTTTCACACAAACATCAAGTTTTTTGACCTAGAATCATCATACTATAAGTACATAACTTAAACCTAATGATAGGGGACGAATTTTCAGCCTCCAAGAGTAAGTTTCAATCTTCAAAAATTCACCTAAAATTCATAATTCGGTTTCTTGGTTGGAAGAGATATCAAAGCATTCTAAAGGTTCAAACACATTCCTTGAACATCTCTAATGCGATCCCAATCCTTATTTGCATCCAAAACCTCATGAATTGCATAAACCGAATTCATGTTCTTCATTTTTTTTCAATTTTCGATTCTGCTCATTTGACTGTTATAAATTGTTTTTGTGTTGTTAATAGTGTTTGTTGTGATGCCTAGATGGTTTCTGGATAAAAGGATTGAAGAACTAAACCCTAAACCGCAAGTTGCCATGGCTAGGGTCCTTGGTTTGAATTTGGGATCTTTTGATTTAGCTAACATAAATTAATTCTAAGACTATAATTGAACTGTGTGATGTCTGGGGATTACGAAAATGTGATCAATTTGGTAAAATTGTACATGTTTATGGTGATGCGAAATTTGCAGGGTTTGTGCGCAGGAAATGTCCCAGGAAATTTCCCAGGAAATTTCGCAGGAAAACCTGCGAAATCTCAAGGAAGAAGATGAAGTTGGTTGCGCGCGTTTTTAAATTTGAATTATTATAATATATTATAATGTATTTGTTTCTATTTTGTATCACCAATGTGTAGTTGGCCTGATGGTAAGATGCGCGTGTATATTGCTTGCAAGCCTGGGTTCGAATCCTGGTTTCCCCAATTTTTTCTTGTTTTTCAGTTTAATTATTATGTATAATATATTATGTATTATGGTTGCTAGGTTGACAGGCGCGCTCTCCCAGCTGGAATGGTTAATGTGTTTGTGTGTATTGTGAAGGTCCTGGGTTCGATCCCCCCAGGCCTTTTGTTTTTCTTTCTTTTTTTCTTTGATTTTTAGGAAACAACAACAAAACCAATGTTGCCTCTCCCTTGGTCACCTGCGCGCGCTGGCCTAGTGGTGGATGTTGCTGGCTTAGAGTTCCTGGAAGCAAAAGGGGCTGGGTTCAATTCCCAGCCCAGGTAAGTTTTTTTTTGAATTCTGTTTTATTTATTTTTGTTAATTATTTATTATTGAATATTATGATTAATATGTAAATGGATTTAGATTATTATATGTTCTAAATAATTTCTAAAAAATAATAATATTTTCTAAAAACTAATTTCTTTTATTAATATGTATATATTATTATTGTATAATTTATTTATATAATTGAATTAATATTTAGTATTTAACATTTTTGTATATAAAACCTAATTTATTTTTATAAACCCTAATTTATTTTCTAAATTCTAAAAACCCTAATTTTCTTCTATTGAACATTTAATTTGTAATTTATTTATAATTTAATTCTTACATATAAATATGTTTAAAATAATTAAAATTTTGTAAATATAATTATAATTAATACTATTTTCATAATATGTAAATATTCTATAAATTGTTTATAATTTAATTTTGTATGTAAATAATTTATATTATATGTTAAAAATAGTTAAAAATTGATAATTTAATTTTTGTAATTATAATTTTATTTTCATAATATTTTCATAATTAATTTATTTTTATAATTTTGCACATAACTTAAAATTTTATAATAATTAGTATAATTGTTTATATTTTAATATTAAATAATAATTGTTTATAAAATTGAATTTTTAATTATTATAATATGCTTGTTTATTTCATTATTATTATTAATTATATTCTTGTGATATTTATTTATTACTAACCCCATTTAATTTGGTATTATTTTTATTATTATTATTTTCACTAACCCAATTATTATTATTATTATTTAATATTTTGCTTATTTATTTAAATTGCTTTTATTATTATTATGTAATTGTTCCTTGGTGTAATATTTATTATTTATATTTTATGCTATGGTTAGTAAATAGGGAGTGCAACATACTTGTAATGTAAAATAAATTTAGATCACTTAATTTAAAAGATAAATATTAAAATTGTACACTCACACACGTAAGTCGATCTTTGATCGCCATCTCACTTCCTTAGAGATACCTTTCATGTTGCCTAATCAAAAGGTCAAGTAGGGTGTATAAAGCAAAAGTCCCTCAAAATAAAATCATCTAGTCCCTTAACAGATAAAAGATCAAGTCCCTTTCGAATGTTGCCTTCGTAATGATCTTGTCCCTTTCGAATAAAGATGATAGTCCCTCCAAGAATTGCTTATACACCCCACAGTTGCCTAAATAACAGATGTCCCTCCAATTGTCCCATACATCCAAGGTAATGACTACCTATTCCTTAATAACAGGGATAGTCTTACCATTCAAAGGATTCAAGAACAGAAAAGACTTAAAACTTAGGGTAGGTTCCTCATAGTTACTTGCTCACTCCTCAAAACTTTTCAAACACCTCACAATTTCAAACAAAAATTTTCAAAACAAAGGTTTGTACGCATCCGTACATGGATCATTATAAACACTTAAGAAAATTTCTAAACACACACTTCACATTTCAAAAACGTTTTAAAGTGAGCTAAGTAACTAAGAGCCCATGGATAACCATGTATGTAAAGGGTGCTAACACCTTCCCTTTACATAACCTACCCCCCGGACCCAAAAAATCTTTTAAAAGGTCTTTCCTGTTCTTTTATGCCTTTCCTTTGGATAAAATAAAAGTCGGTGGCGACTCTTGCTATCCGCAACATAACTAAAGTCAGTTCTCCCACCGTGTTACAGAACTGGCGACTCTGCTGGGGATTTAATAAAAGAGGGGTACCCTTAGGAATTAGATCACTTTGAATTGTTTGCCTTGTTTGCTTTATACTTATCTTGTTGGAGTGCTCTTATGTGTGAAAGATCCTAACCCGGATCTAGTGTACCTTAGGTAAATGGCAATAGACCAAGGAAACTGTACGGCGTATACCGATATGGTTGATCTGGTGGCCATAGTTAGTGTGACTTCTTGGTTGGTGCTTATGTTCCTTAAGTCAAGTTGAGGATAATATGAGGCTGCCATATGTTGTCAATGCACTAACTAACTTTTAGAACCCTAGTTATCCCATTTTGGCCTTTAGAAAAGTAGTGAGATAGCCGGCTTTGGTGCAGACTGAAGTTGGTTGATACTCGATACTACGCTCATTGAGATTCTAAACTTGGAGGGTTTTGGTTGGCAAGTAATTTGCCTACTGAACAACCACCCTTGTGAAGGATCAATGATATTGAGATCCCTTAGAACCTGGTTACTTTTGTAGGGCAGGATGAACCAACTAACTTCAGGGGAGGGTACTTACCTTTGAACCTCATGCAAGCCTTTAAACCTAGGGCTATTGTGTGACTTGTTTGTGTGTGCCACATGTTTGTGATTGAACATAACATCATGACATCATCATGCATCATAAGCATAGAATTTTCACTAACCATTTCAAGGACCAAAGGATTTATCTTTGTTCTTTGTTGCAGGTCATGGCTTCTGCTCGTAGAAACACCATCAGGATCAACTTTGTGGGCATATCTGCTAAGCTTAAAGAGTTGGTTTCTCAAGTGTCTGATCACTCCCAGTTCATCAAGAGACATGGTCACCTATTGGATCTAGTCACTTCAGGGTTCAATGAAGACATGATGAGTGTTTTGTTTCAGTTCTTTGACCCTAAGCACCATTGCTTCACATTCCCCGACTATCAGCTAGTTCATACAATGGAAGAGTTCTCTAAACTTCTGGGTATACCTGTTCTTGATCAAAGACCCTTCACAGGCTTGGAGAAGGAGCTTAAACCAGAGGTTATTGCTGCAGCTCTACATCTGAAGAAGTCTGACATTGTTCTAGAAACAAGAAGCGGAGTTAAGGGTATTCTTGCCAAGGTGTTGATAGAAAAGGCTCAGATGTTCTTGAAGGCCATGAGCTATGATGCTTTTGAGGAGATCTTAGCCTTGCTGATTTATGGCTTAGTATTGTTCCCCAATCCAGATCAGTTCATAGACGTTCATGCCATCAACATATTCCTGAGTCACAATCCAGTGCCTACATTGCTTGGAGACATCCTACATTCTCTTCATACCCGTACTACAAGGGCAAGAGGAACTTTGATGTGTTGCATACCTTTGCTATCTAGGTGGTTTATTTCTCACCTTCCTCGCTTAGTAATGAAGAATGAGCAAGGGTTCAGGTGGTCCAAGAGGATTATGTCACTCTCTCATTCAGATATCCATTGGTGCTCCAGATCTATGGAGAATGTCACTATCATTGACCGTTGTGGGGAGTTTCCTAATGTGCCACTTCTAGGCATAAGAGGAGGCATCACCTACAACCCCTCTCTAGCTTTACGACAGTTTGGTTACGCTCGGAGTGATGGCCCACATGACATGTTGATTCAGGGCATTGTGTTTGACTACGACAACGATCTTCAAGGTTACCGTCAGAGATTCATACGAGCATGGGGAAAAGTAAACAAGGTTGACAGCAAGACTCTGGAGCCTAAGTACACTATTCCTATGGAAGCTTATCTCAGATGGGTGCGATCTCGTGCTCAGACTCTCATGATGCCATATCCTGCTATCCTGCCAGTTACCATGGAACCTGTTGCTGAAGGAGACACTACTTATACCATCCTTCGCCCAGACATGCCTACTGACATGGAAGACTTACAGAGATCCTGGATCCAGCTGAAGGAGCAAAGGGATACTTTCGAGGCTCATTACAAAGCAAGCCAAGAAAGAATCCTGGAACTAACAAAGCAGCTTCACGAGGAACGGAATCTCAACTCATACCTCAACACAAAGAGGAAACGTCCATGGGAGACTTAAAACCCCATCTCTTATATTTATTTCATTTCATTTCTGTAAGCCCAAGAGGCAAAACAAATTTATTACTAATAAAAGTTACCTTTTTGTTTATTTAAGCAAATTTAAATCCTGCGGTCCTTGAAAACATTGCATATACATTCACATATCATTTCATTACATTACAGGTTTATAATTGTGCACAGGTTTCTCATCTTCTCGCTGTTTATTTCAGCAATGGCTCTTGAACAAACAGTTAAAGATCTCCAGGCACAAAATGCGCAGTTCCAAGAGCTGATCCTGAACTTGTCCAAGGGGCAGGATGAATTGAAGACACTGCTGGCTAAGAAGAAGAATCTTGAGGACAACAAGGATGATCAGCTGAAACAACTACAAACTGAGATGACAGGAATGAGGACCCAGATGAATGACCAGGTGGCTCTTATTCAAAGTTTAGCTCAGGGGCAAGAAGAGCTAAGAACCTTTGTCCACAAACTTCAAAATAATAGAGTCAAGGATCTAATTGTCAGTCAATCTCCGTTAAAACAAGCTGATTTGGTTGAAAGGAAGATGAGGATAAAAGAAGGTAAGAAACAGGTTGCCATGGATTGTTCTTCAGTTGAAGAAGAAAGACCTGATAAGGTTAATCCACCTCAACACAAGAAATATAGAAGGCAGTTTATCAAGTTCAGCACTCCAATGTCACAAGTTCTGCAATGCTTGTTGGGGATGAAACTAATTTCTTTGAAAAGTTCTCCTCAAAATCCTAATACTGCCTCTCCTCGCTATAATTCCAAGGAAGGGTGTGAGTATCACTCCAACAGTCCTGGACATGATACTAATAACTGTTGGGCATTGAAGAAAAAGATTCAAGACCTGATTGACGAAAGAATCCTAGAGGTTACTCCAGAAGGTCAAGTTGAGTTCTACTATCGTCCATCAAACACCGAAGCTGCAAGACAAGTTGCCCAAGGTAGCAAGAAAGGAATCCTACCTGTTCCTGTTGAGATACGGGGCACCTTGGGACATCCAAGTGGCAAATTTGATTTCATGGTGAAGTATACTGCTCCTCAAAGTTCACAGATTGCAATTGAAGACATTCAGCCAACTGGATGGGACAACATTTGAACTTTCATTTGTAATTTCTTTTATTTTGTTTAAACACTTACCATTATGTTAAACTTTTGTTTTCATTAATGCATTGCGTATGTTTGTCTTGAATTAATCCATTCGTTTCACTATATTTTAAAACTATGCATCTTATTTTTATCTTGTGATATTTAACTCCTGATAAAGCTATAAGCCTGTAGAGGGAGGATGACGAAAACAATACCATAATATTAGGCAGTATGCTTTTGAACAGACTATGCTGACGATGTACAGGCATTGTTTCAATTCCTAAACAGTGGAGATATAAGGAAGTTAATCCCTAGTCAACCCTTTTGAGTCTATGAAGTAGGAGTTTTTATTCTCGCACAAATTAAAGCCCTTATTCATAACCTGGGGCAAGGTAGTTACTCAGTTAACTCAAATATGCCAATTATCTGTGTTGTACACAACTAATGATGGTTCTTTGTAATCATTAAACCTGACCGTCAATATCTAGTAAAAGAAAAACCCACTAAGTCAAAACCTATGAAGGAGACTTAATAATTTTTTTTTTGAGAAATCCCTCTGACTGTAACCTTGAAATAAGCAGTTCAGGCAAAAAGAAGGGATAATAAAGTCAAAAGGAAAAAAGAGGTCACTATGAATCCTCAACAAAGAAAGATGACTGAATGTTCAAATAAATTTTGGGTTTCTGAACCATCACAAATGTCAGTGTTACAATTCCAAACTCATTTGAGCCTCAATGCATAAGTTAACTGAGCATAGGACTGAAGAACATCATGGAGAATGGGTGGGGTACAAATAAATTTGAGCCTTTATCTTTTGTTTCTTAAACCATGAACCAGGCCACGTTACAACCCTTTAAAAGTCCTAACTGAAACATGGTTAGTTTGAAAGCGTACTGTTACAAAAAGGTATCCTGACTCCTTTAGGGCTTATTATAAAACTTGAGTTAATATCACAGTTTTCACAAAAAACGTTTTTTCTAAAAATAGCTCTTTTTCAAAACTTCAAGACAGACATAAGCATTGCATTTTTGAATATATTTGTTTGCATATACCTGAGTGTTTGATAAACAAAGAAACTTACAGGATGAATGTTCAAAGTCCTTCCGATAAACAAAGTTGCTTCCTGGGTCAAAGTCCATGTATATAAAGGGGCATAGTCATTATCTCCCAATCAAGGGGGCATGCCATGATATTGCTTAACTCATTTGGGGCAATCAGGACAAGATTCAACTATGTTTAAGCAGCCAGAGGCAGATCTCCTTATCTATCTGAAGTGCCAAGGGTAACATTACAGAATTCATAATGCCAGGGGCATGGTCATTGCTTCCTAATCAAGGGGGCATACCAAGTTACTGTTCAAATCATTCGGGGCAATCAGTTCCAGATCCAACAGTGCTTAATAGCCAGGGGCAGCTCTTCTCATATATTTGAATTACCAAGAGTAACACTGCAAAGTTCATGATGTCAAGGGCATATTATTATGGGGCATTCTGCTTAGTTCTGCTGAGGTAACTACATTCAGATACTTCCCTTTTGGGACAATTCATCCTCAACCAAGGGGCAATGCTTTCTTTTCAAATCTAGTAGCCGGAGCATATATGGTCCATTACAATTTGAAGACACATTCCTCTTGTTATATTACCTTGATTTGGAGTTCTCAGCAGAAGTCATTGTGGGAATTAATTGTCTACGCCGGTAGTATCAGATGGTGTCAGTATCATGTCTTCAGATCCAGCTATGAGGATTTCTGGGAAGGTATTCAGGAAAGTTAAAAATTTCAGGAGCTCCAAATCCAATTGGTTATACACTCTCGAAGTTGAAACGATTCTGTTTTCAAGTTCAGCTTTACTTTTCCCTCTGAATCCAGATTTACTTTTACCCTATTTACATAAGCTAAACGTTCATTGGTTGTATTTGAATATATGTATGCTTTTGAATATGATTGATGTTTACCAGAAATGCATGAAATGCAGTAATAGTATTTACTAAGGACGAACGAGGGAAGGATTCCAACGAAGCTTCGCCGGTTCATTCCCACAAGACATCTACAAGTCCCCCAGTAGGGCAAATCCATCTTCATAAGTACTTCGAGTCACGTCTCCCCTGGAATTTATATCCATCTCTTTTATCCTCATACGGATAGTCGGGAATTTATTTTTCCAATAGGAGTACGACGAACGAAGACGGGAGGTTATGGATACCATACCATCTAATGAAGACGGGAGGTTATGTATACCTTGCTATCCCCAGCAGACGGAAGGTTATGTATACCCTACTATCAAACGAAGACGGAAGGTTATGTACAATATATTATCAAACAAGACGAGAATGAGTTCCTCATGTTCTTCAGCAACGAATCGGGATTTATTTTCCCTGGCTAGCAGTTATTATACGAAGATATCCAGACGCTTCAGGCAGCATCATATCATACATACATCATTTACATCATACCATACATATACATAAATACATCATACATTACTTAAGTGCATCATATTATACATGCATACATAATGCATAAACTAATATTACCATACAAAATGCTACCTTGTTTTCAGGTAAATTCTCCAGCAAACAGACTTCATCAACAACTTGTGACTATTGGGCCGTTGTTTATCTTCCCAAAGGTTACCACTTCCTCAGGATGTTTTTATCCTCCTGAAAGCATATCATTCCCTCAGGACGTTGTTATCCTCCTGAAAGCATATCATTCCCTCAGGACGTTGTTATCCTCCTGAAAGCATATTATCTTCTCGGGACGTTGTTTATCTTCCTGAAAGCTATCATCACTTCCTCAGGGTGTTGTTTATACTCCTGAAAGCATATTATTACCTTGGGCCGTTGTTATCTTCCCAAAGGTTGCCACTTCCTCAGGATGTTGTTTACCTTCCTGAAAGCTATCACCCCTACCTCAGGACGTTGTTTATCCTCCTGAAAGCATATTATTACCTCAGAACGTTGTTTATCTTTCTGAAAGCATATCATTCCCTCAGGACGTTGTTTATCCTCCTGAAAGCATATTATTACCTCAGAACGTTGTTTATCTTTCTGAAAGCATATCATTCCCTCAGGACGTCGTTATCCTCCTGAAAGCATATTATTACCTCAGAACGTTGTTTATCTTTCTGAAAGCATATCATTCCCTCAGGACGTTGTTATCCTCCTGAAAGCATATTATTTCCTCAGAACGTTTTTTATCTTTCTGAAAGCATATCATTACCTCGGGACGTTGTTTATCCTCCTGAAAGCTATTACCACTACCTCAGAACGTTGTTTATCTTTCTGAAAGCATATCATTCCCTCAGGACGTTTTTTATCCTCCTGAAAGCATATTATTACCTCAGAACGTTGTTTATCTTTCTGAAAGCATATCATTCCCTCAGGACGTCGTTATCCTCCTGAAAGCATATTATTACCTCAGAACGTTGTTTATCTTTCTGAAAGCATATCATTCCCTCAGGACGTTGTTATCCTCCTGAAAGCATATTATTTCCTCAGAACATTGTTTATCTTTCTGAAAGCATATCATTACCTCGGGACGTTGTTTATCCTCCTGAAAGCTATTACCACTACCTCGGGACGTTGTTTACCTTCCTGAAAACTATCATTATACCTTCATATTTTGGACTGCTTTATCCTCCAAGAAATGTACCTGAAGAATTTTCTCCAAGTGGCATCTTTAAGCCCACTCAAGCATACTCAACTAATCATCTGTATCACTCTATGCACTGGTGAGTGCAAATTTTTGGGCTTTTGTGTTCAATCCCCTTCAACCTTCCAGGTCACAACTGGCACATATACCAATCTAACCCCTCAGGTTTCAGAAAATTGAACAGGGGCAACTGTTGCACCCCAAAATTTGCCCTCACAATACAAGACTTTGTGTGCTAAGAAGGTTCACAAGGTTCACAATACATACAAGACCTTTCATGAGGTTCATGAAGTCTACAAAGACACTTTATGAGGTTCACAAGGTTCACAAGACCTCCCATGAGGTTCACAAGGTTCACAAGACATTTTATGATGGTTCACAAGGTTCACAAAGTTCACAAATAGTCAGAAGATTTGACAACTCCCTCAGACAATGCACCTCCTAGGCAGTGCATCCAAAACTAGGGTTTTGACTTTAATCAGGCTAAATGAACTTCCAAGACTTCAAGTGAGCTTCATAACATCTTATATGTGTGTAAGAACCCCCATGACAAGTTTCAAGACTTTTCTCAAAGGTTTGCTCAGTCAGATGATCAGATAAGTCAAAATCAGTCAAAGCAGTTAAAAAGTCAAACTGAGGTCAAATGTGGTCAAACCAAAGTCAAACTTCATGATTTTTTGCCAACATCAAGTATATGAAGTAAAATTCATCATTTGATCAAGGGTTGATCATGATTCATCAAGGAGATTTCAGATCATCAAGAATCAGAGGTTTCTAAATTAGGGTTTCCTTAGTAAAAGTCAACTGAACTTTGACCAGCCATAACTTTCACATGCTTCATCACCAAGTCTCCATCCAAAGCTCATTTTGAAGGAAATTGAATTCTCTACAACTTTGTGTCTCACAAGCCAATCCCAAAAATGCTTCATTTGGAAGGTATGAGCTAGTACATTATAGGTCCTTTTGAAAGTCAACAAAAAGTCAACAACTTCAAAAGGGCATAACTTGAGAATGGTAAATGATATGAACATGAAACCAGTGGGGTTGGTTATAAGACTCTTCAAGCTTTCCAAAATGTCAAATAACACCCTCATGGCATTAAAATTGAAGGGTGTGTGCCCTTGCAAAGTTGGGAAATTTTTTGTTGGTTTATGAAGAAAATGGAGGTGTAAAACCAATTTTTTTCTAAATGGGCTTGCCATATGATGACCCAAACCACACCAAGACATCATGCACGAAATTAACTTAATATTTTCATTATTTTATTTATTTTATTTTTATTTATTATGATTTTTTATATTAAAAATCATTTTAAATTCAAAATAAAATATAAAATGATGAAGATTTAAAATGATTTGTCTTCTAGAAATTCATAAAAGTGATTGGAATCAAATTGGTAAGAGAATCATGGTGATTGGCTTGAAATAGAAAGGCTTAATTTTCAAATATTTGAATTTTAAAGCTTGATCTTTTTCAATATTTTTGGATCAAATCTTTCACACAAACATCAAGTTTTTTGACCTAGAATCATCATACTATAAGTACATAACTTAAACCTAATGATAGGGGACGAATTTTCAGCCTCCAAGAGTAAGTTTCAATCTTCAAAAATTCACCTAAAATTCATAATTCGGTTTCTTGGTTGGAAGAGATATCAAAGCATTCTAAAGGTTCAAACACATTCCTTGAACATCTCTAATGCGATCCCAATCCTTATTTGCATCCAAAACCTCATGAATTGCATAAACCGAATTCATGTTCTTCATTTTTTTTCAATTTTTCGATTCTGCTCATTTGACTGTTATAAATTGTTTTTGTGTTGTTAATAGTGTTTATTGTGATGCCTAGATGGTTTCTGGATAAAAGGATTGAAGAACTAAACCCTAAACCGCAAGTTGCCATGGCTAGGGTCCTTGGTTTGAATTTGGGATCTTTTGATTTAGCTAACATAAATTAATTCTAAGACTATAATTGAACTGTGTGATGTCTGGGGATTACGAAAATGTGATCAATTTGGTAAAATTGTACATGTTTATGGTGATGCGAAATTTGCAGGGTTTGTGCGCAGGAAAAGTCCCAGGAAATTTCCCAGGAAATTTCGCAGGAAAACCTGCGAAATCTCAAGGAAGAGGATGAAGTTGGCTGCGCGCGTTTTTAAATTTGAATTATTATAATATATTATAATGTATTTGTTTCTATTTTGTATCACCAATGTGTAGTTGGCCTGATGGTAAGATGCGCGTGTATATTGCTTGCAAGCCTGGGTTAGAATCCTGGTTTCCCCAATTTTTTCTTGTTTTTCAGTTTAATTATTATGTATAATATATTATGTATTATGGTTGCTAGGTTGACAGGCGCGCTCTCCCAGCTGGAATGGTTAATGTGTTTGTGTGTATTGTGAAGGTCCTGGGTTCGATCCCCCCAGGCCTTTTGTTTTTCTTTCTTTTTTCTTTGATTTTTAGGAAACAACAACAAAACCAATGTTGCCTCTCCCTTGGTCACCTGCGCGCGCTGGCCTAGTGGTGGATGTTGCTGGCTTAGAGTTCCTGGAAGCAAAAGGGGCTGGGTTCAATTCCCAGCCCAGGTAAGTTTTTTTTTGAATTCTGTTTTATTTATTTTTGTTAATTATTTATTATTGAATATTATGATTAATATGTAAATGGATTTAGATTATTATATGTTCTAAATAATTTCTAAAAAATAATAATATTTTCTAAAAACTAATTTCTTTTATTAATATGTATATATTATTATTGTATAATTTATTTATATAATTGAATTAATATTTAGTATTTAACATTTTTGTATATAAAACCTAATTTATTTTTATAAACCCTAATTTATTTTCTAAATTCTAAAAACCCTAATTTTCTTCTATTGAACATTTAATTTGTAATTTATTTATAATTTAATTCTTACATATAAATATGTTTAAAATAATTAAAATTTTGTAAATATAATTATAATTAATACTATTTTCATAATATGTAAATATTCTATAAATTGTTTATAATTTAATTTTGTATGTAAATAATTTATATTATATGTTAAAAATAGTTAAAAATTGCTAATTTAATTTTTGTAATTATAATTTTATTTTCATAATATTTTCATAATTAATTTATTTTTATAATTTTGCACATAACTTAAAATTTTATAATAATTAGTATAATTGTTTATATTTTAATATTAAATAATAATTGTTTATAAAATTGAATTTTTAATTATTATAATATGCTTGTTTATTTCATTATTATTATTAATTATATTCTTGTGATATTTATTTATTACTAACCCCATTTAATTTGGTATTATTTTTATTATTATTATTTTCACTAACCCAATTATTATTATTATTATTTAATATTTTGCTTATTTATTTAAATTGCTTTTATTATTATTATGTAATTGTTCCTAGGTGTAATATTTATTAATAATGTTTATTATTTATATTTTATACTATGGTTAGTAAATAGGGAGTGCAACATACTTGTAATGTAAAATAAATTTAGATCACTTAATTTAAAAGATAAATATTAAAATTGTACACTCACACACGTAAGTCGATCTTTGATCGCCATCTCACTTCCTTAGAGATACCTCTCATGTTGCCTAATCAAAAGGTCAAGTAGGGTGTATAAAGCAAAAGTCCCTCAAAATAAAATCATCTAGTCCCTTAACAGATAAAAGATCAAGTCCCTTTCGAATGTTGCCTTCGTAATGATCTTGTCCCTTTCGAATAAAGATGATAGTCCCTCCAAGAATTGCTTATACACCCCACAGTTGCCTAAATAACAGATGTCCCTCCAATTGTCCCATACATCCAAGGTAATGACTACCTATTCCTTAATAACAGGGATAGTCTTACCATTCAAAGGATTCAAGAACAGAAAAGACTTAAAACTTAGGGTAGGTTCCTCATAGTTACTTGCTCACTCCTCAAAACTTTTCAAACACCTCACAATTTCAAACAAAAATTTTCAAAACAAAGGTTTGTACGCATCCGTACATGGATCATTATAAACACTTAAGAAAATTTCTAAACACACACTTCACATTTCAAAAACGTTTTAAAGTGAGCTAAGTAACTAAGAGCCCATGGATAACCATGTATGTAAAGGGTGCTAACACCTTCCCTTTACATAACCTACCCCCCGGACCCAAAAAATCTTTTAAAAGGTCTTTCCTGTTCTTTTATGCCTTTCCTTTGGATAAAATAAAAGTCGGTGGCGACTCTTGCTATCCGCAACATAACTAAAGTCAGTTCTCCCACCGTGTTACAGAACTGGCGACTCTGCTGGGGATTTAATAAAAGAGGGGTACCCTTAGGAATTAGATCACTTTGAATTGTTTGCCTTGTTTGCTTTATACTTATCTTGTTGGAGTGCTCTTATGTGTGAAAGATCCTAACCCGGATCTAGTGTACCTTAGGTAAATGGCAATAGACCAAGGAAACTGTACGGCGTATACCGATATGGTTGATCTGGTGGCCATAGTTAGTGTGACTTCTTGGTTGGTGCTTATGTTCCTTAAGTCAAGTTGAGGATAATATGAGGCTGCCATATGTTGTCAATGCACTAACTAACTTTTAGAACCCTAGTTATCCCATCTTGGCCTTTAGAAAAGTAGTGAGATAGCCGGCTTTGGTGCAGACTGAAGTTGGTTGATACTCGATACTACGCTCATTGAGATTCTAAACTTGGAGGGTTTTGGTTGGCAAGTAAGTTGCCTACTGAACAACCACCCTTGTGAAGGATTAATGATATTGAGATCCCTTAGAACCTGGTTACTTTTGTAGGACAGGATGAACCAACTAACTTCAGGGGAGGGTACTTACCTTTGAACCTCATGCAAGCCTTTAAACCTAGGGCTATTGTGTGACTTGTTTGTGTGTGCCACATGTTTGTGATTGAACATAACATCATGACATCATCATGCATCATAAGCATAGCATTTTCACTAACCATTTCAAGGACCAAAGGATTTATCTTTGTTCTTTGTTGCAGGTCATGGCTTCTGCTCGTAGAAACACCATCAGGATCAACTTTGTGGGCATACCTGCTAAGCTTAAAGAGTTGGTTTCTCAAGTGTCTGATCACTCCCAGTTCATCAAGAGACATGGTCACCTATTGGATCTAGTCACTTCAGGGTTCAATGAAGACATGATGAGTGCTTTGTTTCAGTTCTTTGACCCTAAGAACCATTGCTTCACATTCCCCGACTATCAGCTAGTTCATACAATGGAAGAGTTCTCTAAACTTCTGGGTATACCTGTTCTTGATCAAAGACCCTTCACAGGCTTGGAGAAGGAGCTTAAACCAGAGGTTATTGCTGCAGCTCTACATCTGAAGAAGTCTGACATTGTTCTAGAAACAAGAAGCGGAGTTAAGGGTATTCTTGCCAAGGTGTTGATAGAAAAGGCTCAGATGTTCTTGAAGGCCATGAGCTATGATGCTTTTGAGGAGATCTTAGTCTTGCTGATTTATGGCTTAGTATTGTTCCCCAATCCAGATCAGTTCATAGACGTTCATGCCATCAACATATTCCTGAGTCACAATCCAGTGCCTACATTGCTTGGAGACATCCTACATTCTCTTCATACTCGTACTACAAGGGCAAGAGGAACTTTGATGTGTTGCATACCTTTGCTATCTAGGTGGTTTATTTCTCACCTTCCTCGCTCAGTAATGAAGAATGAGCAAGGGTTCAGGTGGTCCAAGAGGATTATGTCACTCTCTCATTCAGATATCCATTGGTGCTCCAGATCTATGGAGAATGTCACTATCATTGACCGTTGTGGGGAGTTTCCTAATGTGCCACTTCTAGGCATAAGAGGAGGCATCACCTATAACCCCTCTCTAGCTTTACGACAGTTTGGTTACGCTCGGAGTGATGGCCCACATGACATGTTGATTCAGGGCATTGTGTTTGACTATGACAATGATCTTCAAGGTTACCGTCAGAGATTCATACGAGCATGGGGAAAAGTAAACAAGGTTGACAGCAAGACTCTGGAGCCTAAGTACACTATTCCTATGGAAGCTTATCTCAGATGGGTGCGATCTCGTGCTCAGACTCTCATGATGCCATATCCTGCTATCCTGCCAGTTACCATGGAACCTGTTGCTGAAGGAGACACTACTTATACCATCCTTCGCCCAGACATGCCTACTGACATGGAAGACTTACAGAGATCCTGGATCCAGCTGAAGGAGCAAAGGGATACTTTCGAGGCTCATTACAAAGCAAGCCAAGAAAGAATCCTGGAACTAACAAAGCAGCTTCACGAGGAACGGAATCTCAACTCATACCTCAACACAAAGAGGAAACGTCCATGGGAGACTTAAAACCCCATCTCTTATATTTATTTCATTTCATTTCTGTAAGCCCAAGAGGCAAAACAAATTTATTACTAATAAAAGTTACCTTTTTGTTTGTTTAAGCAAATTTAAATCCTGCGGTCCTTGAAAACATTGCATATACATTCACATATCATTTCATTACATTACAGGTTTATAATTGTGCACAGGTTTCTCATCTTCTCGCTGTTTATTTCAGCAATGGCTCTTGAACAAACAGTTAAAGATCTCCAGGCACAAAATGCGCAGTTCCAAGAGCTGATCCTGAACTTGTCCAAGGGGCAGGATGAATTGAAGACACTGCTGGCTAAGAAGAAGAATCTTGAGGACAACAAGGATGATCAGCTGAAACAACTACAAGCTGAGATGACAGGAATGAGGACCCAGATGAATGACCAGGTGGCTCTTATTAAAAGTTTAGCTCAGGGGCAAGAAGAGCTAAGAACCTTTGTCCACAAACTTCAAAATAATAGAGTCAAGGATCTAATTGTCAGTCAATCTCCGTTAAAACAAGCTGATTTGGTTGAAAGGAAGATGAGGATAAAAGAAGGTAAGAAACAGGTTGCCATGGATTGTTCTTCAGTTGAAGAAGAAAGACCTGATAAGGTTAATCCACCTCAACACAAGAAATATAGAAGGCAGTTTATCAAGTTCAGCACTCCAATGTCACAAGTTCTGCAATGCTTGTTGGGGATGAAACTAATTTCTTTGAAAAGTTCTCCTCAAAATCCTAATACTGCCTCTCCTCGCTATAATTCCAAGGAAGGGTGTGAGTATCACTCCAACAGTCCTGGACATGATACTAATAACTGTTGGGCATTGAAGAAAAAGATTCAAGACCTGATTGACGAAAGAATCCTAGAGGTTACTCCAGAAGGTCAAGTTGAGTTCTACTATCATCCATCAAACACCGAAGCTGCAAGACAAGTTGCCCAAGGTAGCAAGAAAGGAATCCTACCTGTTCCTGTTGAGATACGGGGCACCTTGGGACATCCAAGTGGCAAATTTGATTTCATGGTGAAGTATACTGCTCCTCAAAGTTCACAGATTGCAATTGAAGACATTCAGCCAACTGGATGGGACAACATTTGAACTTTCATTTGTAATTTCTTTTATTTTGTTTAAACACTTACCATTATGTTAAACTTTTGTTTTCATTAATGCATTGCGTATGTTTGTCTTGAATTAATCCATTCGTTTCACTATATTTTAAAACTATGCATCTTATTTTTATCTTGTGATATTTAACTCCTGATAAAGCTATAAGCCTGTAGAGGGAGGATGACGAAAACAATACCATAATATTAGGCAGTATGCTTTTGAACAGACTATGCTGACGATGTACAGGCATTGTTTCAATTCCTAAACAGTGGAGATATAAGGAAGTTAATCCCTAGTCAACCCTTTTGAGTCTATGAAGTAGGAGTTTTTATTCTCGCACAAATTAAAGCCCTTATTCATAACCTGGGGCAAGGTAGTTACTCAGTTAACTCAAATATGCCAATTATCTGTGTTGTACACAACTAATGATGGTTCTTTGTAATCATTAAACCTGACCGTCAATATCTAGTAAAAGAAAAACCCACTAAGTCAAAACCTATGAAGGAGACTTAATAATTTTTTTTTTGAGAAATCCCTCTGACTGTAACCTTGAAATAAGCAGTTCAGGCAAAAAGAAGGGATAATAAAGTCAAAAGGAAAAAAGAGGTCACTATGAATCCTCAACAAAGAAAGATGACTGAATGTTCAAATAAATTTTGGGTTTCTGAACCATCACAAATGTCAGTGTTACAATTCCAAACTCATTTGAGCCTCAATGCATAAGTTAACTGAGCATAGGACTGAAGAACATCATGGAGAATGGGTGGGGTACAAATAAATTTGAGCCTTTAACTTTTGTTTCTTAAACCATGAACCAGGCCACGTTACAACCCTTTAAAAGTCCTAACTGAAACATGGTTAGTTTGAAAGCGTACTGTTACAAAAAGGTATCCTGACTCCTTTAGGGCTTATTATAAAACTTGAGTTAATATCACAGTTTTCACAAAAAACGTTTTTTCTAAAAATATCTCTTTTTCAAAACTTCAAGACAGACATAAGCATTGCATTTTTGAATATATTTGTTTGCATATACCTGAGTGTTTGATAAACAAAGAAACTTACAGGATGAATGTTCAAAGTCCTTCCGATAAACAAAGTTGCTTCCTGGGTCAAAGTCCATGTATACAAAGGGGCATAGTCATTATCTCCCAATCAAGGGGGCATGCCATGATATTGCCTAACTCATTTGGGGCAATCAGGACAAGATTCAACTATGTTTAAGCAGCCAGAGGCAGATCTCCTTATCTATCTGAAGTGCCAAGGGTAACATTACAGAATTCATAATGCCAGGGCATGGTCATTGCTTCCTAATCAAGGGGGTATACCAAGTTACTGTTCAAATCATTCGGGGCAATCAGTTCCAGATCCAACAGTGCTTAATAGCCAGGGGCAGCTCTTCTCATATATTTGAATTACCAAGAGTAACACTGCAAAGTTCATGATGTCAAGGGCATATTATTATGGGGCATTCTGCTTAGTTCTGCTGAGGTAACTACATTCAGATACTTCCCTTTTAGGACAATTCATCCTCAACCAAGGGGCAATGCTTTCTTTTAAAATCTAGTAGCCGGAGCATATATGGTCCATTACAATTTGAAGACACATTCCTCTTGTTATATTACCTTGATTTGGAGTTCTCAGCAGAAGTCATTGTGGGAATTAATTGTCTACGCCGGTAGTATCAAATGGTGTCAGTATCATGTCTTCAGATCCAGCTATGAGGATTTCTGGGAAGGTATTCAGGAAAGTTAAAAATTTCAGGAGCTCCAAATCCAATTGGTTATACACTCTCGAAGTTGAAACGATTCTGTTTTCAAGTTCAGCTTTACTTTTCCCTCTGAATCCAGATTTACTTTTACCCTATTTACATAAGCGAAACGTTCATTGGTTGTGTTTGAATATATGTATGCTTTTGAATATGATTGATGTTTACCAGAAATGCATGAAATGCAGTAATAGTATTTACTAAGGACGAACGAGGGAAGGATTCCAACGAAGCTTCGCCGGTTCATTCCCACAAGACATCTACAAGTCCCCCAGTAGGGCAAATCCATCTTCATAAGTACTTCGAGTCACGTCTCCCCTGGAATTTATATCCATCTCTTTTATCCTCATACGGATAGTCGAGAATTTATTTTTCCAATAGGAGTACGACGAACGAAGACGGGAGGTTATGGATACCATACCATCTAATGAAGACGGGAGGTTATGTATACCTTGCTATCCCCAGCAGACGGAAGGTTATGTATACCCTACTATCAAACGAAGACGGAAGGTTATGTACAATATATTATCAAACAAGACGAGAATGAGTTCCTCATGTTCTTCAGCAATGAATCGGGATTTATTTTCCCTGGCTAGCAGTTATTATACGAAGATATCCAGACGCTTCAGGCAGCATCATATCATACATACATCATTTACATCATACCATACATATACATAAATACATCATACATTACTTAAGTGCATCATATTATACATGCATACATAATGCATAAACTAATATTACCATACAAAATGCTACCTTGTTTTCAGGTAAATTCTCCAGCAAACAGACTTCATCAACAACTTGTGACTATTGGGCCGTTGTTTATCTTCCCAAAGGTTACCACTTCCTCAGGATGTTGTTATCCTCCTGAAAGCATATCATTCCCTCAGGACGTTGTTATCCTCCTGAAAGCATATCATTCCCTCAGGACGTTGTTATCCTCCTGAAAGCATATTATCTCCTCGGGACGTTGTTTATCTTCCTGAAAGCTATCATCACTTCCTCAGGGTGTTGTTTATACTCCTGAAAGCATATTATTACCTTGGGCCGTTGTTATCTTCCCAAAGGTTGCCACTTCCTCAGGATGTTGTTTACCTTCCTGAAAGCTATCACCCCTACCTCAGGACGTTGTTTATCCTCCTGAAAGCATATTATTACCTCAGAACGTTGTTTATCTTTCTGAAAGCATATCATTCCCTCAGGACGTTGTTTATCCTCCTGAAAGCATATTATTACCTCAGAACGTTGTTTATCTTTCTGAAAGCATATCATTCCCTCAGGACGTCGTTATCCTCCTGAAAGCATATTATTACCTCAGAACGTTGTTTATCTTTCTGAAAGCATATCATTCCCTCAGGACGTTGTTATCCTCCTGAAAGCATATTATTTCCTCAGAACGTTTTTTATCTTTCTGAAAGCATATCATTACCTCAGGACGTTGTTTATCCTCCTGAAAGCTATTACCACTACCTCAGAACGTTGTTTATCTTTCTGAAAGCATATCATTCCCTCAGGACGTTTTTTATCCTCCTGAAAGCATATTATTACCTCAGAACGTTGTTTATCTTTCTGAAAGCATATCATTCCCTCAGGACGTCGTTATCCTCCTGAAAGCATATTATTACCTCAGAACGTTGTTTATCTTTCTGAAAGCATATCATTCCCTCAAGAAGTTGTTATCCTCCTGAAAGCATATTATTTCCTCAGAACGTTGTTTATCTTTCTGAAAGCATATCATTACCTCGGGACGTTGTTTATCCTCCTGAAAGCTATTACCACTACCTCGGGACGTTGTTTACCTTCTTGAAAACTATCATTATACCTTCATATTTTGGACTGCTTTATCCTCCAAGAAATGTACCTGAAGAATTTTCTCCAAGTGGCATCTTTAAGCCCACTCAAGCATACTCAACTAATCATCTGTATCACTCTATGCACTGGTGAGTGCAAATTTTTGGGCTTTTGTGTTCAATCCCCTTCAACCTTCCAGGTCACGACTGGAACATATACCAATCTAACCCCTCAGGTTTCAGAAAATTGAACAGGGGCAACTGTTGCACCCCAAAATTTGCCCTCACAATACAAGACTTTGTGTGCTAAGAAGGTTCACAAGGTTCACAATACATACAAGACCTTTCATGAGGTTCATGAAGTCTACAAAGACACTTTATGAGGTTCACAAGGTTCACAAGACCTCCCATGAGGTTCACAAGGTTCACAAGACATTTTATGATGGTTCACAAGGTTCACAAAGTTCACAAATAGTCAGAAGATTTGACAACTCCCTCAGACAATGCACCTCCTAGGCAGTGCATCCAAAACTAGGGTTTTGACTTTAATCAGGCTAAATGAACTTCCAAGACTTCAAGTGAGCTTCATAACATCTTATATGTGTGTAAGAACCCCCATGACAAGTTTCAAGACTTTTCTCAAAGGTTTGCTCAGTCAGATGATCAGATAAGTCAAAATCAGTCAAAGCAGTTAAAAAGTCAAACTGAGGTCAAATGTGGTCAAACCAAAGTCAAAATTCATGATTTTTTGCCAACATCAAGTATATGAAGTAAAATTCATCATTTGATCAAGGGTTGATCATGATTCATCAAGGAGATTTCAGATCATCAAGAATCAGAGGTTTCTAAATTAGGGTTTCCTTAGTAAAAGTCAACTGAACTTTGACCAGCCATAACTTTCACATGCTTCATCACCAAGTCTCCATCCAAAGCTCATTTTGAAGGAAATTGAATTCTCTACAACTTTGTGTCTCACAAGCCAATCCCAAAAATGCTTCATTTGGAAGGTATGAGCTAGTACATTATAGGTCCTTTTGAAAGTCAACAAAAAGTCAACAACTTCAAAAGGGCATAACTTGAGAATGGTAAATGATATGAACATGAAACCAGTGGGGTTGGTTAGAAGACTCTTCAAGCTTTCCAAAATGTCAAATAACACCCTCATGGCATTAAAATTGAAGGGTGTGTGCCCTTGCAAAGTTGGGAAATTTTTTGTTGGTTTATGAAGAAAATGGAGGTGTAAAACCAATTTTTTTCTAAATGGGCTTGCCATATGATGACCCAAACCACACCAAGACATCATGCACGAAATTAACTTAATATTTTCATTATTTTATTTATTTTATTTTTATTTATTATGATTTTTTATATTAAAAATCATTTTAAATTCAAAATAAAATATAAAATGATGAAGATTTAAAATGATTTGTCTTCTAGAAATTCATAAAAGTGATTGGAATCAAATTGGTAAGAGAATCATGGTGATTGGCTTGAAATAGAAAGGCTTAATTTTCAAATATTTGAATTTTAAAGCTTGATCTTTTTCAATATTTTTGGATCAAATCTTTCACACAAACATCAAGTTTTTTGACCTAGAATCATCATACTATAAGTACATAACTTAAACCTAATGATAGGGGACGAATTTTCAGCCTCCAAGAGTAAGTTTCAATCTTCAAAAATTCACCTAAAATTCATAATTCGGTTTCTTGGTTGGAAGAGATATCAAAGCATTCTAAAGGTTCAAACACATTCCTTGAACATCTCTAATGCGATCCCAATCCTTATTTGCATCCAAAACCTCATGAATTGCATAAACCGAATTCATGTTCTTCATTTTTTTTCAATTTTTCGATTCTGCTCATTTGACTGTTATAAATTGTTTTTGTGTTGTTAATAGTGTTTGTTGTGATGCCTAGATGGTTTCTGGATAAAAGGATTGAAGAACTAAACCCTAAACCGCAAGTTGCCATGGCTAGGGTCCTTGGTTTGAATTTGGGATCTTTTGATTTAGCTAACATAAATTAATTCTAAGACTATAATTGAACTGTGTGATGTCTAGGGATTACGAAAATGTGATCAATTTGGTAAAATTGTACATGTTTATGGTGATGCGAAATTTGCAGGGTTTGTGCGCAGGAAAAGTCCCAGGAAATTTCCCAGGAAATTTCGCAGGAAAACCTGCGAAATCTCAAGGAAGAAGATGAAGTTGGCTGCGCGCGTTTTTAAATTTGAATTATTATAATATATTATAATGTATTTGTTTCTATTTTGTATCACCAATGTGTAGTTGGCCTGATGGTAAGATGCGCGTGTATATTGCTTGCAAGCCTGGGTTCGAATCCTGGTTTCCCCAATTTTTTCTTGTTTTTCAGTTTAATTATTATGTATAATATATTATGTATTATGGTTGCTAGGTTGACAGGCGTGCTCTCCCAGCTGGAATGGTTAATGTGTTTGTGTGTATTGTGAAGGTCCTGGGTTCGATCCCCCCAGGCCTTTTGTTTTTCTTTCTTTTTTTCTTTGATTTTTAGGAAACAACAACAAAACCAATGTTGCCTCTCCCTTGGTCACCTGCGCGCGCTGGCCTAGTGGTGGATGTTGCTGGCTTAGAGTTCCTGGAAGCAAAAGGGGCTGGGTTCAATTCCCAGCCCAGGTAAGTTTTTTTTTGAATTCTGTTTTATTTATTTTTGTTAATTATTTATTATTGAATATTATGATTAATATGTAAATGGATTTAGATTATTATATGTTCTAAATAATTTCTAAAAAATAATAATATTTTCTAAAAACTAATTTCTTTTATTAATATGTATATATTATTATTGTATAATTTATTTATATAATTGAATTAATATTTAGTATTTAACATTTTTGTATATAAAACCTAATTTATTTTTATAAACCCTAATTTATTTTCTAAATTCTAAAAACCCTAATTTTCTTCTATTGAACATTTAATTTGTAATTTATTTATAATTTAATTCTTACATATAAATATGTTTAAAATAATTAAAATTTTGTAAATATAATTATAATTAATACTATTTTCATAATATGTAAATATTCTATAAATTGTTTATAATTTAATTTTGTATGTAAATAATTTATATTATATGTTAAAAATAGTTAAAAATTGCTAATTTAATTTTTGTAATTATAATTTTATTTTCATAATATTTTCATAATTAATTTATTTTTATAATTTTGCACATAACTTAAAATTTTATAATAATTAGTATAATTGTTTATATTTTAATATTAAATAATAATTGTTTATAAAATTGAATTTTTAATTATTATAATATGCTTGTTTATTTCATTATTATTATTAATTATATTCTTGTGATATTTATTTATTACTAACCCCATTTAATTTGGTATTATTTTTATTATTATTATTTTCACTAACCCAATTATTATTATTATTATTTAATATTTTGCTTATTTATTTAAATTGCTTTTATTATTATTATGTAATTGTTCCTTGGTGTAATATTTATTATTTATATTTTATGCTATGGTTAGTAAATAGGGAGTGCAACATACTTGTAATGTAAAATAAATTTAGATCACTTAATTTAAAAGATAAATATTAAAATTGTACACTCACACACGTAAGTCGATCTTTGATCGCCATCTCACTTCCTTAGGGATACCTCTCATGTTGCCTAATCAAAAGGTCAAGTAGGGTGTATAAAGCAAAAGTCCCTCAAAATAAAATCATCTAGTCCCTTAACAGATAAAAAATCAAGTCCCTTTCGAATGTTGCCTTCGTAATGATCTTGTCCCTTTCGAATAAAGATGATAGTCCCTCCAAGAATTGCTTATACACCCCACAGTTGCCTAAATAACAGATGTCCCTCCAATTGTCCCATACATCCAAGGTAATGCCTACCTATTCCTTAATAACAGGGATAGTCTTACCATTCAAAGGATTCAAGAACAGAAAAGACTTAAAACTTAGGGTAGGTTCCTTATAGTTACTTGCTCACTCCTCAAAACTTTTCAAACACCTCACAATTTCAAACAAAAATTTTCAAAACAAAGGTTTGTACGCATCCGTACATGGATCATTATAAACACTTAAGAAAATTTCTAAACACACACTTCACATTTCAAAAATGTTTTAAAGTGAGCTAAGTAACTAAGAGCCCATGGATAACCATGGATGTAAAGGGTGCTAACACCTTCCCTTTACATAACCTACCCCCCGGACCCAAAAAATCTTTTAAAACGTCTTTCCTGTTCTTTAATGCCTTTCCTTTGGATAAAATAAAAGTCGGTGGCGACTCTTGCTATCCGCAACATAACTAAAGTCAGTTCTCCCACCGTGTTACACTGTGAAACAAGATACTCACTGCTCGAGAAAACTTGTTGCGCTTTGGCATGGGCTGCTCGCCGACTAAGACAGTATATGTTGAATCATACTACCTTATTGATTTCGAAGATGGATCCAATCAAGTATATATTCGAGAAACCTGCTCTCTTCGGACGAATAGCGAGATGGCAAATGATCTTAACAGAATATGATATACAGTACACTACTCAGAAGGCCATTAAAGGAAGTGTTGTAGCTGATCATTTGGCTCATCAAGCAGTGGATGATTATCAGTCAATGAGTTTTGAGTTCCCTGATGAAGACATTATGATTATTACCAAAGAACCTGGACAATATGACGGACCTGAACAAGGATCCCGATGGACTATGGTTTTTGACGGAGCTTCTAATGCACTTGGTAATGGTGTTGGTGTTGTGATTATTTCCCCTGAAGGTTTTCATACCCCGATTACTGCAAGACTTTGTTTCTATTGTACCAATAACATGGCTGAGTATGAGGCATGTATCCTGGGTATCAAAGCTGCCATTGATATGAAGATCCAGTTCCTGGACGTATATGGAGATTCAGCCCTGGTAGTAAGTCAGATTAAAGGAGATTGGGATACCAAGCATGAAAATCTCATTCCTTACAGAGAGTATGTGTTGTCTTTGATCCCATATTTTGAAGAGATTACCTTTGGACATATTCCACGAAGAGAGAATCAGTTGGCAGATGCATTAGCCACCATGGCATCTATGTTTGAGATTAGCTGGGATGATGAAGCTCCCAAGATCACTATTGATAGATTTGAGAAGCCTGCATACTGCAATGAGATTGACACTGAAGAAGCAGATGGGAAGCCTTGGTTCTATGAAGTAAAAAGATATCTTGAACCTCAGGAGTTCCCTGAAGGGGCATATGTCAAAGATAAGAAGTTTCTGAGGAGGTTTTCTGCTAAGTTCTTCTTGAGTAATGGAATTTTGTACAAACGCAATCATGATTCGACTTTGCTTCGTTGTGTGGATAAGAAGGAAGCAACCGAGATTATAGAAGACATGCATGATGGGATCTTTGGCACTCATTCTAGTGGTCACACCATGGCAAAGAAGATATTGAGAGCAGGTTAGTATTGGTCTACCATGGAAGCTGACTGCAATCAACATTCCAGAACATGTCACAAGTGTCAAATCTATGCTGATAAAGTACATATACCTCCATCACCATTGAATGTGTTGACTGCTCCTCGGCCTATTGCCATGTGGGGCATTGATATGATTGGTGAGATCAAGCCTACTGCTTCTAATGGGCATTGTTTCATCCTGGTTGCTATTGATTACTTTACTAAGTGGGTGGAGGAAGCTTCATTTGCATCTGTTACTAAGAATGTGGTGGCTCGATTCATTAAGAATAATCTCATCTGCAGGTATGGCATCCCTGAAAAGATTATTATTGACAATGGCTCTAATCTGAATAACACTATGATTACTGATCTCTGCACACAGTTCAAGATTAAGCATTATAATTCTTCTTCGTATCGTCCGAAGATGAATGAGGCAGTAGAAGCTGCTAATAAGAACATCAAGAAGATTCTACAGAAGATGATTGTTACTTACAAGGATTGGCATGAGATGTTACCATTTGCTCTTCATGGTTATCGTACTACAATACGTACTTCAACAGGGGTAACCCCATTCTCCTTAGTCTATGGTATGGAAGCAGTTCTGCCCATTGAAGTTCAAATACCCTCCTTAAGAATCATGAAGGATGCATGCTTGGATGAAGATGAGTGGATTCAGACTCGACTTGACCAGATAAATTTGATTGATGAGAAGAGGTTGGCAGCTGTTTGTCATGGTCAGATGTACCAGAAACGGATGATCAAGGCTTTCAATAAGAAGGTTAAGCCAAAGGTATATCAGGCTGGTGACTTAGTAATCAAGCGTATCATACTACCACAGGGTGATCCTAGGGGCAAGTGGTAACCTACATATGAAGGACCATTTGTGGTCAAAACAGTATTCTCAGGAGGTGCCATGATGCTTACTATTATGGATGGTGAAGACTTTCCACAGCCTGTAAATGCAGACATAGTTAAAAAATACTACGCATAAAAAGAGACCTGCTAGGTTGACTGGCCTAGGCAAAAATAAGGGCATCCCGACGAACCAAAAGGGTTCGGGCAAAAATTAGGGATATATATAAAAAAATGTACACCCGGCAAGTCGAAAACCTGAAAAGGCGGCTTAGGCAAAAAATGGTATCCCGGTGGATTGAAAACCTGAAAGGGCAATCCAGGCAAAAGTTAGGGATTAAAGCGTATGACTATGTCTCGTTTGGATCACTCATGTAACTCCAGCCAGTTGTGCTACTTAACTCAAGCTCGAACAGATAAAGCTCAATCCAATCGTTTCCGTCTCAACAGCAGAAGATGAGATACTTGAAGATAATGGCAATAGTAGAATTGAAACTCAATAGGATTATTTCTCACATAGCTAATTTTCTTTGTAAAATTTTTTTTACGACAAATTCCACTTACTAGGATTTCTGTCTCATTGTACAAACTTGCCTATGTATAGGTCACTTTGTGATATAAATAAAATTTCATCTTTGAATCCAGATTTACTTTTACCCTATTTACATAAGCGAAAACGTCCATTGGTTGTGTTTTGAATGTATGTATGCTTTTGAATATGATTGATGTTTACCAGAAACGCATAAAATGCAATAATAATATTTACTAAGGACGAATGAAGGTAAGAATTCAACGAAGCTTCGCCAGTTCATCCTCACAAGACAATTACAAATCCCCAGTACATCAAATCTATCTTTATAGATACTTCGAGTTACATCTCCCCTGGAATTTATGTTCATCTCTTTTATATAAGTACGACGAACGAAGACGGGAAGTTATAAATACTATACTATCAAACAAGACGGGAACAAGTTCCTCATATTCTTCAGCAACGAATCGGGATTTATTTTCCCCAGCCAGCAGTTGTTATACAAAGATATCCGGACGCTTCAGGCTGCATGATTCATTCATACATCATTTACATCATACCATAACATATCCATAAATGCATAATACATTTACTTAGATGCACCATACCATGCATGCATACATATTGCATAAACTAACCTTTTTCTTTGCAGGATAGTTATATGCAGATAAAACACTATCAACAATCCACATATGGTCAGAAATGATCGATACATTACTCAAGATGTCCTCAGAGAGTAGGCAAACGGACTGTACAAAGATCCATTCCCTAATCCAGGATATTTTCAGGAGATTTAATCCTGACACTCTTTTGTCCTCGGAGAGTAGGCAAACGGTCTGCATGAAGATCCATTCCCTAATCCAGGATATTTCCAGAAGATTTCATCTATTTGGTCTTGAATAGTAGGCAAACGGTCTGTACAAAGATCCATTCCATAGTTCAAGATATTTTCAGAAGATTTAATCTATTTTCTCTTGAATAGTAGGCAAACGGTCTGTACAAAGATCCATTCCCTAGTTCAATATATTTTTCAGAAGAATTAATCCTGATATTCTTTTGTCCTTGGAGAGTAGGCAAACGGTCTGTACAAAGACCCATTCCCTAATCCAACATATTGCCAGAAGAGATAATCGTCACGAAGATTTATTTCTACTGGTCTATTCAACAATTCAAATCATGTTGCATAAATGATTCAGAGACGGCCTATACAAAGACCTAGTACTGATATCCAGTATCAACATCAAAATATTATCACCTCCTGATATTATGGATGGCATCTATAAGCCCATCTCCAGTTTTTCCAAGTGGCGTCTTCAAGCCCACTCAAGCATATACAACTAATCATCAGTGTTACTTTACGCATCTGCGAGTGCAAATTTTTGGGCTTTTGTGTTCAATCCCCTTCAACCTTCCAGGTCACGAATGACACATATACCAATCTAACCCCTCAGGTTTCAGAAAATTGAACAGGGGCAGCTATTGCACCCAAAAATTTGCCCTCCACAAGACAATACATGGTGTACCAAGAGGTTCACAAGATTCACAATGTTCACAAGACATCTCATGAGGTTCACAAGGATCATAGGGTTCACAATTAGTCAGAAAATTTGACAATTCCCTCAGACAATGCATCCTCCTAAGCAATGCATCTTAAACTAGGGTTTTGACTTTCATCAGGCTAAATGGACTTCCAAGACTTCAAGTGAGCTTCATAGCATCCTATATGTATTCAAGAATCCCCATGACAAGTTTCAAGACTTTCCCAAAAGATTTGCTCAGTCAAATGATCAGAAGGGTTAAAATCAGTCAAGGCAGTCAAAAAGTCAAACTGAGGTCAACTGTGGTCAAACCAAAGTCAAACTTCATGATTTTTTGCCAACATCAATTATATGAAGTAAAATTCATCATTTGATCAAGGGTTTATCATGATTCATCAAGGAGATTTCAGATCATCAAGAATCAGGAGTTTCTAAATTAGGGTTTTCACAAGAAAAGTCAACTGAACTTTGACCAGACATAACTTTCACATGCTTCATCAAAAATTTTCCATCCAAAGCTCATTTTGAAGGAAATTGAATTCTCTACAACTTTGTGTCTCACAAGCCAAGCCCAAAAATGCTTCATTTGGAAGGTATGAGCTAAGACATTATAGGTCCTTTTAAAAGTCAACAAAAAGTCAACAACTTCAAAAGAGCATAACTTGAGAATGGTAAAAGATATGGAGATGATACCAAATAGGTTGGTTATAGGACTCTTTAAGCTTTCCAAAATGTCCAAGAACACCTTCATAGCATTAAAATTGAAGGATTTGTGCCCTTGCAAAGTTGGGAAATTTTTGGGAAGTTTATGAAGCAAATAAGGCCTTAAAACCAATTTTTGCTAAATGAGCCCACCAAATTGCCATCCAATCTTTACAAAATCATCAAGCACGACCCAACCCACACATTTTCTGATTTTTTATATTTTATTTGATATTTATTTGAATTTTATTTATTAAAATACAAATTAAATTAAAATAAAATATAAAAGTCATATATTTGGAAAAGATTTTGATTCTAGAAGGTCTTAAAATCCATTTAAACTTGATTGACACTAGAATATTTCAAATCATACAAAAATAGCAAGGCTAGATCAAAGAATATTCAAGTTTTAATATCACATCTTTTTCAATCTCCCAAGGTCCAAAAATCCATAGGTTTTGTGAAAGTTTTGACCTAATTTCTTTGTATCCTATATAAACAACATTAAGCAAAGCATTGTTCACGAATTCACAGCCTCAAGGATAAGTTTTACAATTTCAAAATTCATAAAAAATTTGAAATTCGGATTCTAATATTTTGTGGTTTTTCAGGTGAATTAAGGACACCAATCTCTTCCTTGAACATCACTGATCATGTAGCAATAGTCATATGCATCTCAAACCCCAAGAATTAATCAAACCGAATCAAAGTTCTTGAACTTTTATGAATTTCTCGTTTTCATATCTTTGTGCAATATAAATTGTATTTGATTATTGTTTCGTGTTTGTAACAAGCTAGTGAATGTTTCTGGGCAGTTTAATTTGAGTTTTGACACAGGATTGAAGATTGGCCATTGTTAGGGTTTTCGGCCTTCGTTTAGGGTTTCACCATTTAGCCCAAATAAATGAGTTTTAAATACGTAGAAGAATAGTAGAAGTCATTAGGAATACAATGACATCATTAATTTCATGAAATTTCACTGTTTGCTTGATGTTTGAGAATTCGCAGGGCTTAACACGCAAGAAAAATCGCAGCAAAAGTCGTATAAAAAATCGCAGGAAAACCTGCGAATTCAAGGAAGAAGATGAAGCTGTTGCGCGCGAAAGTGATATTTGAATTTTGTATAGGGCTTAAAACGAATTCGTTTCGTATATATGTCACAACGAGCGCGTAGCTTAGCTGGTTTTGGTACGCGTACAGCATGATGAAAGGCCTGGGTTCGAATCTGGCCAGGAGTAATTTTTTGTTTTAATTTAATTTGTTTTACAGGATGATAACAAAACCATGTTGTTGTGGATAGCTACCAAGCGTGCGTAGTGGCTCAGCTGGTTTTGGATCACTTTGGCCAGGTAAAGGACCTGGATTCAAATCCCAGGTCCTGTTTTTTTTTTGAGGTTTTTCATTTATTTTGTTATTTATTTGTTTTATTTCTTTAAATTAATTAAAATAGTTTTTTTCTAAAATAATAATTAAATTGTGTTTTTATAAAACCTTATATACTTTTAATGAATATTATTTTCTTAAAAAAAAATCTAATTAGTATATTTATTTTATTATATGTTTGTATTATTAAATATATTTATAATATGTATATAATTTAGTTAATTTTAATTTAAATAATCAAAACCCTAATTTCTAAAACCCTAATTCTATTTTCTAAAATTTCTAACCCTAATTTCTAAAACCCTAATTTTATTTTTCTAACCCTAGTTCTTATTTAATTTAAATATTAAAATTAATTAAACTTTTCTAATATCTAATTAAAATAATTAATAATATCTTCATTGTAAATATTTATTCCATGACTTCATATTATTATTCTCATTATATTTTCTTTCAAAAATTCTTTTAAAAATGTTTATTTAATTCAAAAATAATTAATTAATTTGTATATATTTTTGTGCTAACCTCTTTTTATAATTGTTTTATTACTAACCCTTTTATTATTTATTTATATACTTATTATTGAATCGTTTCTATATTTATGTAACTGCAGAAGCCTTGTAATAGTCGTAGGGTTATTTTTGTTCTTATTTTATTATCTATAAATGTTTATATTGCCATGGTTAGTAAATATAGGGAGTGATAACATGTTTGTATTTTAAAAATTAATTTAGAATCACTAATTTAATAAGATAAATATATGAACATATACACGCACACACGTAAGTCGATCTTTGATCGCCATCTCACTTCCTAAGGTTATCCCTCATGTTGCCTAACTATAAGGTCAAGTAAGGTGTCTAAAAGCAAGGTCCCTTCTCATGAAATATCATCAAGTCCCTTCGATGTTGCCTACGTAAATGATCTTGTCCCTTTCGAATAAAAGATGATAAGTCCCTTCGTATTGCTAAGACACCTTACAGTTGCCTAAACACAGATGACCCTTCACATGTCCCTTATAATATCCAAGGTAATGACTACCTATTCCTTAATAATAGGGATAGTCTTACCATTGAAAGAACATTTAAGAACAGTAAAGATTCAAATTAGGGTAGGTTCCTCTTAAGTACTTGCTCACTTTTCTTCAAAAATACTTCATTACACTTCACATTTCAAACAAATTTTCAAAACAAATTCTTTATATACATCCATACAAGGATCATTATAAAGTACTTAGAGAATTTTTCAAATACACACTACACTTCTCAAAACAGTTTAAAGTGAGCTAAGTAACTAAGAGCCCATGGATAACCATGGATGTAAAGGGTGCTAACACCTTCCCTTTACATAACCTACCCCCCGAACCCAAAAATCTTTTAAGGTCTTTCCTGTTCTTTTATGCCCTTTCCTTTGGATAAAATAAAAGTCGGTGGCGACTCTTGCTATCCGCAACATAACTAAAGTCAGTTCTCCCACCGTGTTACAATGTGACACTAAACCAAACTTAACCTGTCTCTATTGTTGCAAGAGAGGATATACTATTGCCAAATGTCAGTTTAGGAGATTCTTAGTTCCTAAAGGTATTTTCCAATGGTTTCCCAAATGCAACTAAAGTTTCACTCACACACAAGGACCCAATGAAAATTGGGTACCTCCCTATCTTGTTTAAATTTGTAGGTGGAGTATCTTGAGGCTAAAGAGAAAAGATGGTTTCTCGACATTTCCCTATTCTATGACTTTGTGGCTAAGAAGAAGGGATTTGTAACCTATGGTGATAATAACAAAGGAGCTATACTCGGCAAAGGTAGTATAGGTAATCCCTCATCTACATTTACCTCCAATGTCCTTTTAGTTGAAGGCCTTAAACACAATCTTATTAGGATTAGTCAATTATGTGACAAAGGATATAAAGTCTCTTTTTCAAAAGAAGGTTGCATAATTGAACATAATGATAAAAAGAATGATATGTTTAAGGGCTTGAGGGTTAATAATGTATACATGCTTAACTTAAATGATGTGTCCGTAAATGATCCTAAGTGTCTAGTCTCCAAGAGTGATGACTCTTGGCTTTGGCATAGGTGCTTAGCACACATCAACTTTGACTTGGTAAACAAGATAGTTTCAAAAGACTTATTAGTTGGTCTACCTAAAATCAAATTTACTAAAGATCACCTTTATGATGTATGCCAAATAGGGGAAGTAAAAAAAGGTCTCATTTAAATCCAAAAACGTTGTTTCAACATCTAGACCTCTTGAACTTCTCCATATGGATTTATTTGGTCCATCTATAATTAAATGTCTAGATAGAAACTATTATGTTTTTTTATTGTAGACGACTACTCAAGATTTTGTTGGACCGTTTTTTTAGCAAGTAAGAGTGACACCTTTTCGGCATTTGAAACGTTTGCCAAATTGTCTCAAAATAAACTAAACACTAGCATTGTTGCAATTCAAAATGACCATGGAGGTGAATTTGAAAATCATCTCTTTGAAGAATTTTGTGAGAAACATGGAATTGATCAAAAAAATTCCGCTCCTAGAACTCCGCAACAAAATGGTGTTGTGGAGCGTAAAAATCGTATTCTAGAGGACCTCAGAAGAACTATGATCAATGACAACGGTCTTCCTAAATATTTTTGGGCCGACTGTAACACGGTGGGAGAACTAACTTTAGTTATGTTGCGGATAGCAAGAGTCGCCACCGACTTTTATTTTATCCAAAGGAAAGGCATAAAAGAACAGGAAAGACCTTTTAAAAAGATTTTTGGGTCCGGGGGGTAGGTTATGTAAAGGGAAGGTGTTAGCACCCTTTACATCCATGGTTATCCATGGGCTCTTAGTTACTTAGCTCACTTTAAAATGTTTTTTGAAAACGTGAAGTGTGTGAATAGAAATTTTCATAAGAGTTTGATAATGATCCATGTACGGATGCGTAAAAAACTTGTGTTTGAAAATTGTTTGAAAATTATGAAGTGTTCGAAAAGTTTGAATAGTGAGCAAGTAACTATGAGGAACCTACCCTAAAGTTTAAATCTTTCTGTTCTTTATCCTTTAAATGGTAAGACTATCCCTATTATTAAGGAATAGGTAGTCATTACCTTGGATGTAAGGGACAAGTGAGGGACATTTGTTAATGAAGGCAACTGTAGGGTGTATTAAGCATTTTTGGAGGGACTGTCATCATTATTCGAAAGGGACAAGATCTTTATGAAGGCAACCATTTAAGGGACTTGATCTCTGATTATGAAGGGACTAGATGACTTTTCTTTTAAGGGACTTGTGCTTTATACACCCCACTTGACCTTTTAATTAGGCAACATTGAGAGGCAACCCTAGAAAGTGAGATGGCGATCAAAGATCGACTTACGTGTGTGAGTGTACAATTTTATTATTTATCTTATAATTTAAATGATCTAAATTCAATTTTAAATACAAATAGTTTTCACTCCCTATTTACTAACCATAGCATAAAATTAAATAATTTAAATATTACAAAAAATTACACCAAGGAGCAATTACAACAATGATAATAAGCAATTAAAATAGATAGCAAAATAAATAAATAAATAAATAAGCAAAATATAATAAGTAAAATAATTAAGCAATTTAATTAGGTTAGTAATAATAATTAAAAATAAATGGGGTTAGTAAAATAATAATAATAGGCATAATTTAAAAAATAAATGAATTAGTAATAATAATAATAAGCAAAATATAATAATAAACAAGAATTAGAAATTAATAAAGAAATATGAACAATTATATTAATTATAAAACTTAAAATTATATGCAACTTATAAAGGTTAAATTACTTATAAACATATTATAATTACAAAATTAAATTTACATGGATTTAATTATTTCTAAACATATATTTAAAAAAAATATTTATATATATAATTTTAAATTATAAACAAGTTATAGAAATATTTACATATTATATAAAAAAAATAGAATTGATATTAATTGTATTTACAAAAATTCAATTATATTAAACAAAATATATACAAAAATTAGAAAATAAAATTAGGTTTTTTTTTAACTATTTAGAAAAAATAAATTAGAGTTTGTTTTATTTACAAAATTAATTTAATATACATATTATAATCTAAATACATAATAAAAAAAATAATTTTTTGAATTAAGAAAAATAATTTTAGAATTTTAGAAAACATTAAATATATATATATATATTTATAGAATTATTTAATTATATATATGATTATTAATAAAAGCAAGATCAATTAAACAAAAAAAAAAAAAAAGAAGCAAAAAATTGAAACTTACCTGGCTGGGGTTTGAACCCAGGACATTCTGCTTGCCAGCAACAACACCCACCACCAGGCTATCATGCGCGCAGGCAATAAAAAGGAGAGTGAAATTGGTTTTATGCGTTCAACCTAAAAAATCAGAAAAAAAGGAAAACAAGCAAAAGGCCTGGGGGATTCGAATCCAGGATCTTACACACAAACACACAAGTACATGACCAATCCTGCTGGGTGAGCGCATCTGTTAAAGTAGTGGCAATAAAACATAATATATAATGTTTCATGATTAATCCTGAAAAATAAGAAAAACAATGTACAAAGCCAGGATTCGAACACAGGTCCTATAGCCACACACATGCGCTTCCTTCCACTGGGACAAGCTGTACGCTTGTGAAATAAAATAGAAATTAATTCATAAAATATTAAAACAAAATTCAAATTCTGGAAAACGCGCCAGAACATCTTCATCTTCAACCTCAAATTCGTAGGATTTCCTGCGAATTTTCTTGGGAAAATTCCTACGAATTTTTCTGCGTTTTAAACCTGCGAATCATGTACATCGTCATACGAGTAAAATTTCATCAAATTGAACCTGCAAACATGATCTATGCAACGATTACAGTCCAAATATGAGTTCATTATCTATTTATATTAGGTATTCCATGAACCCCCAATTTTGAAGCTCTAACCCTAACAATGGCCGATTGCGATTCAAGCCATGAAACTTTGATTTAATTGTCCAGAAACACTCCATACAACCTCACAAACATGATTGAACAAACAAAATTCGTTAGAACGCATTGGATTAGTGTAATTGAAAAAAAATAATTATTCAAGAACAAACAAGATGCGGTTTATGCATTATGGCATGGTTTTGATGCAATGGAAGATTGGTTTCGATTCTATGATGTCCAAGGATCATAGCTGTGTCCTTAGTTTACCTTCAAATGCCTTAGAATGTAGAAACCGAATTTTAATTTTTGCTTGAATTTTTGAAGTGTGAAACTTACTCTTGAGGCTGTGAAAATTCGTGCTTGTTATTAGGGTTGTGTTATGTACTTATAGGATGATCAAATGAAGCTGAAAAACTAGGTCATTGTGTAGAAGATTTGATATGAAAAGATTCAAAATATCATGCCTTAAAAATCAAATATTCTTGTATGAACACTTGCTATTTTTGGCTAATCCTCATGATTTTCTTTCCACTTCAATTCTAATCAAATTTATGATTTTCTAGAAGCTTGATCCAATTCAAATCTTACATTTTCATATTTTATTTTTATTTAAAATGATTTTTAATGAATTAAATCAAAATAAATAAAAACAAAATAATAAAAAATCTGATTTTTATTGACTTGGGTCGTGCATGAAGTTATTGTATGGATTGGGTCATCATTTGGCAAGCCCATTTGGAAGAAATTGGTTTTAGACCTCCATTTTCATCATAAACCAACCCAAAATTTCCCAACTTTGCAAGGGAACATATCCTTCAATTTTAATGCTATGAGGATGTTCTTGGACATTTTGGAAAGCTTGAATAGTCCTCTAACCAACCCCACTGGTTTCATGTCCATATCATTTACCAATCTCAAGTTATGCCCTTTTGAAGTTGTTGACTTTTTGTTGACTTTCAAAAGGACCTATAATGTCTTAGCTCATACCTTCCAAATGGAGCATTTTTGGGCTTGGCTTGTGAGACACAAAGTTGTAGAGAATTCAATTTCCTTAAAAATGAGCTTTGATTGGAGACTTGGTGATGAAGTATGTGAAAGTTATGGCTGGTCAAAGTTCAGTTGACTTTTCCTAAGGAAACCCTAATTTAGAAACTCCTGATTCTTGATGATCTGAAATCTCCTTGATGAATCATGATCAACCCTTGATCAAATGATGAATTTTACTTCATATACTTGATGTTGGCAAAAAATCATGAAGTTTGACTTTGGTTTGACCATAGTTGACCTCAGTTTGACTTTTTAACTGCTTTGACTGATTTTGACTTATCTGATCATCTGACTGAGCAAACTTTTGAGAAAAGTCTTGAAACTTGTCATGGGGGTTCTTACACACATATAAGATGTTATGAAGCTCACTTGAAGTCTTGGAAGTTCATTTAGCCTGATTAAAGTCAAAACCCTAGTTTTGGATGCACTGCTTAGGAGGTGCATTGTCTGAGGGAATTGTCAACTTTTCTGACCAATTGTGAACTTTGTGAACCTTGTGAACCATCATAAGATGCCTTGTGATACTAATGGGAGGTATTGTGAACCTTGTGAACCTTGTGAACCTCATAAAGTGACTTGTAGACTTCATGAACCTCATGAAAGGTCTTGTAAGCATTGTGAATCTTGTGAACCTTGTGAACCTCATAAAGTGACTTGTAGACTTCATGAACTTCATGAAAGGTCTTGTAAGTGTTGTGAATCTTGTGAACCTTGTGAACCTTCTTAGCACACAAAGTCTTGTATTATGAGGGCAAATTTTGGGGTGCAACACCGACGCCATAAGTACGTCGTGTTATGTTTTGAATAGGGTGCGTATTCGTCTTATTCTTAATAAAATTCCCTACGAAATCTTAAAAGGTATGAAGCCAAATGTGTCACATCTTCATGTTGTTGGTTGTAAATATTATGTGTTAAACAATGGTAAAGAAAACCTTGGCAATTTTGACTTAAAGGTTGATGAAGGTATCTTTCTCGGATACTCTAATTCAAGTAAAGATTATAGAGTATACAATAAGAGATTACTTATCGTTGAAGAATCTGTGCATGTATCCTTTGATGAATCTTATCCGAAAGTTGTCAGAAAAGGTAGTTGTGTTATTGGTGCAGGTGTTTCCTCTGAGGACATTCTTAAAGATCAAGAAGCTTCAAGTGTTGAACCCATTCCGGGTATAGTTGAGGAGGATCCGGATAAAGGATCTAAAAACAAAGAGGAGGATCTTTCGACAAATAACGACAATCTCCCTTTGGAATGGAAAACCTCAAAGGATCATCCCATTGACAATATTCTTGGAGATATATCAAAGGGAGTTACTACACGCTCAAGGATAAGTAATTTTTGTTATCATTATGCTTTCATCTCTCAAATTGGGCCTAGAAACTCCAAATATGCTCTACTCGATGAGAATTGGTTTTTGGCTATGCAAGATGAACTTAATCAGTTCAAAAGAAATGAGGTTTGAGACCTTGTCCCTCCTCCGCGAGGTCATCGAGTAATTTACACTAAATAGGTGTTTAGGAACAAGATGGACGAAAACATAATTATTACTCACAACAAGGTTCGTCTTGTTGCTCAAGAGTATAAACAAGAGGGGGCATTGACTATGAGGAGACTTATGCTCCGGTTGCCCGCCTTGAGGCTATTCGCCTTTTGCTTGCATTTGCATGTTCACAAAACTTTAAGCTATATCAAATGGATATTAAGAGTGCTTTTCTTAACGGATACATTAATGAAGAGGTGTATGTATGTCATCCTCCCGGTTTTGAAAGCCATGAAAATCCTAACTATGTGTACAAGCCTAAACACGCTTTGTACGGCCTCAAACAAGCTCTAAGGGCTTGGTATGAACACCTTAACAATTTTTTATTAAATCAAGGATTTTCAAGAGGTAAGGTTGATACTAATCTTTTCATTAAACGAGAAGGAAAACATTCAATTTTAGTTCAAGTTTATGTAGATGATATCATTTTTGTATCCACTAATATGAAATCGGTCAAAGAATTTTCAAGTTCAATGCAAGGTGAATTTGAGATGAGTATGATGGGGGCTTAATTACTTTCTCGGACTCCAAATTAGACAACTTGAGGAGGGAACTTTCATAAGTCAAACAAATTATTGTAATGAGTTTCTCAAGCAATTTGATATGATAAATTCAAAAGTTATTGATACACCAATGCCTACCATGACAAGTTTAGACCGAGATGAGAAAGGTAAAGATGTAGACATAAAAAGGTATAAAGGTATGATTGGATCTCTTCTTTATCTTACCAGATATCATATTTAGTGTTTGTATGTGTGCTAGGTTTCAATCATGCCCTAAGGAATCACACTTAAAATCAGTTAAACGCATTCTTAGATACCTTTATGATACTTTTAAGTTTGCACTTTGGTATCCCAAGGGTAGTGATTTCTCTTTGGTAGGTTATTTCGATTCCGATTTTTTTGGTTGCAATGTGGATAGGAAAAGCACTAGTGGCACATGTCACTTCTTTTCAAAATCTCTAGTAAGTTGGCATAGCAAAAAGAAAGTTTTTGTTGCCTTATCAACCGCGAAGGCAGAATATGTTTCGGTCGGTAATTCTTATGCCCAAATTTTTTGGCTCAAACAACAATTGCTCGACTTCAATGTCAATCTTAAAAGTATTCCTATTCTATGTGATAACACAAGTGCTATAAATCTTACCAAAATGCCATCTTACATTTACGCACTAAGCCTATTGAAATCCGCCATCATTTCCTTAGGGATCATGTAGAGAAAGGGGACGTGTTATTTGAGCATGTTGAGAGTAAAAATCAAATTGTCGATATTTTTACAAAACCATTTGCTACAGAACCTTTCTTTCACATCCGTAAGGAACTATGCGTTCTCTATATCTCGGATCGCTCATGATGTGTATAATATGTTTACCTTACATTATCATGTGAATTATCATGTCTTTTCTCTATACTAACAAATAGCTTCTTGAAGAATATTGAATTTGTTCCTTTCAATTTATTACATTGTGAAAGGTAATATTGTTCCTTTCTTATATCTTGTTTACTTAAAATTGTGATTCATTTATGATTAATTTGAATCTCATCCTTGATATAAAATAGATATTGTGTATGTGAACATGTTCTTTGTTGCTATTTATCGCTCATATCATTTAATATGTCATAAAATTAGAATACATGACACTAGAAAGCATCTCAGCATGTTATATGAAGCATTGTAGTGAAAATTTAGGAAAATAAATTTGCAAAAATTGCTAGCTTTCTCGGGTCCCAACAAGTCGACTCTATGAGTCGACTTATTTCAACCCTTAGGTCGACCTAATGAGCTCTTTGCGCTGACTCAACTTGAATTTGAAATGAGTAATCTCATTCATAAATTTAGGTCGACTCATTCTTGGTTTCACGTTGACCAACACATGTTGGAAAACGCGTTTTTCAGCTTTTGGATTCTCCTAGGCTGACACATCACATCAATCCATGCCATAATGTTTGGGTTAATGCATTTTAATTTTATTTGATCATTTTATGATTCATTCTCCCATAAAATCATTTCATTTCATCTTCATTCTTCATCTCAAGAACATTCAAACCCTTTCTTCTCCAAAAAAAAACCTAAAACTTCATACTTCTCAAATCTTCTTAAGAACATTCATCAATGGCTTCAAGGGTTACTAGAAAGAGAACATTGAGGGGCTCGTCTTCTCAGTCTACACTTCTGGTAAATGCTTTATCTATTATTCCTTCTTATCTTAGGGAGATTTATGATAAGAAGTTCAAAAATAGAAAAGTCATCAACCAATATGTTTACTCCAAAATAACTGCTTGTCAGATGAACATTAATTTTCAAGAAATTAACCCATTTCTGGCTTGTGAAGTTGAATGCAATGAGTACATAATACAAATGTTTTATGTTGGCCTGGTTGGAATGTTTAGGGGTTTTGAATTCTGATCTCACCTGATCAGAAGGGCCTTCCAGTGACTTGATGCAAGGGCCAGAGAATAGGAGGAGGAAGGGGGTGTACCTGCAAGGCACTCCAATGCTTAAGTGAGAAGAGGTACAATATAGTATGGTTAATTGAAATGAGTGAGAATACCCGACCCTTTACTAAAAAAGGGTATTTATAGTGTGCCCCCAGCGCTGGGCCAAGGTCCCTCTATGGGCTTAGACCAGCTAGGCCCAAGGAAGAACTGCCAAGGAACGCGTGAGAAGCGTAAAGACCTAGCTAAAAGGTCTGGTCCTTGGTCCAACTGCCCGTATCTTTCAGGAGATAATAAAGGGCAGTTGGGTGACGTGGTAAGTGAGATGACAGAAGTGCTCTTTGCCCGTCCTTAGTGTATGCCCGTCGCATAAGAAGCTGGTTTGATCAAGAGGTGCCCCTGCTCGAGTATATGGGCCTCTGCTCGACATGTTGGGCCGTGGCCCTATACATTCTTGAGGCCCAGTCCAGAACAGGAGCCCCCCAAGTCGAGTCTCCGGGTCGGAGTGACGACTTGTAATACAGTCGGGCGCAGGCGTCACGAACAAAGTAGCGGGCATATGGTCGGGTCAACATGATGTTTACAAAGTTGACTGTAGTATCCTTTCCTGTCGGGCACGTGATGCTCCACGGTATCGAGGATGAAAATCCTCGAGGGTACGTGATGTTTTTTAAGGGATTCGAGGACGCCTTACAGGGTCGAGGACGTTTCGTAGAGTCGGGGAGGCGTATAGTTGCCCGGTGTCGTTCCAAATTCTTTATGGATTGACGTGTTTCAGCATTAATGGTGCGTCGCTTCGTTTAGTGTGCAAACGGCGGCGTAGGCAGTAGGCAATGATGAACTAGCGCGTTAATCCACGCGCCTGTGACTATAAAAGGGGGTTGAGTGATTTCATTTGAACTTTTTCGCTCAGACGTTCACCGGAAGCTCTGAAGAAATTTCTCATCTCCGCCCGTCTCACCACCTGAACCACCGCTCTGCTCAAGCGCCGTCGTCTCTTTTTGACTTTCACTATGTCAGGTACTGTTTTTGCCCTTTAATCCTCTATTTTCCATGTTTTTATGCGTTTAATAGCTTTGAGTGCATGTTTTATCCGTATAGAATGGGTAGATTTAACTTCGAAACGGTTAAATAGGTTGTAAATGTGAAAAAATAGAGTTAGGGTTGGACTGTCTCGGACAGAAATTTCATGTGTAAATGAATGAACCGGGCAAAAATTTCATAAGCATGTATGAAATTTTTGCCCGGGGCAAAAGAACATTCACGTGCATATGACTGCTGCGAGCATGTGTGGAATTTCCCAACTGGGCCTGGTGGCAGTGGGTAGAATCTGCGTCGGTGTCGCTTCGCGGACCAGGGTTTCATTTGCCCGCGAAGGTCGCCCCTACGCCCTTTCACTTGACCTGCGGTGGAAGAGTGGATTTGATACGATGTCGAATTCACTCTTTCTATCCGCGTTTCAGGTGCAACCGGGCGTCTTCAACCGAGAGGAGAAGAAATTGAACAGCGGCCTGTGGATGCGGATATCGTGCGCTTATCTGTCGAGGAAGGAACTTCCAGGGGTGGCATCGAGCACGTCTCCTCATTCGGGCAAAATGACCTCTCTTGGGTTGTGGACGAACCTTTGGATGAGGAATCTTACTTTTGCGACGAGTTGACCCACGCTTATGCCGTGTTGGAAAATCGAAGTCGTGAGGATCCTGAAAAACTGGCAGTGTCGGGCTCCCAAAAAGGCGGACAGGATATGTCACCGTTTCCCGGGGAAGCAATTCGCCATGTACGAGTTCGCTTTCCGAGAGGCGGGGGTTAGGCAGCCCTTCAACTCTTTCCAGATGTCTATCTTCAAATGGCTTCAGCTGGCGCCATCACAGTTACACCCTAATGCCATTGCTTTCATGCGGGCGTATGAGCTGGTCTACCGCTTCCTCGGTATTGGGTGCACTCGGGCCCTCTTCTTCCACATTTTCCATCTCCAGCGGTCCGGTCTTCGGGGGCATCATAGCTGGGTCTCCTTCAAGCAGCCGGTGAGACTGTTCAAGATGTACGTGGATTCTGCCTGTCACTTCAAAGGGCGATGGTACGTAGTGAGGCCAATCACCCGTGCCGCCCTGCATTCTCTTTATTACTAAAAGCGAGACGCGGACGGGGAAGAGAAGCTCATGTCAAAGATACCATTGAGGTGGCAACCCGACCACTTCGACCTCTCCACCAGCCATTACCGGGTCAAGTTCTCGAGTCTAGGTGTCGAAGATAGGCTCGCTTACAAGAGACTGGTGGAGTACGTGTGTTGCACCCCAAAATTTGCCCTCACAATACAAGACTTTGTGTTCTAAGAAGGTTCACAAGGTTCACAAGTTTCTCAACATTTCCATAACCTTTCATGAGGTTCATGAAGTCCACAAGTTACTTCTTGAAGGTTCACAAGGTTCACAAGCTTCTCAACATTTACAAGACCTTTCATGAAGTTCATGAAGTCTACAAGTTACTTTATGAGGGTTCACAAGGTTCACAAGATTCACAATGATTACAAAGCTCTCCTGAGGTTCATGAGGTCTACAAAGCCACTTCATGAGGTTCACAAGGTTCACAAGCTTCACAATACCTCCCATGAGGTTCACAAGACACCTTATGAAGATTCACAAGGTTCACAAAGTTCACAATTGGTCAAAGGAGTTGACAATTCCCTCAGACAATGCACCTCCTAAGCAGTGCATCCAAAACTAGGGTTTTGACTTTAATCAGGCTAAATGGACTTCCAATACTTCAAGTAAGCTTCATAACATCTTATATGTGTATAAGAACCCCTATGACAAGTTTCAAGGCTTTTCTCAAAAGTTTGCTCAGTCAGATGATCAGATAAGTCAAAATCAGTCAATACAGTTAAAAAGTCAAACTGAGGTCAACTGTGGTCAAACCAAAGTCAAACTTCATGATTTTTTGCCAACATCAAGTATATGAAGTAAAATTCATCATTTGATCAAGGGTTGATCATGATTCATCAAGGAGATTCCAGATCATCAATAATCAGGAGTTTCTAAATTAGGGTTTCCTTAGTAAAAGTCAACTGAACTTTGACCAGGCATAACTTTCACATACTTAATCACCAAGTCTCCATCCAAATCTCATTTTGAAGGAAATTTAATTATCTACAACTTTGATGTTGAAAGTTAAGCCCAAAAATGCTTCATTTGAAAGATATGATCTAAGACATTATAGGTCATTTCAAAAGTCAACAAAAAGTCAACAACTTCAAAAGGGCATAACTTGAGATTGGTAAATGATATGGACCTGAAACCAATGGGGTTGTTTAGAGGACTCTTCAAGCTTTCCAAAAAGTCCAAGAACACCCTCATACCTTTAAAATTGAGGGAGATGTGCCCTTGCAAAGTTGGGAAATTTTGTGATGGTTTATGTTGAAAATGGAGGCTTAGAAGTAATTCTTTCCAAATGGGCTTGCTAAGTTGTGATCCAATCCATCTCTTAACACTATGCACGACCCAAATCACTTAAAATCTGATTTTTATTATTTTTATTTCTATTTATTTTGATTTAAATCATTAAAAATCATTTTAAATATAAATAAAATATGAAAATTAAGGATTTTATTTGGATAATGTTTCTAGAAAATCATAATTAGTGATTGAAGCTTAAAGAGAAAGAAATCATGTGATCTCTCCAAAAATAGCAAGCATTCATGAGCCAATATTTGAATTTCATGACACCATCTTTTTCAATCTTTTTGGATCCAAATCTCCACACAATGAAGACATATTTCTGACCTAATTCACTCCCATATAAGTATAGATCATAAACATAACCCTAGCTCACGAAATTCAGCAGCCAAAGGTAGAGTTCATTGTTCAAAAATTCATCAAAAAAGTGTGATTCGGATTTTGAGTTACAAGACATTTAAAGGTAAAATAAGATCATAGCAAGCTTCCTTGGGCTTTCCTGATCATGAATGACCATTCATACGCATCAGTATCATGGCATATTGTGTAATCCGAACCATGGTTGTTCTTGTTTTTGATTTTTTCGATTGCACTATTTCATTGTGTGTTAATGAATTTTGTTGACCTAATATTGTTTGTGATGGTGTTTAGAACGATTCTGGGCAAAGAAACTAAAGAAACCATAGAAAATCCGTGAGATGCCATATTAGGGTTTGGACCTTCAAATTAGGGTTATTGGATTCATGTATTATAAATGAATTTGGTTGATAAAATTGGACTGTGCAGGTTGCAAGGAGTCTCAAGGTGCCCTCAATTTGGTGAAATCATATTGTTTGATGTTAGTTTGAATTTCGTAGGTTTTTAAGATGCAGGAAAAATCGCAGGAAATGTTGCAACAATTTTCGCAGCAAACTTCAAAATCCAGAGGTTGAAGATGAAGCTTGGCTGGCGCGAAAATTCATATTTAAATTATTATTTTAAAATATTATGGTTTTGTTTCTGTTTAATTCACAAGCCTGATGCTTGTCCCAGTGGAAGGATGCGTGTGCGTTTGATGAAAAGGCCAGGGTTCGAATCATGCTGGGGCCATTATTTTTGTTTTATTTTCAGGATAATGGAAGGCTTAATATATTATGATTCAAGGCCATTCAGCTAACAGGAAGGCTCTCCCAGCCAGGCGGTAACGCGCGCATACTCTTATACATAAGGTCCTGGGTTCAATCCTCCCCCAGGCCTTTTGTTTTTTCATTTATTTTGCTGATTATTGGATGGAAAGAACAAAACCATTTGGAGTCAATTCTTCTTGCACCAACCAGCGCATGGCCCAGTGGTAGAACATGTGATCTTGTGAGCAAAGCCTCCTGGGTTCAAAACCCAGCCAGGTATGTTTTGCTATTTTCTTCATTTATTTATTTTTTATCACTTTTTGTTAATTGATTTATATTTTAAATATACATGTAAATAAAGTTATTTCATAAGCACATATTCAAATAGGGTCAAATATTCAAAAAATCATAAAAAAAATTATTATTATTTCTTTTATGTAATTAAAAATAATATATATATATATATGTTATTAGAATAATTTTGCATATTACAATTTAAACCCTTAAAAAATATTTTTCTAACCAAACCCTAATTTTCCAAACCCTAAAATATTTTTCTAATTCTTATAAATTTTTGTAAATATATTTATAATTCAAATTATTTTTTTTCTTTTAATGTTTAGAAACAATCTAATTTATAATAATTATATTTTTGTATATGGTTAAAAATAATTTGTAAGTATAATAATTAATAGGATTAAATTTTGTAAACATGATTAATATTGTAAAATATGATATTTTAAATCTATGCATATATTGTTTAATAAATAAATGGTAATATATGTTTATAATAATTAAATTTTGAAAATAACTTAATAATTTGTAAATTAAAATAATTGTTTGTTTATATTGGTTTCTAAATATAATTGTTCATATTAAAATTTGTTAATTTCTTATCCTTGAAATATTTTGATTAATTTTTTTACTACTAACCATATTATTTATTTTGCTTTGTTAATTTTACATTATTATTAATCATTATTTTTATGCTTATTATTTCACTAACTTTATAATTTTTATTATTTATTAACCTTTCTTATTTTATTATTACTAATTATTTCTCTTGCTTATTATTATTATCACTAACCCCTTATTATTTATTTTTTATTATTTATTGCTTATTTATATTTTATTTATTTTGCTATTTAATTATTTTGCTTAATATTTATTTACTATTATAATTTTGTAATTGCTTCCCGGATGTAATTTTTTAATTATTTAATTATTTTTGCTATGGTTAGTAATTAGGGAGTGAAAAATATGTATGTTATTTAAAAATTAAATTAGATCACCTTAATAATAAGATAATTAAAATAAACACTCACACACACGTAAGCCGATTTTAATCGCCGTCTCACTTCCTAAGGTTATCTCTCAAGTTGCCTACGAATAATGGTCAAGTGGGGTGTATAAAGCAAGTCCCTTCAAAAGATAAATCATCAAGTCCCTTATGGTTGCCTTTACGAATCGAGTCCCTTCGAATAATGATGATAGTCCCTCATATGTGCTTAATACACCCCACAGTTGCCTTCATAATCAGATTGACCCTCACATGTCCCTTAACATCCAAGGTAATGACTACCTACTCTTTAATAGTAGGGATAGTCTTACCAAGGAAAGGAAAAAAGAACAAGAAAGACTTTAAATTCTAGGGTAGGTTCCTCTTATGTACTTGCTCACTTCAAAAAAAATTTTTTCAAACACTTAACATTTTCAAACAAATTTTCAAACAAGTTTTTACACATACGTACATGGATTATTTATTAACTATCCTGAAAATTTTCTTATTCACACACTACACTTTCAAAAACAATTTAAAGTGAGCTTAAGTACCTAAGAGCCCATGGATAACCATGGATGAAAAGGGTGCTAATACCTTCCCTTTTCATAACCTACCCCCCGGATCCAAAATATTCTCTTAAGGTCTTTCCTGTTCTTTTATAACCTTTCCTTTTGGATAAAATAAAAGTCGGTGGCGACTCTTGCTATTCGCAACATTCCTTAAAGTCAGTTCTCCCACCGTGTTACAGAACTGGCGACTCTGCTGGGGATTTAAATTTAAGAGGGGTACCCTTAGGAATTAAGATCACTTTAATATTGTTTGATTTGTTTGCTTTATATTACTTGTTGGGGTGCTCTTATGTGTGAAAGGTCCTAACCCGGATCTAGTGTACCTTAGGTAAATGGCAATAGACCAAGGAAACTGTACGACGTATATCGATACGGTTGATCTGGTGGCCATAGTTAGTGCGACTTCTTGGTTGGTGCTTATATTCCTTAAGTCAAGTTGAGGATAATATTGAGGCTGCCATATGTTGTCAATGCACTAACTAACTTTTAGAACCCTAGTTAACTCATCTTGGCCTTTAGAAAGTAGTGAGGTAACCGGCTTTGGTGCAGACTGAAGTTGGTTGACACTCGATGCTACGCTCATTGAGATCTTGAACTTGGAGGGTTTTGGTTGGCAAGTGAGTTGCCTTCTGATCAACCACCCTTGTGAAGGATCAATGATATTGAGATCCCTTAGAACCTGGTTACTTTTGTAGGACAGGATGAACCATCTAACTTCAGGGGAGGGTACTTACCTTTAAACCTCATGCAAGCCTTTAAACCTAGGGCTATGGTGTGACTTGTTTGTGTGTGCCACATGTTTGTGATTGAGCATAACATCATGACATCATCATGCATCATGAGCATATCATTTTCCCTAACCATTTCAAGGACCAAGGGATTTATTTTTGTTCTTTGTTGCAGGTCATGGCTTCTGCTCGTAGAAACACCATCAGGATCAACTTTGTAGGGATACCTCCCAAGCTTAAAGAGTTGGTTTCTCAAGTGTCTGATCACTCCCGGTTCACCAAGAGACATGGTCACCTATTGGATCTAGTCACTTCAGGGTTCAATGAAGACATGATGAGTGTCCTATTTCAGTTCTTTGATCCTAAGCACCACTGCTTTACATTCCCCGACTATCAGCTGGTTCCTACCATGGAGGAGTTCTCTAAACTTCTGGGCATACCTGTTCTTGATCAAAGACCCTTCACAGGCTTGGAGAAGGAGCTTAAACCAGAGGTTATTGCTGCAGCTCTACATCTGAAGAAATCTGATATTGTTCTAGAGACGAGAAGCGGAGTCAAGGGTATTCTTGCCAAGGTATTAATGGATAAAGCTCAAATGTTCTTGAAGGCCATGAGCTATGATGCTTTTGAGGAGATCTTAGCCTTGCTGATATATGGCTTAGTATTGTTCCCCAATCCAGATCAGTTCATAGATGTTCATGCCATCAACATTTTCCTGAGTCACAATCCAGTGCCTACATTGCTTGGAGACATCCTGCATTCTCTTCACACCCGTACTACAAAGGCAAGAGGAACTTTGATGTGCTGCATACCTTTGCTTTCTAGGTGGTTTATTTCTCACCTTCCTCGCTCAGTAATGAAGAATGAGCAAGGGTTCAGATGGTCCAAGAGGATCATGTCACTTTCTCACTCAGACATCCATTGGTGCTCCAGATCTATGGAGAATGTCACTATCATTGACCGTTGTGGGGAGTTTCCTAATGTGCCACTTCTAGGCATAAGAGGAGGCATCACCTACAACCCCTCTCTAGCTTTACGACAGTTTGGTTACGCCCGAAGTGATGGCCCACATGACATGTTGATTCAGGGCATTGTGTTTGATTACGACAACGATCTTCAGGGTCACCGTCAGAGATTCATACGAGTTTGGGGAAAGGTGAACAGGATTGACAGCAGGACACTGGAGCCTAAGTACACTATTCCTATGGAGGCTTATCTCAGATGGGTACGATCTCGTGCTCAGACACTCATGATGCCATATCCTGCCGTCCTACCAGTTACCATGGAACCTGTTGCTGAAGGAGACACAGCTTATACCATCCTTCACCCAGACATGCCTACTGATAAGGAAGACTTGCAGGGATCATGGATCCAACTGAAGGAGCAAAGGGATACTTTCGAGGCTCATTACAAAGCAAGCCAAGCAAGGATCCTAGAGCTAACAAAGCAACTTCACGAGGAACGAAACCTCAACTCATACCTCAACACAAAGAGGAAGCGTCCATGGGAGACTTAAAACCCCATCTTTTGTACTTATTTCACTTTCATTTTTTTTGTAAGCCTAAAAGGCAAAACAAGTTATTACTAATAAAAAGTTACTTTCTTGTTTGTTTAAGAAAATTTAAATCCTGCGGTCCTTGAAAACATTGCATATGCATTCCCATATCATTTCATTGTATCACAGGTTTATATTGTGCACAGGTTTCTCATCTTCTCGCTGTTTATTTCTGCAATGGCTCTTGAACAATCAGTTAAGGATCTTCAGGCACAGAATGCCCAGTTCCAGGAGCTGATCTTGAACTTGTCCAAGGGGCAAGATGATTTGAAGGCACTGCTGGCCAAGAAGACTAAGAAGACTAGAAGGTCTGCTGGGTTGCTCAACATGGGAAGAAGGTTCAAAGGTCCTGTCAAGACCAAGGAAGAGGTTGAAGACTATGAATCTGAAGAATCTGAGAAAGAGAGAGGCAGTCTCCACAACACTATGGGGGACTCTGATTCTGAGGCTAATTACTACCATGAGCCTAATGAAGACAAATTCAAGATGCTGGTGGATAGAATGGATGCTATGGAATTACAGAAATCATCTGGGCTGGATTTTGAGGATTTGAGTCTGATATCTGGGGTAGTCATACCCATTGGGTTCAAGGTTCCTACATTTGTTGTCTATGATGGGGTCTCTTGTCCCAAATTGCATCTGAGATCTTATGTTAGAAGAATTCAACCTCACACTGTTGATAAGAAGCTGTGGATCCATTTCTTTCAAGAGAGCTTATCTGGAGCTCAGCTGGAGTGGTATTATCAGTTGGAGAGTGTCAACATCAGAGATTGGAATGATCTTGCTGAGGCTTTCTATAAGCAGTACCAATACAATGCTGACTTAGCCCCCACTCGCATGCAGCTTCAGAGCATGTCTATGGGTGCCAAAGAAAGTTTTAAGGAGTATGCTCAGAAGTGGAGAGATTTAGCTGGAAGAGTTCAACCCCCTTTGACTGACAGGGAACTGGTTGATATGTTCATGTGTACGCTGAATGGTCCGTTTTACAGTCATCTCATTGGAAGCTCATCATCTGGCTTCACTGAGTTGATCATGACAGGAGAGCGAGTAGAGAATGGTATCAAGAGTGGTAAGATCCAAGTGGGCACTTCTTCATCAAGTGCTGCAAAGAAGCCTCCCACTGGGAAGAAAGAATCCAATGCTGTTTATGGTCAACCTGATCGTAACAGAAGACATCAGTCTGTTAGTGCAGTTCATATTTCAAATCCAACTCCTGCAACAACAGAGCAGCCTCAGGGCAACCAACAGAGGACTAGAAGACAGTTCACGAAGATCAACATGTCAATGGCTCAGGCATTGCAACACTTGTTGAAGGCTGAACTTATTACTCTGAGGGAAGCTCCTCAGAATCCCAATGTTACCTCTCCCAAGTACAATCCCAATGCACGATGTGCATATCATTCAAATTGTCCAGGACATGATACCAATAACTGCTGGGTCTTGAAGAACAAAATTCAAGATATGATTGATGCTGGAGAAATTGAGTTTGATCCACCAGGTACTCCAAATGTAATTACAGCTCCAATGCCAAATCACGAGAAGACTGTCAATGCCATTGATGAAGACATTGATGAAGATCTGCATGTCTATTCAGTTATGGAGTTGAACACACCATTGTCTGTTATCAAAAAGAGGTTAGTACAAGCTGGGATCTTTCCAGGTTGTCGTGAAGATTGTCTGTATTGTACCTATAAGCCGGGTAGTTGCTTCATTTTGAGAGATGGAATTCAACGTCTCATGGATAAGTATACTATACTGTTTGAAAGAAGACCAGCATCTGTAGAAAGTATGGTAGATCATCTGACTCGGGGTAAAAAGATTGAAGAGGTTGATATGGTTGACAAAGTACCGGTAAGAATCACTTCAAAGGGTCCCATTAAAATCACTCATCAGGGCCCAATCAAGATTACTGCTGAAGGTCCTGTGAAAGTTGTTGCTGAAGCCAGAGTGGCTCCTCTGATCATTACCACCCCTGGTCCTATTCCTTATACATCTGACAAAGCTGTGCCTTGGCACTATGGGTCTGATGTTTACATCCATGGTGTTAAGCAGGAGCCTTTACCTGATGTGCCTGTTGACATTGACAATATTGCTGGATCTAGCAAGATCACTCGTAGTGGAAGAGTCTTCTCTCCTCCAGATACTTCCAAGAATGCAGTTACTCCTGCTGCTACTTCCACCACTGATGCTCGGGGCAAAGGTCCTGTTATTGAGCCCGTATCTACTGATGTGCCAGCTGCTGATGATCTCTCTAAGCAGATGGAAGAAGTATTGAAAATCATTCGCAAGAGTGATTATGACATTGTTGATCAGCTGGGGCATACTCCCTCAAAGATTTCCATGCTCTCCCTATTATTATGTTCTGAAGCTCATGCCAAGTCATTGATCAAGTTTCTGAAGACGGCTCATGTACCCAGTGCAATTTCTGTTGATCAGTTTGAGAACTGTGTTGCCCACCTGACCTATGACAATGGGTTAGGATTCTCTGATGCTAATTTGACCCCTGCCAAGAGAGATCATAACAGGGCCTTGCATATTTCAATTGAATGCAGGGGCACTACCCTGTCTCATGTGCTGATAGACAATGGTTCCTCTCTGAATGTGTTGCCTAAAGAAGTCCTGAACAAGCTGAGTCCTGAAGATACTGTGCTAAAACCCAGCAATATTGTGGTAAAAGCTTTTGATGGTTCTAGAAGAGTAGTGCATGGGGAAATTGATCTTCCGATTCAAGTTGGTTCTCAGGTGTTTACTGCTACATTTTATGTGATGGATATTCGTCCTTCGTACTCTTGTCTGCTCGGTCGTCCCTGGATCCATGGGGCAGGTGCTGTGACCTCTACATTGCACCAAAAGTTGAGATATCCGGTGAATGGAAAGGTTGTTACTGTCTATGGAGAGGAAGAATACTTTGTCAGCCATGTAAACACTTTCAAGTATCTGGAAATGGAAGGTGAATACATTGAGACTCCGTGTCAGTCATTTGAAGTGGTTCCCTGGGTTGTTAATGATTGTGTAGCTCCTCCTGCTGTGAATAAAGTTCCTGTGGTCACCAGAAAACCTCCAACAATGGCAATGGCCTCCCTCAATGATGCTAGAGCTGTGGTGGATGAAGGTGGTTGTACTATTTGGGGTCAGCTTCCTGATATTCCATACAAGTCTGACAAGTTTGGTTTGGGTTTCACTGCAGAGTCCCAGAAGGCTGTTCGTCGTGCTCGTGCTGCTCATGTCACTAATCAAGGGGTTATCAATGCTGTGGGAAACTATGATGAAGGCTACAACTTGGATGCATGGATTTTTCCTACTGTGGGTGCTGGACTCAATAATTGGAAAGCTGAAGATGTTATCCCTATCTCCTTTAGTCAGGAATAAATACTATTACTGTGTTGTTGCTTTTAAATTTGTAATTTATTGAACAATAAAACTTTCAAGCCATGTGCCTTACCCGGGGCACAATGGTGTGCTTGTTACGGGCTGTCATTTCATTTGCATACTTCATTCAATAAAATCAGTGGACGTTTCGTTTTCGTAAATATTGTGTTCCTTGTCTTTCTTTTATTTTATTTTTTGTTCTATCAGCTATGTGTTCTTACATACACCCACATCACTAAATGCAGATCCTCATCCACTCTGGATCCTGTTGATAACAGTTCTACTATTGCCAATTATAATTTCGAGAATCCGATCTATCAAACTGAAGACGGAAATGAGGACGATTGTGAAATACCTGTAGAGCTTGCTAGGTTGTTACAACAAGAAGAGAAAGCTATACAGCCACATGAAGAGCCAGTCGAAGTTGTGAATCTGGGAACTGAAGAAAACAGAAAAGAGGTCAAGATAGGGGCTGATTTAGAGGACAGTGTCAAGAGCAGGTTGATTCAGATGCTACGTGACTATGTGGAGATCTTTGCTTGGTCTTATGAAGATATGCCAGGATTGGATACAGACATTGTGGTTCACCGTTTGCCAGTGAAAGAAGATTGTCGTCCAAAGAAGCAGAAGGTTCGTCGTATGCGTCCTGAAATGTCAGAAAAGATCAAGGCAGAGGTAATGAAGCAGTTCAATGCAGGGTTCTTGGCAGTGACTTCTTATCCTCAGTGGGTTGCAAATGTGGTACCAGTTCCTAAGAAAGATGGTAAGGTGCGTATGTGTGTAGACTACAGAGATTTGAACAAGGCCAGCCCTAAAGATGACTTTCCACTTCCTCATATTGATATTCTGGTAGACAACACTGCTCAGCATAAGGTATTCTCTTTTATGGACGGTTTCTCTGGTTACAATCAGATCAAGATGGCACCTGAAGATATGGAGAAGACAACATTTGTGACACAGTGGGGCACCTTTTGCTATAAGGTTATGCCATTTGGTTTGAAGAATGCAGGGGCAACATATCAGCGTGCTATGGTAGCTTTGTTTCATGATATGATTCATCATGAGATAGAGGTATATGTAGATGATATGATAGCCAGGTCTCAGAATGAAGAACAGCATCTTGATCATCTGCACAAGTTGTTTGAGAGGTTGAAGAAATACAAGTTGAGGTTGAACCCAAACAAGTGCACTTTTGGAGTTAGATCTGGTAAACTCCTGGGTTTCATTGTCAGTGGCAAAGGTATTGAAGTAGATCCTGCGAAAGTGAAAGCTATACGAGAGATGCCAGCTCCCCGTACTGAGAAGGAGGTTAGAGGTTTCTTGGGACGATTGAACTACATTGCAAGATTTATTTCCCAATTAACTACCATCTGTGAGCCAATCTTCAAGTTGTTGAAGAAAGATCAGGTGATGGAATGGAATGATGAGTGCCAGACTGCCTTTGATGAAATCAAGAGATATCTGCTAGAACCTCCAATTTTGATGCCACCAGTTGATGGAAGACCCTTGATCATGTACTTAACAGTGTTAGACAACTCAATAGGGTGTGTGTTGGGGCAACATGACGAGTCTGGTCGAAAAGAGCAGGCAATATACTACCTTAGCAAAAAGTTTACCGACTGTGAAACAAGATACTCACTGCTCGAGAAAACTTGCTGCGCTTTGGCATGGGCTGCTCGCCGACTAAGACAGTATATGTTGACCCATACTACCTTGTTGATTTCGAAGATGGATCCAATCAAGTACGTATTTGAGAAACCTGCTCTCTCCGGAAGAATTGCAAGATGGCAAATGATCTTAACAAAATATGATATACAGTATACTACTCAGAAGGCTATTAAAGGAAGTATTGTTGCTGATCATTTGGCTCATCAAGCAGTAGATGATTACCAGTCAATGAATTTTGAGTTCCCTGATGAAGACATTATGATTATTACCAATGAACCTGGACAATATGACGGACCTGAACAAGGATCCCGATGGACTATGGTTTTTGATGGTGCCTCTAATGCACTTGGTGATGGTGTTGGTGTTGTGATTAGTTCCCCTGAAGGTTGTCATACCCCGATTACTGCCAGACTTTGTTTCCATTGTACCAATAACATGGCTGAATATGAGGCATGTATCCTGGGTATTAAAGCTGCTATTGATATGAAGATTCAGTTCCTTGATGTGTACGGAGATTCAGCCCTGGTAGTAAGTCAGATTAAAGGAGATTGGGATACTAAGCATGATAACCTCATTCCTTACAGAGAGCATGTGTTATCTTTGATCCCACAATTCAAAGAGATTACCTTTGAGCACATTCCACGGAGAGAAAATCAGTTGGCAGATGCTTTGGCCACCATGGCATCTATGTTTGAGATTAGCTGGGATGATGAAGCTCCCAAGATTACTATTGATAGATTTGAAAAACCTGCATACTGCAATGAGATTGATACAGAAGGGGCAGAGGAGAAGCCTTGGTTCTATGAAGTGAAAAGATATCTTGAAGCTCAGGAGTTCCCTGAAGGGGCGTCTGTCAAAGATAGGAAGTTTCTGAGAAGGTTTTCTGCTAAGTTCTTTCTGAGTAATGGGATTCTGTACAAGCGTAATCATGATTCAACTATGCTTCGTTGTGTGGATAAGAAGGAAGCAACTGAAATTATGGAAGAGATGCATGATGGGACCTTTGGCACTCATTCTAGTGGTCATACTATGGCAAAGAAGATATTGAGAGCAGGTTACTATTGGTCTACCATGGAAGCTGATTGTTACCAACATTCAAGAACATGTCACAAGTGTCAAATTTATGCTGATAAAGTCCATGTACCTCCATCACCATTGATTGTGTTGACTGCTCCTTGGCCCTTTGCCATGTGGGGCATTGATATGATTGGTGAAATCAAGCATACTGCTTCTAATGGGCATCGTTTCATCCTGGTTGCTATTGATTACTTCACGAAGTGGGTGGAAGCAGCTTCATTTGCATCTGTTACAAAGAATGTTGTGGCTCGGTTCATTAAGAATAATCTCATATGTAGGTATGGCATCCCTGAAAGGATTATCACTGATAATGGCTCTAATCTGAACAACACTATGATTACTGATCTCTGCATGCAATTCAAGATTAAGCATCACAACTCTTCTCCTTATCGTCCAAAGATGAATGGGGCAGTTGAAGCTGCTAATAAGAACATTAAGAAGATTGTACAGAAGATGACTGTTACTTACAAGGATTGGCATGAGATGTTACCATTTGCTCTTCATGGTTATCGTACCACAATACGTACTTCAACAGGGGCAACCCCATTCTCCTTAGTCTATGGTATGGAAGCAGTTCTGCCCATTGAAATTCAGATCCCCTCCTTGAGAATTATGAAGGATGCAGGCTTGGATGAAGATGAGTGGATTCAGACTCGACTGGACCAGATAAATCTGATTGATGAGAAGAGGTTAGCAGCAGTTTGTCATGGCCAGATGTACCAAAAACGGATGATCAAGGCTTTTAACAAGAAGGTTAAGCCAAAGGTATATCAGGCTGGTGACTTGGTAATCAAGCGTATCATATTACCACAGGGTGATCCTAGGGGCAAGTGGACTCCAACATATGAAGGACCATTTGTAGTCAAGACAGTGTTCTCAGGAGGTGCCATGATATTGACTACAATGGATGGTGAAGACTTCCCACAGCCTGTAAACGCAGACATAGTTAAAAAATACTACGCATAAAAAGAGACCCGCTAGGTTGACAGGCCTAGGCAAAAATAAGGGCATCCCGGCAAACCAAAAGGGTTTGGGCAAAAATTAGGGATATATATGAAAAGATGTACACCCGGCAAGTCGAAAACCTGAAAAGGCGGCTTGGGCAAAAAAGGGTATCCCGGTGGATTGAAAACCTGAAAGGGCAATCCAGGCAAAAGTTAGGGATTAAAGCGTATGACTATGTCTCGTTTAGATCACTCATGAAACTGCAACCAGTTGTACTACTTATTCAAGCTCGAACAGATAAAGCTCAATTCAATCGTTTCCGTCTCAACAGCAAGAAGATGAGATACTTGAGTGGCAATAGTAGAATTGAAACTCAATAGGATTGTTTCCCACATAGCTGACTCTTTTGTAAAACTTTATGACAAAATCCTCTTACTAGGGTTTATGTCTCCTTGTACAAACTTACCCATGTATGGGTCATTTTTGATATAAATAAATTCCATCTTTTGAATCCAGATTTACTTTTACCCTATTTACATAAGCGAAACGTCCATTGGTTGTGTTTGAATGTATGTATGCTTTTGAATATGATTGATGTTTACCAGAAATGCATGTATGCTTTTAATATGATTGATGTTTACCAGAAATGCATGAAAATGCAGTAATAGTATTTACTAAGGACGAACGAGGGAAGGATTTCAACGAAGCTTCGCCGGTTCACCTTTACAAGACAGTTACAAACCCTCAGTAGGACGAATCCATCTTCATAAAGTCTCATCTCCCCTGGAATTTATATCCATCTCTTTTATCCTCATACGGATATTCGGGAATTTACTTTCCAATAAGGGTACGACGAACGAAGACGGCAAGTTATATTTGCCCTACCATCAAACAAACGGGAAGTTATCTATACCTTACTATCCCCAACAACGGGAAATTATCTATACCTTATTATCCCCAGCAGACAGAGGGTTATATATTCTTCAACAACAAATCGGGATTTATTTTCCCTGGCCAGCAGTTGTTATACAAGATATCCAGATGCTTCCGGCAGTATCATATCATACATACATCATTTACATCATACCATAACATATATATCCATAGACATATAGTACATTACCTAAGTGCATCATATCATACATGCATACATAAGGCATAAACTAATGTTATTATAAAAAAGCTACCTTGTTACAGGTTAATCATCCAACAAGCAAACTTATGATCTTTGGGACTGCTTTATTGTAACCTCAGAGTTACTTTATCCTCCTGATAAGCTTCTTATTACTTTGGGACTGCTTTATTGTAACCTCAGGGTTACTTTATCCTCCTGATGAGCTTCTTATTATTTTGGGACTGCTTTATTGTAACCTCAGGGTTACTTTATCCTCCTGATAACTTCTCATGACTTCAAGACTGCTTTAGAGCTATTCATTGCTCTATCCTCCTGAAGCCATCTTATTACTTCAAGACTGCTTTAGAGTTATCATTATTGATTTCTCTATCCTCCTGAAGACATATCACATTATTATTTCAAGACTGCTTTAGAGCTATTGATTGCTCTATCCTCCTGAAATCACATTATTATTTCAAGACTGCTTTAGAGCTATGGATTGCTCTATCCTCCTGGAATCATATTATTATTTCAAGATTGCTTTAGAGTTATCATTATTGATGGCTCTATACTCCTGAAATCATTACTTCAAGACTGCTTTAGAGTTATCATTATTGATGGCTCTATCCTCCTGAAATCATTACTTCAAGACTGCTTTAGAGCTATTCATTGCTCTATCCTCCTGAAGCCATCTTATTACTTCAAGACTGCTTTAGAGTTATCATTATTGATTGCTCTATCCTCCTGAAGACATATCACATTATTATTTCAAGACTGCTTTAGAGCTATTCATTGCTCTATCCTCCTGAAGCCATCTTATTACTTCAAGACTGCTTTAGAGTTATCATTATTGATTGCTCTATCCTCCTGAAGACATATCACATTATTATTTCAAGACTGCTTTAGAGCTATTGATTGCTCTATCCTCCTGAAATCACATTATTATTTCAAGACTGCTTTAGAGCTATGGATTGCTCTATCCTCCTGGAATCATATTATTATTTCAAGATTGCTTTAGAGTTATCATTATTGATGGCTCTATACTCCTGAAATCATTACTTCAAGACTGCTTTAGAGTTATCATTATTGATGGCTCTATCCTCCTGAAATCATTACTTCAAGACTGCTTTAGAGTTATCATTATTGATTGCTCTATCCTCCTGAAGACATATCATCTTATTATTTCAAGACTGCTTTAGAGCTATTGATTGCTCTATCCTCCTGAAATTATTACTTCAAGACTGCTTTAGAGTTATCATTATTGATTGCTCTATCCTCCTGAAGACACATCACATTATTATTTCAAGACTGCTTTAGAGTTATCATTATTAATGGCTCTATCCTCCTGGAATTATTACTTCAAGACTGCTTTAGAGCTATTGATTGCTCTATCCTCCTGAGGTCATATTATCACTTCAAGACTGCTTTAGAGCTATTGATTGCTCTATCCTCCTGAGGTCATATTACTACTTCAAGACTGCTTTAGAGCTATTGATTGCTCTATCCTCCTGAGGTCAGATTTACTACTTCAAGACTGCTTTAGGGTTATCATTATTGATTGCTCTATCCTCATGAAGACATGCTGTTACATCAATATTACTCCAGACTCCTGACAGCTCTCATTATACTGCTGAAGAACTTTCCCCTAGTGGCATCTTTAAGCCCACTCAATCATGTTCAATCAACCATCAATATCACTCTAGGCACTGGTGAGTGCAAATTTTTGGGCTTTTGTGTTCAATCCCCTTCAACCTTCCAGGTTACGACTGGCAAATATACCAATCTAACCCCTCAGGTTTCAGAAAATTGAACAGGGGCAGCTGTTGCACCCCAAAATTTGCCCTCACAATACAAGACTTTGTGTTCTAAGAAGGTTCACAAGGTTCACAAGTTTCTCAACATTTCCATAACCTTTCATGAGGTTCATGAAGTCCACAAGTTACTTATTGAAGGTTCACAAGGTTCACAAGCTTCTCAACATTTACAAGACCTTTCATGAAGTTCATGAAGTCTACAAGTTACTTTATGAGGGTTCACAAGGTTCACAAGATTCACAATGATTACAAAGCTCTCCTGAGGTTCATGAGGTCTACAAAGCCACTTCATGAGGTTCACAAGGTTCACAAGCTTCACAATACCTCCCATGAGGTTCACAAGACACCTTATGAAGATTCACAAGGTTCACAAAGTTCACAATTGGTCAAAGGAGTTGACAATTCCCTCAGACAATGCACCTCCTAAGCAGTGCATCCAAAACTAGGGTTTTGACTTTAATCAGGCTAAATGGACTTCCAATACTTCAAGTAAGCTTCATAACATCTTATATGTGTATAAGAACCCCTATGACAAGTTTCAAGGCTTTTCTCAAAAGTTTGCTCAGTCAGATGATCAGATAAGTCAAAATCAGTCAATATAGTTAAAAAGTCAAACTGAGGTCAACTGTGGTCAAACCAAAGTCAAACTTCATGATTTTTTGCCAAAATCAAGTATATGAAGTAAAATTCATCATTTGATCAAGGGTTGATCATGATTCATCAAGGAGATTCCAGATCATCAATAATCAGGAGTTTCTAAATTAGGGTTTCCTTAGTAAAAGTCAACTGAACTTTGACCAGGCATAACTTTCACATACTTAATCACCAAGTCTCCATCCAAATCTCATTTTGAAGGAAATTTAATTATCTACAACTTTGATGTTGAAAGTTAAGCCCAAAAATGCTTCATTTGAAAGATATGATCTAAGACATTATAGGTCATTTCAAAAGTCAACAAAAAGTCAACAACTTCAAAAGGGCATAACTTGAGATTGGTAAATGATATGGACCTGAAACCAATGGGGTTGTTTAGAGGACTCTTCAAGCTTTCCAAAAAGTCCAAGAACACCCTCATACCTTTAAAATTGAGGGAGATGTGCCCTTGCAAAGTTGGGAAATTTTGTGATGGTTTATGTTGAAAATGGAGGCTTAGAAGTAATTCTTTCCAAATGGGCTTGCTAAGTTGTGATCCAATCCATCTCTTAACACTATGCACGACCCAAATCACTTAAAATCTGATTTTTATTATTTTTATTTCTATTTATTTTGATTTAAATCATTAAAAATCATTTTAAATATAAATAAAATATGAAAATTAAGGATTTTATTTGGATAATGTTTCTAGAAAATCATAATTAGTGATTGAAGCTTAAAGAGAAAGAAATCATGTGATCTCTCCAAAAATAGCAAGCATTCATGAGCCAATATTTGAATTTCATGACACCATCTTTTTCAATCTTTTTGGATCCAAATCTCCACACAATGAAGACATATTTCTGACCTAATTCACTCCCATATAAGTATAGATCATAAACATAACCCTAGCTCACGAAATTCAGCAGCCAAAGGTAGAGTTCATTGTTCAAAAATTCATCAAAAAAGTGTGATTCGGATTTTGAGTTACAAGACATTTAAAGGTAAAATAAGATCATAGCAAGCTTCCTTGGGCTTTCCTGATCATGAATGACCATTCATACACATCAGTATCATGGCATATTGTGTAATCCGAACCATGGTTGTTCTTGTTTTTGATTTTTTCGATTGCACTATTTCATTGTGTGTTAATGAATTTTGTTGACCTAATATTGTTTGTGATGGTGTTTAGAACGATTCTGGGCAAAGAAACTAAAGAAACCATAGAAAATCCGTGAGATGCCATATTAGGGTTTGGACCTTCAAATTAGGGTTATTGGATTCATGTATTATAAATGAATTTGGTTGATAAAATTGGACTGTGCAGGTTGCAAGGAGTCTCAAGGTGCCCTCAATTTGGTGAAATCATACTGTTTGATGTTAGTTTGAATTTCGTAGGTTTTTAAGATGTAGGAAAAATCGCAGGAAATGTTGCAACAATTTTCGCAGCAAACTTCAAAATCCAGAGGTTGAAGATGAAGCTTGGCTGGCGCGAAAATTCATATTTAAATTATTATTTTAAAATATTATGGTTTTGTTTCTGTTTAATTCACAAGCCTGATGCTTGTCCCAGTGGAAGGATGCGTGTGCGTTTGATGAAAAGGCCAGGGTTCGAATCATGCTGGGGCCATTATTTTTGTTTTATTTTCAGGATAATGGAAGGCTTAATATATTATGATTCAAGGCCATTCAGCTAACAGGAAGGCTCTCCCAGCCAGGCGGTAACGCGCGCATACTCTTATACATAAGGTCCTGGGTTCAATCCTCCCCCAGGCCTTTTGTTTTTTCATTTATTTTGCTGATTATTGGATGGAAAGAACAAAACCATTTGGAGTCAATTCTTCTTGCACCAACCAGCGCATGGCCCAGTGGTAGAACATGTGATCTTGTGAGCAAAGCCTCCTGGGTTCAAAACCCAGCCAGGTATGTTTTGCTATTTTCTTCATTTATTTATTTTTTATCACTTTTTGTTAATTGATTTATATTTTAAATATACATGTAAATAAAGTTATTTCATAAGCACATATTCAAATAGGGTCAAATATTCAAAAAATCATAAAAAAAATTATTATTATTTCTTTTATGTAATTAAAAATAATATATATATATGTTATTAGAATAATTTTGCATATTACAATTTAAACCCTTAAAAAATATTTTTCTAACCAAACCCTAATTTTCCAAACCCTAAAATATTTTTCTAATTCTTATAAATTTTTGTAAATATATTTATAATTCAAATTATTTTTTTTCTTTTAATGTTTAGAAACAATCTAATTTATAATAATTATATTTTTGTATATGGTTAAAAATAATTTGTAAGTATAATAATTAATAGGATTAAATTTTGTAAACATGATTAATATTGTAAAATATGATATTTTAAATCTATGCATATATTGTTTAATAAATAAATGGTAATATATGTTTATAATAATTAAATTTTGAAAATAACTTAATAATTTGTAAATTAAAATAATTGTTTGTTTATATTGGTTTCTAAATATAATTGTTCATATTAAAATTTGTTAATTTCTTATCCTTGAAATATTTTGATTAATTTTTTTACTACTAACCATATTATTTATTTTGCTTTGTTAATTTTACATTATTATTAATCATTATTTTTATGCTTATTATTTCACTAACTTTATAATTTTTATTATTTATTAACCTTTCTTATTTTATTATTACTAATTATTTCTCTTGCTTATTATTATTATCACTAACCCCTTATTATTTATTATTTATTATTTATTGCTTATTTATATTTTATTTATTTTGCTATTTAATTATTTTGCTTAATATTTATTTACTATTATAATTTTGTAATTGCTTCCCGGATGTAATTTTTTAATTATTTAATTATTTTTGCTATGGTTAGTAATTAGGGAGTGAAAAATATGTATGTTATTTAAAAATTAAATTAGATCACCTTAATAATAAGATAATTAAAATAAACACTCACACACACGTAAGCCGATTTTAATCGCCGTCTCACTTCCTAAGGTTATCTCTCAAGTTGCCTACGAATAATGGTCAAGTGGGGTGTATAAAGCAAGTCCCTTCAAAAGATAAATCATCAAGTCCCTTATGGTTGCCTTTACGAATCGAGTCCCTTCGAATAATGATGATAGTCCCTCATATGTGCTTAATACACCCCACAGTTGCCTTCATAATCAGATTGACCCTCACATGTCCCTTAACATCCAAGGTAATGACTACCTACTCTTTAATAGTAGGGATAGTCTTACCAAGGAAAGGAAAAAAGAACAAGAAAGACTTTAAATTCTAGGGTAGGTTCCTCTTATGTACTTGCTCACTTCAAAAAATTTTTTTTCAAACACTTAACATTTTCAAACAAATTTTCAAACAAGTTTTTACACATACGTACATGGATTATTTATTAACTATCCTGAAAATTTTCTTATTCACACACTACACTTTCAAAAACAATTTAAAGTGAGCTTAAGTACCTAAGAGCCCATGGATAACCATGGATGAAAAGGGTGCTAATACCTTCCCTTTTCATAACCTACCCCCCGGATCCAAAATATTCTCTTAAGGTCTTTCCTGTTCTTTTATAACCTTTCCTTTTGGATAAAATAAAAGTCGGTGGCGACTCTTGCTATCCGCAACATTCCTTAAAGTCAGTTCTCCCACCGTGTTACAACGTGCAGAGTTTCAACCTGGCGGTCTGGGTTGACCGAAAGGGCGTGCCTTATCTTGATGAGGCCGGGATGCCGCTCTGTGAGCCTCGTCTTATTAATACCAAGGCTTTGCTCGAGTGTAATATCGAGGACCAGACCATGGAATTATTGAGTAGGTGTTTCTTTAATTCTTATGCTGTTTTGTTTTATGTTTCCGCCCGCTGATGTTTGTGTCTCTGTTTTGTAGGTGCTATGCCCTCTGCTCGCGACCGGGTTCTTATGCTGGCTAACCAGGCAGGTGCTCCGGACAGGGTCCCAAACAAGAAGAAGAAGACCGCTCCTCGTGTCCATGAGGTAGCTGGTGACTCAGGGGCTGGGACCTCGAACACAGCGAGTCCAGTGCCCTTTTCCCCTCCGCGTGCTTCTATGATCGACATCCCGGATAGTCCGCCTCCATCAACCTCCCCTCTCCACAAGCAGAAGTGCCCGAATGGGACACTCTCCAGGTCAATTTTAGGGGGGGCAGAAGTCCAGGTGGCCCCGGAAGTTATTTACTGCCCCCCTGCTACATAGAGCAGGATTTTTTCAAGATTGAGGATGCCATAGCTGTGCCAGCGCCCGAGGCGAAGGCTATTCTGAACCGGGAGGCTGGTGTCCAGCGCAAAGAATTGGCTAAGGATCAGGCCGCTGTCATCAGGGTGATGGAAACGACCATGGTTCTGACCGAAGGACATCTCGGATTACAAGGAGGAGCATCAGCTATAGGAGGGGCTGAAGAAAGTGTTGGACAAGGCCAAAGAGGAGCGAGACATGCTGAAGGCGGCAAAGGTGAGTCTGGAGGAGCAAGCCGCTGAGCATCAGAAGGTGGCTGAGGAGAATGTTGGAATGCGTGCTCGTCTTGCTCTGCTCGAGGACAATGTCCGTCCTTTGGCTGACGAAAGTGAATAGGAGCTCGCTCTCGGTTCCCGGGGTGAGCTGGTAGGACACATTCGCTCACTCAACCAGGACCTTGTAGCTGTATTCAAGGAGGGTTTTGACAATGTTGTCGAGTTGCTGAGGATATTAAATCCTGAGTTGGTGACGGAGGGGTCGGCCCATAACTATTGCGTCCGAGATGGGGAGATCGTGTGCCCTTTCGAGGCCGAAGAGGAGCTGGGAGAGGACGAAGAAGAGGAAGTGTAACTCCGGGCAAAGTCTTAGAATTTTATTTTGTTTATTTGTTTGGCCTGCGTGCCTAACTTGTATGGCCTGCGTGCCCAGCTTGTACGAATATTGGCCTTCGGGCACACTTGTCTTTTTCTTTTGGCCGTCAATGAATGAATATTTTGTTTTTAACTGTTCACTTTGCTCGGTTTTTATTTAGTTCGTATCTTGCATTTTTATGAACTATTTTATGCTTGACCATGTTTGTCTCGTCGGTTTAGGGAACCGACGAGGTAGCGGGCATTGTGTCCGTCTAATATCGAAGCCGAGTTCGTGATCTGGAACTCTGGCCCCGGGGCTTGGGCTTTCCCATCGCGAGCTGGGTGCCCTGCCGATCTTGGTACTGCGACGTTGGGGCTCGATCGAGGTCCCAACTGTCGGGGAGGGTTGTGTTCGCTGGAGGGGCATGTTCGTCCCCGGGTCGCGTGGTTCCTCCCTGTAGTTTTGGAGGTGAAGAGCATGGTCGTACCTCCCACGTCTTCCCATGACATATTCAGCTGTAATATTGTCTAAGTTTCTCTGCGTTCCATGGTCGAGCAAGTTCTTCGCCTTGTAGGTTTTCTAGATAGTAGGCCCCGTTGCTCGTCTTGTCGCGGACACGGTAGGGGCCTTCCCAGTTGGCAGCCAGTTTACCCTCTCTTGGTTTTTTTTGGTTTCTTCTGAGGACTGGGCTGCCCACCTGGAATTCTCTTTTTATGACCTTCGCGTCGTGGCGCAAAGCTATTTTTTGTTTGAGGAATATTTCTCTAAGGGCTGCTTCGGAGCGGATCTCGTCGACGAGGTCCAGCTCGGCTCTAAGTGCCTCGTCGTTCATTTCCTCGTCTAGAGGTTCCTCTATGCGTCTCGTCGGTTCCCGTATTTCTACTGGGATGACTGCTTCGGTGCCGTATGCTAGTCGGAATGGGGTTTCCCCGGTTGTGGAGTGAGGTGTCGTGCGGTAAGCCCACAGGACGCTATGTAATTCCTCGACCCACGCTCTTTTCTCCTCGCCGAGTTTGCATTTTAGTCCGCGCAAGATTACCCTGTTGGCCGCTTCTGCTTGCCCGTTGGTTTGAGGGTGCTCGACAGATGTGAAATGTTGTTTAGTACCTAAGCCAGCCACGAAGTCTTGGAATCCTCCGTCCATGAATTGTGTCCCGTTGTCCGTGATGAGGACCTGAGGTACGCCAAACCGGGCGAGGATATTTATTTTAAAGAATCGAAGAATGTTCTGTGTTGTTATTTTAGCCAGCGCCTCTGCTTCGATCCATTTGGTAAAATAATCTACCCCTACGATGAGGTATTTATTTTGGTATGATCCGGTTACGAAGGGCTCGAGGATGTCCATGCCCCACCATGCGAAGGGCCAAGGAGAGGAGAGTGTTTTTAGTTCGTTCGGGGGTGCGAGGTGCATGTCGGCGTGCCGTTGGCACTTGTCGCATTTTTTGACGTGTTCTTTGGAGTCGTGTTGCATAGTCGGCCAATAATAACCTGCTCGAAGAGCCTTTCGTGCAAGTGATCGTCCGTCAGGATGTTGGGTGTTGATTCCTCGGTGCATTTCCCCCAATATGTCGGGGACTTTCTCTTCCTCGACGCATTTGAGTAATGGGATGGAAAATCCCCTACGGTAGAGTTTCCCTTCGAGGAGAATGTACGAGCATGTCCTACGTTTGGTGACGAACGCCTCTTTAGGGTCGGCGGGGAGTTCGCCTTTCGTGAGGTAATTATAGATGGGCGTCATCCAACAATGAGTATCCCCGATCACGTTGACCTCCAGTGGAGGAGGTGGCTTTTCGATACTAGGTCGAGGAAGGATTTCTTGGATTACTGATTTGTTTTCGCCCTTCTTTCTCGTGCTAGCTAGCTTTGAAAAAATGTCAACCCGTGTATTGTGCTCGCGAGGCACGTGTTGAACTTCCCACTTCTCGAATTTTGCGAGTCTTTCTTTGACTAAAGCTAAGTACTCGATAAGGTGGTCGTTCTTGGTCTGGTATTCTCCCCGTACTTGTGATACCACGAGCTGGGAGTCTGTTGATATTTTTACTTCCTTTGCTCCTAGGTCTTCGGCCAATCTCAGACCGGCGATGAAAGCCTCATATTCGGCTTGGTTGTTTGATGTCGGGAAAGCCAGTGCTAGCGAGACCTCGATCAGGATCCCGTCCTCATTCTCGAGGATGATTCCGACTCCGCTGCCCATCGTACTGGAGGCGCCGTCGACGAAGATCGTCCATTTATGGGCGCCGTCCGTCGGTGTCGGGCTGTGGGTCATTTCCGCGACAAAGTCGGCCAATGCTTGAGCCTTCAGGGCCTTCCTGTTCTCATATTGTATATTGAATTCGGAAAGCTCCAGTGACCATTTTAGCATTCTTCCGGCCATATCTGGTTGCCCGAGGAGTTGTTTGATCGGTTGATCGGTTCTCACCTTGACCGTATGGGCGAGGAAGTAGTGACGTAGTCTCCTTGCTGCATTTATGAGAGTCAGGGCGACCTTTTCAATTTGTTGGTATCTGAGTTCGGGGCCTTGGAGCGCTTTGCTCGTGAAATAGATGGGTTTTTGTCCTTCGTCAGTTTCTCTTATTAGGACGGCACTAACGACTTCGGTTGCCACAGACAGATACAGGTATAAGGTCTCTCTTTCCAACGGTCGTGATAGGACCGGGGGGTCGGAGAGGACCTTCTTCAAATGGAGTAGTGCCCGTTCACATTTGTCGGTCCATTCGAAGTTGGCCTCTTTACGAAGGAGTCTGAAGAAAGGTAACACGTGCTGGGCAGATTTGGCGATGAAACGGGAGAGTGAGGCGAGCACCCTATTGAGGGATTAGATGGATTTTTTGGTCTTCGGGGTCGGAAACTCCGAGAATGCCCGACATTTGTCGGGGTTGGTCTCGATTCCCCTCTCAGTAAGGTAGAAACCTAGGAATTTTCCTGCCCGGACGCCGAACGTGCATTTCTCAGGGTTAAACCTCATTTTGCACTGTCTCTCCTGTTCGAAGACTTTGTAGAGGTGTCGAGCATGGTCGACCTCCTCGTGTGATTTGATGATCATGTCGTCCATGTATACCTCGAGCATATCCCCTATTTCTCCCCTGAAGACTTTGTTCATCATGCGCTGGTATGTGGCCCCGGCGTTCTTGAGTCCGAAGGGCATTACGTTGTAGTAGTAATTGCTGGTCGGGGTCATGTAGGCCGTGTGTATCTTGTCTGTGTCTGACATAGGGATTTGATTATATCCGCTATATGCATCCATGAAGGACAAGAGTCTGAAACCTGCATAATTGTCAACGAGTTTATCTATGTTAGGGAGAGGGAAAGCATCTTTGGGACAAGCCCTATTAAGATCAGTATAATCAACACACATGCGCCAATTTCCATTATTTTTCTTAACGAGGACTACATTAGAGAGCCAGGTTGTGTATTGGGCTTCAGAAATAAAATTTGCCTCTAAGAGGTCTTTTACAGCTCGTTCGGCAGCCTCCGCTTTCTCGGGGGACTGCTTGCGCCTACGCTGTGCAATGGGCTTGACTGCTCGGTCCAAAGCTAGTTGGTGGCACACGATCTCAGGATCTAGACCGGGCATTTCTGCGGCGTTCCATGCAAAGAGATCGGAGTTCTCCTTGAGGCACGTCGCGAGCTGCTCCCTCGTTTCCTCGGGCAATCCTTTGCCTATTCTTACTGTTCTTCCAGGGTCATCGCCCAGAGGGATGAGCTCGAACTCTCCGTCTGGGATTGGCCGGAATGGGTGTTCGGGAGCCTGTTCCTCGGTGGGCTTCCATTCTTCAGTTTCGTCCTGGCCAATGCGGAAATCGAGGTCGATGGCGTTGATTCCCTGGAGGGGAGGATCTTCGGTCTTGGGTTTTTTGTTGCTCTTTGTATTGACCGTAGCCTGTCCTTTTACTGCAGCGTCGTAACACCGTCGGGAAGCTTCGATGTCGCCGTGGATGGTGACTACGCGGCCTAATTTGGTGTAGTACTTCATCTTCAGATAGACAGTAGACGGGACCGCGGTCAGCTCGGCTAATGTCGGGCGGCCGAGGATGCAGTTGTAAAGAGAGGGACACTCTATGACCAGGAACTAGATTTTGATTTCTCTGGCCGTCTCCTGCTCTCCGAAGGTGACGAGGAGCTCGACGTAGCCCCACGACTTTGTTGTGGCTCCGTTGAATCCTTGGAGGTCGGATCCGACGTAGGGAGATAGGTTGGTTTTGTCTAATTTCAGAGTCTTGAAAAGGTGGACGTACATGATGTCCACCGAGCTGCCTTGATCGACCAGAATGCGTCTGACGTCGAACTGAGCCATCTTGGCTCTAATCAATAGTGGGATACCCGAATTTGGGGAACCGCCCGGAAGCTCTTCCAAAAAGAAAGATGTTGGGTTGGATTTGCCCCGGTATTTTGTCAGCGTCACCTTTTGCTCGGGTGCGGTCAGAAGGAGCTCTTCGAACTTGCGTTTTACCGAAAGGGCGGCGGCTTCGCCGTTCATCCCTCCGCCCGATATGACGAGGGCAGTCAGAAAGTCTTCCCAGGGGCTGAGTGCAGCGATCTGCCCTTCGGGCAGTGTCTCGGGGAAGCTGAAATCCTCTGGTCGTGACACGCAAAGGGCCACTTGATAAGGAGACTCGTCGGGGGGCGTGTCCTCCCGAGGTCTCTTCTTCTCCGGTTCTTCGTGTTTGGAAGTTTCGTTCCTCCTAGTGTATTGCTTGAGGTGCCCTTCTTGGATTAAGATCTCTATTGCGTCTTTCAAGTGAACGTAGTCTTCGGTCACGTGCCCATGGCTTCTGTGGAATCTGCAGTATTTGGATTTGTCGGTGTGAGGCTTGGGTGCAGATGGTTTTAGGAACCTTACTCTGCCCTGTTTGAACTCAGAGTTGATGCATTCGGCGAGGATGCACTCGCGGGGAGCTGTCAGTAAAGTATACTCGCTGTATCGGCCCGCGGGGCCTCTTCCTTCCCGAGGTTCGCAGGGTTTCTCTTCCCTTCGTCTATCTCCGTTGCGACGGGGAATGTTCGGATCTTCGCGCTTTGGGTGATCAGTATCCCCCGTACTACGGCTTCTACGAGCGTTGTGGGCCACCTGCTTTTCCTCGTATCTGATGTAAGCCTGGGATTTATGCAGGAGGTCATTCAGGGTGCGGGGAGGTTCTATCCCAACGGCTCGGCTAAGTTTGCTACCGGGCAAGAGTCCCCTCTCGAGGAGATATTTCTTCATGTGTTCAGTGGTGTCCACCTCGACAGCCTCTTGGTTGAATCGTTCGATGTACGAGCTTAATGTTTCATTTTTCTTTTGTACTATGGCTTCAAGCTTCGCCTCTATCTTGGGATGGCGTCGGGAGGCTGTGAAGTGCCTCGTAAACATGGATCTCATCACTCTCTAGGATGTGATGGATTCCGGGGCCAAGCTTTTGTACCAGGCCATGGCCCCTTTCCTGAGGGTCGTTGAGAACAGCCTGCACTTGAGATGTCCGGTGATGTCATTGCGGTAGTCAAGCATTGCGTTGACGTTGTTGACGTGATCGTCGGGGTCGGTAGTCCCGTCGTATACGGCTAGATTAGGAGGTTTCTGCATGCCTTTGGGGAGTGGAGCTTCCATTATTGCCTGTGACAGGGGGCAGTGCAGGTCTTCTTCGTCGCTCCTTGGTGGGGAGAGCTCGTTATGGTAGGGACTTCGATCGCGCCTTGGTGAGGTTCCCGATCGACCAGAGTCACGGCGGGCACGTGCCCTACTGACGTTAGGCTCTAGGGAGCGACGTCCTCGTTTCTTTGTTGCTTCTGGACGTTGTTGCGTCCTCCTCTCTTGCTGAGGTCGGACCTCCTGCCGATCAGCCTCTAGGGCCATGATTCTCTCATGCTGTTGGTAGAGCATGGAGCTGGCCTGGTTGAGGGCATTCACCATAGCAATCATGGTGGCGTCTCCCTCGACGGGAACGGGGATGGGCTGAAACGCCTCTGTCCCCTGGTTTTGAACTTGAGGTGGGTCCCCATTGTTCTGGGGTTCAGGAGATGGGGTGGCTGGACGGCCATCTCGGGCGTCCGCTTCATGGTACTGCAGACTGTCTTCCATCGTGTAGTCGACGAGGGGACGGCTGCGCTCGTTGAGTTGTTCTCCGAACATGCTGGAAGGACGGTGTTTGAGCTTTGATCTTCTGTTGTGGAAGAAGGGGAAGCTAATTTCCCACAGACGGCGCCACTGATCTCACCTGATCAGAAGGGCCTTTCAGTGACTTGATGCAAGGGCCAGAGAATAGGAGGAGGAAATGGGTGTACCTGCAAGGCACTCTAATGCTTAAGTGAGAAAAGGTACAGTATAGTATGGTTAATTGAAATGAGTGAGAATACCTGACCCTTTACTGAAAAAGGGTATTTATAGTGTGCCCCCAGCGCTGGGCCAAGGTCCCTCTATGGGCTTAGACCAGCTAGGCCCAAGGAGGAACTGCCAAGGAACGCGTGAGAAGCGTGAAGACCTAGCTAAAAGGTCTGGTCCTTGGTCCAACTGCCCCTATCTTTCAGGAGATAATAAAGGGCAGTTGGGTGACGTGGTAAGTGAGCTGGAAGAACTGCTCTTTGCCCGTCCTTAGTGTATACCCGTCGCATAAGCAGCTGGTTTGACCAAGAGGTGCCCCTGCTTGAGTATATGGGCCTCTGCTCAACATGTTGGGTCGTGGCCCTATACATTCTTGAGGCCCAGTCCAGAACAAATTCCATTTTAGAATGGGAGATAAAATGTATGTTGTAAATTCTCAAGTCTGGAAGGATTTATTCAAAATTGATCTTGCATCTCCTGGTATATTGGTGACTGATTATAACCACGTTGATGGGTATAATTTTCGAAGGGAGTTGAACGGTATGCTCAAAGAACCATTCATTGAATCTATTGTTGATACTGAATTGTTCCCGACTTCCACCACAATAGGCAAAGTCAATCCTACCGATCGTATTTTCCATTGGATTATACCTCACAAACTTTGTCCAAAGAAGGGTGGTTTTTCTCGTATTGATATACTGGAGGTTCAACTCATCTATATTCTTAGGAACAAGGTAAAAGTGAACTGGCCCCATTATTTTGCTGGTAGAATATTCACCCTCAAGGAGAAGAAAGGATTTGCCTTAGCTTATCCGTCTCTTGTTCAAGCGATCATCAACAAAGTTGGGATTGTTGTTGAAGGTATTCACTTTACCTCCATCTCCGATAATCAACTCTTTCAAAAGAAAACTTTTAGCTTAATGGGTCACACCTAGGATCTTAAAGATAAGCATTATCAATTTATTGTTCGAGCCGGTTATGGTGATGATCATGATGATGAGGGTGATACCAAAGGCAATGCAAACCAAGAAGAGGGTCTGGATCCTGAATCTGCTCCACATGTTGAGCAAATGGATACTGATGAATTGCAAGAGGATAGTGATGATTGGCATCAGGTTGTTGTGGAAGATTCTTCTCCATATGAAAATCAAGGTTGAGGTTAATGGCAATATACCGGGTGGACCTATACTATAACATCTTTCATACCTCTGTCTCCACCATATCCACCACCTCCTCAAGACAACAATGCAGGTATCCTTGAAATGCTTCAAAACATGCAGTTGTAACAACATGATTTTTATGAGGCTCAAACCGAAAATTATTCTGAATTGGAGAAATAGATTGAGGAGTAAAACACCAACTTTTCCTCTTATATGGCCATTCAAGATGAGTGTTACACTACTTTCCAGGGCTAGCTCCAAACTTAGGGTGAGAATTTTGATTTTTTTGCATCTAATTCGTTGGTACAAATTAACGAGATCCATGACTCCCGTAATGCACTTACCAACTCATTCAATACTCTCAACACAAACTTCATTCACTTCACCAGACAATATGAGCAAGAACTTCAACCGGACGCCTATCATCAATGACATCCTCGCAAAGGGTTCCAAGGCATTGAGATCATGTTGCATTTTATTTCATGTCATTTTCATATGCATATGGTGTTTTCTATTATTTCTATTTTCTTATGACAATGTTATCTTTTATTTTTATATGATGGCTTAATTAGTTTTATGAAATTTTGTTTATTTCCATCTATTTTCATTTGTCTCATATTGTGTGTATGTTGACTTATTTTTTTCAATTGCAATTTATGATTTTATAATTCTCCGACTTTTTGTCTCCCTCTAATCCATTTTCTCTTTTTGATATTGTCAAAGGGGGAGATGTGATTAAGTAAGGAACTTTTATTTGTGGCTCATATTCAGGGGGAGCATGTTATTGTATACGATGCTCATGTCTTTTTGGGTGACCATTTATAAGTTTTTCCATCATCAAAAAGGGGGAGTTTGTTAGAGATACAGGTTGTTTTAATGATGTCAAAACGATTGGTACTTAGGAAGATAAATTGGATCATAAGATATTGGTTTCAAAGTGAAATTCCATTGATCCAAAGTGAATGAGTCGACTCATCAAGTAAATCAGGTCGACTCATTCAGTAAAAATTATTTGAGTTGACTCATTTGGTAAGTTAGGTCGACTAAAATAAGGTGCAAAATTCTTTCTTTCCTTCAGGTCCCAACAGGATGACTAAGGACCAAAAATAGGTCCATTTAAATCAGCCTACAGGTTGAATCAAATTCACTAGGAGGTCGATGCAAAACTGGGAGATGTGTCACTTTTTTTTTATATCTCTCTTACTTAATTTTGAAGGTTTCCTTTATTTTACTAACAAGTATAAATAACTGATGTCTTATTTTTTCATGACTAACAAGAAAAGTGAAAGATATACACAAGTGCTCTCATCACCTTCTCCTTTTTAGCATTCATCAACAACTACACATAATCATTTTTGTTGATCAAAGTGCAAGATTTAAGGTGATAACATTCATACAGTGGAATTGCAATTTCAGTTTTAGTTGAGAGATTTGTGAGTTTTTCTTGAATAAACCTTAAGGGCTTGTCCTCCAAGATCATTGTAATTTGGGGGTTTTGTACACATCATTTGTTCGTAGATTCAACCGAGTGGGAGGTTTGAAGATCAAGGAGATTGTTCAACAATATCACGGTAACCGGAGGATTGTGAAGAATGGTGTGGGTTCACAAGTATCGAATCAAAGTGGTAGTGCTTAAAGTTTGGGGAATCGAGGATTCTTACAAGAAGGGCGCAATTAATCGGAGGTTTGTTCGGCACGTGTGAAGAACTTGATTCAACTTGAACTAAGGGGCAAAGAGAAACATAGCTACAACAACAATTAGGATTGGTTTGTCGTTCCTAATTTCTCTTTGTATAAACGTCGCAATTTTAATAAAAATTCCCAATTCAATTTTTGAATTGGGGGCAGAGGTACCCTTAGCGAGGACGGTAGGGGAACTGCCTAAACAAATTTGTGTGTTTTTAATTTTTCTCTTTCGTTATATTTTTTGCTTAACTTGAAATAGTGTAATATTGAAATTTTTTTTGCATATTTTGGTGTACTCCAAGTGTCTGTGAAATTCTTGCTATCAAATTTGATATCAATCTTAGAAAAATTTCGCACTACAAATATTGCCAAAACACACTAGGTGTAGTGTGCACACCAAGTGTTTGATAAAATTCAAAACACAATATTTCCTTATCTTTATGCTTATTTCTTTTCTCTTAATATTGTTGGTAGTAGTTTAATCAAGTGTGTTAAATTTAAGTGATTAATTTGCTTGATATTGATTAGTTAATTCATCTTTACTATCCCATTTGGTTTGTTAACGCATATCCGATCACCAGTGACTTAATATAATTTAGACATGTATTTTTTCGGGGAACTTCCGCAAAATATTTTTCAATTAATTTTTGAAAGTTAGAAATATTTTTAAAAGAAATCTATTCAACCCCCTTCTAGATTCGCGCCATCGTCTAACAGGATCGTGTGGGAAGTTGCAAGTAGTGAAGACCAAGCCAATCTTCCAAACACTCTCTTTGAGGATCAACAATGCTCATAGGATTTTTATCTTACTTATGTAATCACTTGAAGAGGCTTTGGACCTTTCTCTAATAGGTAAGTTTTTCTTACACTTTGAAACTACATATTCATGAATCATTATTGATTGATTATTGAAGTAAAAATGTAGTCCTTGATGTGTTTGATATTGTCTTTTTACAGTTTTCAAGATAACATGTTTATATGTGAAGTTTTTTATGTTTAAAGATTATTGTTTAGTGACTGGTTTTGCCATTTGTGTGTCATGTATGTTGAGTTTCAGTGTGTGTGTGTGCGTGTGTGTGTGTGTGTGTGTGTGTGTGTGTGTGAATGGTTCCATTGGAATCCTTGTGAAATTCTGAGCAATTTAGGTTTTTAGTTTGTTAAATTTGATGGATAAACGAGGGAGATATAAATGCTGAAAGATTAGAGAAAAAATGAAAAAAAAAATTGGAAAAGAGAGAGAGAGAGAGAGAGAGAGAGAGAGAGAGAGAGAGAGAGAGAGGGGACGCGTGAGGGATGAAGAAGATGATGATATGACATTTCTGCATTTTAGCATATGGGCTTAATATATTATTTATTGTGTTGGTTATGTGTTTGACTTGAGCTTTATGCCATAATGGTTAAAGTGTGTGTATGAAACGTGTTATTGAGCCTTAGGTTTGGGGTATGAATCTCCCTCACCCCAGACCTTTTGATTATTTTATTTTTTACATTTTCATGTTGAAACCCAAATATATTATCTAATGGGCATGCCATAGTATCAACAGATGCACAATGGCCCAGTGGCCAATGATTTAAGCCCAATACCCTTAGGGCGTGAGTTCAACACCCAAAGGTAACATCCTTTCTTTTTTTGTCACCTATTTTCCTTTTTTTCTTTGTAAATTCATTCAATTATTTCCCATGGAAAAATAATTTGTTTTTGAGATAATTTTTTGTACACTCCTTATTTATTATACCTATTTTATGAATCCATAAAAAAAACTTATTTTCATGCATTTTTACTTAGTCAAAGTAAGGTACCTTTTAAGTTTTTTTAGGTCATTATTTGATTCTTTTGGATTGTTTCTTTGATTCTCATTGATCATAGTGATGTTTGTGGATGTGATACACATTGTGTGAACCTTGTTTGATGTTAGTAACATGATCCATTTGTTTTTGCCTAAGTTTGGTACACTTTAATGATTAAAAATTTATGTTTTTAAACTTTGAAACTTTATGTTTAGTCATGAAATATTCCACTTGACTTTAGCATGATACTTGTTTGTTCTCGTACCATGATGAATCCTTAGATACATGTTCTCTAGGTTCTTGAACCACCTTTGAGCACATGTTCAGGCTTACCTTAACTTTGATACCATGACTTTGTTTTGATTCTTCAATTTGTATGATTACCATGTTAGATCTTTTGAGATGCATATGCTTTCTTGAGATCATAATGAACCATTGACATGAACTGTTGCACCCCAAAATTTGCCCTCTTCTTTTGTTGTTATTGTTATTGTTCTTTGCCTCTCGCATGTGCATTACATTTAGGCCATGTTCATATCATACATATCATTGTTCCTAGGGCATGGGATCGGCGATGTTTTGAAGAATTGGGGTTGCATGTTTTATTTGTGATTATTTAGAAAAGAGTTGAGGATTTTGACTACTTTTTTCCCTCCCTACGACGCCATCTTCACACGCTTGGGCTTAAGTCCCCGTTTAAGTGGCCATTTTAATAGGCATTGAGGAAATTTATTTGACGAAGTCAAAGCCATCAACAAGATAAGGATTGATTGAATTCCTTGGATTTTAAGAGATTGCCATCATTTGGCTAATGTCAAATTATGATCCAAAGTTTTTAAACTCATGAATTATTAAGAGTTCAAAATTTTCCTAAATAAATGAAGGAGTTAGGGTCCCATTGAGGGAAAGATCATTAGCCGTTTCTAAAGATTGCTCAAAATAAGACATTGTTAAGAAGGGCAAGATATAAGGACGAGACGGGTTGGACCCCAAGCCATTGTGTTGATTTGATTTTTGTTTCCTCAAATTTTGTGGCAATATGATGTATTTATGTTTTGTTTAAGCTTTGGTTCAATTGAAGGCCATATGTAGCGATGCCGAGGCATGCTTGAATCTAACATAAGTGCGTTTTATGCTGGGCCTTGTGGTAAAAAGAAGACAATTCGTGTTTTATGCCAAGCTTTGAGAGAGAAATTTTGAAGAATGCATGGTTGAACATAGAGTTAAATTACAAGAAATATTTAGTACATGGATTCAAATTACAAGAGAAATAAAAACCAAGATGACAAACAAATTTGAAATTGTTACATTTGCATTATTACAAGGTCAATGGCATACAATGCTCCAAATGTTTAGTCTCCTAGCGCAGTGATGTACCGCCAACATCCATGGCTCGTCTTTTTCCAAGCAACTTGCAAACGACGACTTCGTATCAATTCGTCCACCCGAACCTTTGCCAATCCCAATCCCGGGCTCCAATCGTGATAAACATGAAAATATTTAGACAAGAATCATAAGTTTGAAATCAATCTACAACAATCATGAGGATCTCGAATCTTACCGCAAAGCAAATCATGTCAAACCAGCGATCACGACGACGCACCCTCAATTCCAACCTGCAAAATTTCCAGAAATCAGTGAGTTTTACGCAGTTCAATACAGATGTGGATATACTCGATCACGCTTTTACAATCTCAACAAAATACTCACCAGCAAAGCCAAATGACCTGCTCTCGTTTATTATTGGCGGTGAAAAGAGCGGACTACAAGTATCTAATGTAGAGACAACCCATCATGTTGCATTAAATTTTAGTTTCCAAAATCCTGAACACACCTGTTGAGATTACTAGAAAACTGACAGCTCTAAATTCTGCATTTAGAGACAAACGACTTATGATGAGAAATCAAGGTCAAACATACCCAAACTTCCTCAGTTTCCAACACTCTTCCAACTGTGATTTTCATGGTTTATTAGAGATGGCCAGAGAAACTGGCATGTTCACTATTCAACGAACCATTGGCGATGTTTTGTCTTGCAAATGTGGGATTACAATGCAACCAAACGCAGCCAATATGTGTGTCAAGCGTTTGCACTCTAAAGCCGATATCACCAAAGAGGACTCAAGCGTCTCGTGTTTATTAATTGCCCTGATTGCGAAGGTTACTTGCAGCCACCAAGAACATGGGTCAAACTCCAATTAGAATCAAAGGAGCTTTTGACATTTTGCTTGAAAAGGTTGCAGAAGAAGATGAATACCAACAAAGCAAAGTTGGTAAATGCTGAGTTTATTTGGACTGAGCCACATTCCAAGAGGGTGAAAGTTAAGGCATCATGTTTCTCATAGGCGGATTTTCTTTTATTTGGAGCAGTTGATTCTTAAGCATGGGGCTGCTGCTCGTACTGTCCGAATCAAACAGTTGGATCATGAGGGTATGTTCCTGAAGTGGTTTTGATAAAGAGGAGTTATGAAGAGAAACGACAGAAGAGACGCCCGAAGCCTCGTACATGGAAGCTTAAGTCACTTGTTATGGAAGTTGATGAGAAGGTCAATAAAGATAAGATGGCCTCAGAATAACAGTTCTTGAAAGATATTGAAGAAGACTCTGAGTTGCGGTTCAACATATCATTATACCAAAACAAAGATTATCAACCACCTGAGGTGACATCTGTTGCTGATGTTAAAGAGCTTGCCTTCTGTTCCATTCAAAGAGGTGTTGCTAAGCTTAGACAGAAGCAACCGATTCATAGGAAATCCATTGACATCATTGATCTTGGAGCTGGACCTGAATTGAAAAGAGCTCAAGTGTTTCTCCCAGAACAATTTTGAAAGGAACTTGTGTTTCCTTCTGCCAACGTTCTCATTGCCATGAGTCATAGATGTTTCACCGCAGTAAAAAGTGTAATTCTTTTTAAACCTCGCAAACAGACAAAAAAAACATAGGAAAATTAGAGAAATTCAGTTTAGCCCAAATCGAACTGATTCAGTTTGTTTCGAATTAAGAGACAACCAAGTCAAAGGATAGTGCAGTCATAGGAGCAAAAGCAAAATAGAGATGTCAGCAGGGCAACATAATCGAAACCTTCACAAATTTGGCAAAAAAAACTTTTGACATGAAAAAGGTTGCAGTAGACACATCAAAATGTAAAAATCCTTCAGTTAATTTGGGGATTCAAAAACCCTAATTTATGCACTATATAAGGAGGACAAATTTCACGGTTCAAGGGCGGCACATCACGAATCCAAAAAATCCTAGCTTCTCTTTTTTCGAAATTTCAAAGAAGAGACGGAAAAAGAGGAAAAAGGAGAAGAAAGTTAAGGTCAACCAAGGATTACCTGTGGATTTTCTTCTCTCTGATAACATTCGGAAGGTAATGCTTCTGAACACTCACTTCCAAATGAACTTTGTTTTCTGTTAAAGCTTTGTTTTGTCGTTGATGGTCGTTCGCCGTAGTTTATCGACTCTCGCAACTTCGTCCCCGTTTTGGAAGTCGTCGCTGCGGGATTAGGCTTTCCGTGATCTAGGAAGGGGGGTTTAGATTTTCGTTTTTTTCCGTTTGATTTTGTGTTGGTAAGGATTAACCTAGGGGGGTTTGTTATTCTTCTAAGAAGGAGAATGTAACCAAGGTTGAATTTGCGCCCAGAAGTTCCTTTTTTATTCGAGTTTCTTTTCTCTGGAAATGAATAAGAGACAGGCAGAGTTGATGAGATCTGTTTTGGTGAGAAGTTAAGAACCACTTAAGTTTTCTTCATCCACATTTAGGTCTTTAAATTTAATAAGATTAAAGTTTTTTTTTTAAATTTGTTTTTTTTCCGAAACCTACTGTTTGCACTGCCCTAGGTCTTTTACGGCTGTCAAATTTATGAGACCCTTTCTTTTCCGTCACGCCGAATTAATGATGGACGATGCTGGGTATAAAGATTCAGACCGGTTCAAGTAAGGGTTGTTGGCCCAATGGTTTTCTTTTAATTAATTTTTCTAACTTAGTTTTTAATAAGTTTTTTTATTTTTTTCTTTCCTACGTTTTATCATTTAAAAAATTCACAAATAATTTTATATAGTAATTAATTTCTTAAGTTCTTTATCCATTTTTTTAATGATTTTTTTTAGAAATAAATATTTATAATTGTGTGTTCGTGGCTCAAGATACATGCTAGAATTAGGTTTGGCGTTTTACTTTTCTTCTCCTATTTATTTACTTTGTTTGATATGCTCGATTAATTTCTTGATTTACGTGCATGCTTGCGATTTAGGTGTATGATGATCTTTGATTCGTATGAATTTGAATCTTATTCTCGCATTATGACTATAAATTGTCAAAATAAATAAGAATGTGCGTAATCACTAAGAACAAATATTTCAAAGAAATAAATGAAATTTTTTGGTCCAACGCCAAACAAACACTTTTAAAAATACACCAAGTAGTCTCATAAACTCATTTTTTGCACACACGTAAGTCGGTCATCATGTGACCGCCATCTGCACTACTTTTATGTATCTTAATTAATTTAACAAAGAATAGAACTCCGAAGTCTAGCATTCCGCACGTTCTGAAACGGATCACAACTGGGCTAGCCCCACGCGTAATGTTTCGCTCATTCTTTTGTTATTAAATATGCTAAACCTAAAAACGTATAAAAGCAATTATTCAACTTATTAATTTAATACGAGAAAAGAACTCCAAAGTCTAGCATTCCGCACGTTCTGGATTGGACCGCTATTGGGCTAGCCCCACGCGATATGTTCAATCACTATTCGTATATCAAAATATCTTAATCATTTTATAAATTAAATTACGAAATAATGGATCGCCCCTGGGCTAGCCCCACGTGACGTGGTCCATTCGCATCTTTCATATCTTAAATACAACTTAAAATTTACCAGCCAATACAAACTATTTTCCATAATTAATCAGCGAGTAACTGAACTCTGGAGTCTAGCACTCCCCACGTTCTTGAATGTAATCATTCATGGGCTAGCCCCACGCGACGTGGTTCATTCGCCCTCTCGTTTAAAACACTTTAGTAAAGATCAAATATCCTTTTTTCAAAACGAACATTGTTTAAATCTTTTATCTCGCAATCAAGCTAGCGCTTCCGCCTCCTATCGTGAGCAAATAAGCCAACGCTTAGCAGTAGAAAGCATTTTCAAACAATCATTCAATAAAAAAAACACAAATCGTAGTAGCACGAACTACGAAGCTCTGACTTTCCCATTGCACAAGGGAATACGTATGCACGGGGATTTTAATCCTTCACGAGCACAATAATAAAAAATTAATCTTTTCTCCATAACAAATAATAACATCTTTAAATAAACATCGATACTTAATCATTAAAAGAAGACAATAATACAAGTTAACATTTAAGCGCAAATTAAACTAAGAGGTTCTCGTTGAGTACAACGGATGTGAAGGGTGCTTAATACCTTCCCTTTGCGTAACTGACTCCCGAACTTAGAATAGTGGTTTCTTTGACCATTTCTTATCCTTTATTTAGGTTGTGTCTATATCTCCCTTTTCTCCCATAGAATAAATAGAATTAGGTGGCGACTCTATTGTTTGTTTTAGGATCGTATTTTTCGAGGTACGACATGAACCATTTGGTTATTACCTCTATGAATTTACTCTTGTTTAGTTTGTTTTCATGATTATGTGATGTCTTAACTTGTTTTTATGATTAAATGTTCCAATTTGTTTAACTTATTTTCATGATTAAGTTATGTCTTAACTTGTTTTCATGATTAAGTAGTGTTTAGGTCTACCCTAAACCATGTCCTAATCTTGACCAATGTTCATGCTTACACCTTTGTTTCATGTTTGAACCATTCATCCATATTCTTTTTCCATATGTTGATATTTACATCTTTGCCCTCATTTATGTTTGATATTTTTATATCCATGTTCCATATGTGATTATTGCCTTTATGCTTTTATGACCATGATATTGTTATATCATTGCTTTCATATACATTTCCATGCTCACATGTTATTACTCATGTATTCATATTTCATGCTTACATGTTATTGTTATGAATAAACATCTTAATATGCCATGGCATCTCATTATTGTTTGAACCACATCTCACATATACCTTTGATTATGTATAATCCATGTTTATGTGTTCATCTTTGGTTGTTAACCATGTTTGATTTATGACTTAGATGTTGTCACATCTTTACTTATATGCTTACTTGTTTATGATCATTTTACTTTGTTAAGTCAACTATATATATCATCCATCCTTATTGATATCATGTTTGAATATCATCTTTGTCATTTTTATGTTGATATCATGTTTGAATATCATTTATGTTTTATTTGATTTATATCATGTTTGAATATCATCTTTGTTACTTATTCCTTGTTTATCTTTATTGATATCATGCTTGAATATCATTTATGTATTGATACCATGTTTTAATATCATTTAGGTATGGTTGATATCATGTTTGAATATCATCCTTGTTCATCTCATCCATTATCACTCATATACTTATGCTTGTTTTGACTTTGTCAAATCATCCCTAAGTGTTAGCTTGTTAGCTCTTCCTTTTTTTGTTACCTAAATCCAAGGGAAAGACTTCTTTGTTAACTTTATGTCATAAATAGTTTAGCAATACTTAACTCCCTATTTTGACATTTTTAAGGCATTAACCCTTTCATCCTTACTTTAGGTTAGAGTTTGTAAACTCTCTTCAATTCTCCTTTTAAATTTGTTAAGTCACTTACCCTTTTAACTTAGCCTTAGATAGAGTTTGTAAACTCTTTGACTTTGTCAAATCATGTAAGTGTTATTGCTATAAATCTTACCCCCCTTGGAATCTTGATCACTATCAAGTGTTTTTCACCCTTAGTTAGGTGAACTATGACTGCTCTGATTCCATCCTTGTAAGGATATGTGGGCTTAAGATCGTGAAGTCTTGGCGAGCATACTTAGTAATAAAACCTTTAGGTCTCTCCCGTAGAACATTTCCAATCATTAACAGACAACATTAACATAACACAAATACTTTCAAGAGGTTCCTATAGGATATTATAGATACTTAGGATGTTGATACCTTCCCTTAGTATAACCAACCCCCTCACCTTAGATCTCTTTGCATTGTTGTTACATTGCACATTTAGGGGTTTATTCAATCTTTTCCCTTTACCTTGGATAAATTAAAGTTTGGTGGTGACATTGTGTTTTTGTGAGTCAAGTTAACTAATAGATTAGTTTCTAATTCCCATTGTGACATATAGTTTGAACTTGGCAAAGACCTTGAATTTATATTTCATAAAATAAACCCAGACCTTACGAGAAAAATCATGATTTAATGTCACAAAGTACATTGAACTTCCAACAGAGGGCTCTTCTGTAGACCTTCAAATATCATAATGGACATAGTCTAAGATTTCCTTGGTCTTGTGTTTCCCGATCTTGAAAAAAACTCTAGATAGTTTCCCAAGAACATAATACTTGCACACTCCAATTATGAAACTGCGAACAACCTTCAACAAATTCCTATTATGTAGTTCCATCATCCCACACTCACTAAGATGACCCAAGAGTATGTGTCACAGTTTTGTTGCATCATAATCAGTTTCAATATATGTTACATCACCCATAATTATTCCTCTTATAACTTATAAATGTTGCATGTAGTTCTCCTTGTTTTCATCACTATCATTGCACCCTTTCTAACTCTCATGATGTATTTATCTCCATCTGAACGAAATGAATAGCCATTCACTTGAAGTGTACCTATAGAAATCAAATTATTCCTCAATTCTGGAACATAACGCACCTCACTCAACATGCGCACGCCACCATCACCTAAATTAATTTTAATTTTCCCCTTTCCAGTGATGTGCATGTTTTATCATCACCTAATTAGACAAAACCAAAATCACTTGATTTAAAAGAGTTGAACCACTTACGGTGCAAAGTTATATGGTAGGAGCACCTAAAATCAAGGATCCATGCTTCAATTCACTATGTTGATGAAACACAAAGCAAATATCGTTCATTGCATGAACCATCAGATTGAACAACATTTATTGATTTATCATTACCTGACTTGTTTGGACAATCCCTCTTTCAATGGCTAATTTTCTTGTAACCATAACATTTGGTTGTTTTTTTATCCTAGGACTTGAACCTTTTTTTCTTTCTAGAACCCACTGCCTTACCATTGCCTCTGCCATGATCTTGACCTCTCTTTACAAACAATCCTAACATGAACTTCCTCCACCTTTCTCTACACTTTGGAGACGTTGTGCTTATTTCAAAAGCGTATAAGAAATATATCAATTATGATTGTGTTCCTTCCTGTATGTGAGAGCGATCACCAAGTGATCATAAAATCTTGGTAAAGAGCACATCAAGATAATGGTTTTATCCTTATTGTCAACAATTGCACCAAGTCGTGTACAATCAACGAGGATGTTGTTGAAAGCATTGGCATGAGCCTGGAAATCGCCTATTTCCTACCTTTAGGATATAAATACACTGATTTGCGAATAATTTATTCACGAGCATCTTGGACATGTCCTTATTTTCCAATTTATCCCAGACATCTTTTGGAGTTGTGAGGCCTAATATAAGATTCATTGAGTCATAAAAAAACAAATTCTTATCAAACCTGCAACCTTCTTCTTCATCTCGTTCTAATAAATGGTTATGATGTTAGTCAGTTTCTCATAACGAAGGGCCTTATGTAAACCTTGCACAATAAACAGATCTTTAACCCTCATTTTCCAAAAACTAAACTTGCATGTTCCGTAAAAGCGAGTCATTTTGAATTTTACACCTCCAAGATTAAGCTTCCTCTGATACTAATTTTAGAATAATAAAGTGAAAACAAATATGAGTAGAGAGAAACACACGAAATCTATGTTCACTCAATTCAGTCAAATTGTCTATGTTTGCAACTATATAATAGTTATAGTTCCCTTTATTTATGTCTTGTGACTTTTTTTGGATTACACTGTTACAAGCCATATATAACTAAGAACCCATCTTTCATAATGTGACATCTACAGGGAAGGAAATTATTATGCAGACAAGCTGGTAACCCTTGGTTTAAGAATTAAAAACTATTACACTTATGAGTATTATTTGGAGTCATTAATATCCTAAGATTTATGTTTAATTTTCTAACCCCTTGGTTTAAGCATTTAAAGTTGTTATAAGTATAAGTATTATTTTGAGTAATTACTAGCTAAAGATTTATAGTTAATTTTCTAACCCTATTTGTCAGTTAAAAGTTAGTTTTGATAGTTATAAGTGATTTAGTTAGTTAAGAGTTTGTTAGATCTTAACCAACTTCTACCTCTTCTATATATTTCAAACTATACCATTTGTAACCTTCAATATTTGAATAAATAAGAAATAAATAAATAAATAAGAGATTCATCATATTTGCTTCGATCTAACATGGTATCAATCAACATCGATCCCATTCAATGCTAGCCATTTATTCTTGCTCACTTTTGTATTCAATGTATGGAAAAAAATTCTACCAATGGAAGAAATTGATGAATCCTCTTGTGCATCGAAGAACCGAACCTCATCATAAGTTACATGTTTTCCATTTGGAAGTTTGGCTTCAAACATTTTTGGTTCTAAGATATTTATTAAGTTACATGACAACAATTACTTTCTCTATAACTAACAATTTAAAGGTGTAATCTTGAAACATAAGCTCCATGGTTAAATTGTAAACCAAATATCCCTTTTATGTTCGAAACGGAAGAAAATCTTTTTAGCAAACCATTTCAAAGGAGCATGAGACCTTAATAATCTAAGATCCAACTCGTTTACATGGTTGCTCTCGACAATCTCATAAATGGTGATACAATGTCTTCTCTATTGCAAACAATTGTATGAAGTGTGGGACAAAGTTCACAACTCATCATTGCAATCATGAAAGCTCTTCAGCGTCAATTATGCACAGAAGTCAAAACAAGTAAGAAAATAAAGTGTTCTACCTCTAAGTTTGTTATCAAAGTTGTTGGTGATTCATTATTATCAATAAATGATTCAATCACTAAACTATACTAGATTTATGTTGTGCTTGATGAATGATTCAATCACTAAACTATACCAGATTTATATTATGCTTGATGGTCTCTCTGTGGAGTACATTCCCTTTTGTCATGCAAGTGTATGGTCATCTTGAATCTCTTACAATGTATGATGTTGAGGCTATTTCTCTATGTTAAATAATCTCATTGATGACTTTAGGAAGTAAATTTCAGTTTCTAACATCTCCGTTAATCTAGCTTAGCGTAAATCCACCTATGTCATGGTGGTTATAGCTTTTATACGTGGAAAAAGTTTTTAGTAAGAGGTTGTGGTTGCTCAAGAGTAGGGATCTATGTGTCACTAGTATTGTCAAGATGATCCAATGTGGTGAAGATTATGGATAGCAAAGTTGCAAGCCAATTGAGTAGTTTTTTAGTTTTGATCATGATAATATTAAATACTAAACGATATATAATAAAGTCAATGTATGTGGAATATAGCTCAAGAGATCTAAGATGACTAAAATGGTTGCTTAAACTATTATCTTAGATCAAACTATCTTCTTGAAGATGCTCTTAAAGGTCAATACATCTTTATCACTTTGGATGTGGAAAAAATCGATATTTGATCTCACTTTCATTTTTCTCATCATTTTTTTAATATTTAATCTCTCGTTTTTCTCACATATATTTAGTCATAATGCTTCAAGAGTATTCTTGAGTTTAAGTGAGGATCTTTGTTATGGGTGAGAGTTAAATTGTAATTTACCAATAATCAATTATCTTTAGTAGGGGTGGAAATAGGCTGGGCTGAGCTAGGCTTTGTCAAGCCTAAGCTTGACATGCCAAAAAAATCGAAGCCTAAGTCTGGCATGCAGCTTGTCATAGGCTTATTTTTATGCATGAGTCTGACCTTTTCTAAGGTCTGATTAGTCTGTTAGCCTACATAAAAGCATATTATTTTGGCCATATGTAAATAAACAATTATAATAATGTTTAAATAAACTAACAAACTAAAAAAACCAATGAGACTAAAAATTTGTTTGTATTGACTTATTTTAACTTACCTATTAACATAAGTTTTGTGAAACTATTTGTTTAAGATAACTTATGAAAATAACTTATAACATTGTTCATAAGGTGTTTTCATCTTATTTTCATAAGTTCTCCACGATAACCAATTTTTATTTATATATTTTAGTTCGAAGTACAAAACATAACATAATGATAATAAACAATTATTTATATTTATTTAGATAGGCTGACCTTTAGATTTAAAATGCTTTTTTCATAGCCTGAAGCCTAGCCTTTTTAATTAAACAGGCTCATAAAAAAAGTCTAAGGCCTTTTCTATTTATAAAAAAGTTTTGACCTGATCTGAGCCTATGTAGGCCTAGACCATAGGCCCATGTTATCGGTCTGACCTATTTTCACCCCTAATCTCTAGAGTAAATATTTCTTATATAGAAAGTTATTATGGTTGTTAGCTAAACCGATAAAAACTCTTGTTTGGTTTCAGAATTGTCCTATAGTTTGGTTCGTGAGTTTCACCAAGAAAAACAGTTTTTTCTATCGTTAGATATTGTTAGTTTATGGAGGTTTTGGTCACTTTCTTCCTTTTTTTATAGGTTTAATACCATTTTTAATCTCGTGTATTAATCTCGGGATTCATTTTAATTCTTTAACTTAATTTTTTTTCCATATTGATCCCTTAACTCTTTAATATTTATCGTGTTAGTCATTTTGTTTTAATTAGTGGTAAATTTAATGACTAATTTGTGAATTTTTCATCGTTAATTAAATAAAAAAGACTAACATAATACATTTCGAAGAGTTAACAAATCAATATGATTTTTTTTATTTTAAAATTAAGAAACTAAAATGAACTCTTAATTTAATAACGGGAAAAAAATATTAAACCTTTTTTCCACTATATTTAATTATGTATATATTCCAAGGGTTTTTGCTAGGGATGACAAAGACACCCAGCCCCGTCGGGCCCCGCCCCGAAATTAGCGGGGAAAACCCGATTGGATTGGATGCAGGTGCGGGGAAAACTCGATTTTTAATTACGCGTGCGGGTGAAGGGCCGGGGGATACTAATACCCGCCCCGTCCCCGCCCCCGCCCCGGTCAAATGTAAATTACTTTTATACATTTATCTTAATTATTTTATTATTATATTTTTATTTTTTAGTCAAGTAAATGTAATTCCATTTACCTTTTTATCATCTATTATTAATCTTTTATTATTATACTAAATCTGAACCTTTCAATTTTCATCGTCTATTCATCTATCTTCTTCTACGATTCTACCACCAAAATCTAGGGTTCCAACAACACACCTTTGATCTCCCTCCTCGCGACACCTAGGTCACCTTCTCCCCTTCCGCCTTCCTCAACACTCCTCGCAACACCTGAATCGCCTCCTCCACTTCTGCCTTCCTCAGATTCTCCCTCGATCTCTCTTTATCAGATGTCATCCTTACCGTCTCCTTCAACGAAAAACTCTTCATAAGTTGTAACTTTTAACTTCTCCATTTTGAAACTTGTTATGTGACATTTCTCCTGAATCGCAGGAAGAACACGGAACTGAATTTGTCCTGGTCTCAAGTATCGTGCGATCCCGAAAGTTTGATGCTCGGGGAATTCGAAATGTGCTGGTTAATTACAGAGGCTCCGAAGGCGAGGTAAGATTTGCGTAAGGTGTTGTTAAAAAGGATTGTGGTTTGGAAAATAGAACTCACTTCTATATAAATCAATTATTTATAACTATTAGTTTGACACCATAGAAGAGAAAAATTATTTATAAAATAAAAATAGAACGTCATAAATAGTATTTGTTCTTATACTCTTTGATTTCTTGATGATAGGAATATTTGATTTCTAATTCTCTTTTTAGAACAACATATAAATATAAACTACATATTCTTAGAATTAAATATAAACAAGAATGACAATGAATACTTTCCTAAGATTTGTCAGATTAAAGTTGCATTACTTGAGTGGATTGGATCCTCTGATGAATTGGTAAAAAGAATGGCAGAAAACATGTTGGTGAAGTTTGAAAAATATTAGAGTGTGATTCATGAAATAATGGGTGTTGCCGCTGTTTTGGATCCTAGGTATAAAACTGATTTGCTTGAATATTACTATAGAATCTTCTTTTGGGAAAATGCTGATTTCCAAGTTAAGTCAATCAGACAGGTGTGTTACGAGTTGCTTTTATGATTATCAATAAAAAATGACCAATGAATCTAGAAGTGAATCTCAAACGTTGGATGCTAATGTTGATAATGTTAGTAATGATGGTTTGAAAGACTATGATTTGTATGTTATAAGGAAAAAAAAAAGAGCTAGAACTTCATCTGTTAAAACAGAGTTGGATGTTTATTTGGATGAGGAAGTTTTACCTAGAAGTCCAGATTTTGATATTTTATTGTGGTGGAAGTTGAATGGCGTTAAGTACCCAACATTTTAAGCAATTGCAAGGGATGTATTGGCAATTTATGTTTCTACTGTAGCTTTTGAATATGCATTCAGTACAAGCGGTCATATCGTAAGCCCTCATCGAAGTCGACTTCATTGGACCACTTTAGAAGTTTTGATGTGTGCAAGAAGTTGGTTATGGAGTGCTGAGAATACTGGTAAGACCTTTCTTGTTTTTATTTTTTATTTTTACTTTCCAAGACTATCATTGGCTATATTTTACTTTATTGATAGGTAATTTGAAATCTAACGTGAGAAATGAAAATGTTATTTTACTCATTGAAATGGAGTCTGATGATGAAGGTATTATTCATACTTTTTGATGACATGTTTTCTTTGTTTTTCCATTTTTTTCACTATGATTCTATTGCTTGATTGTAATAGATACTGGAATAATCTTGCAATTTTTTTAACATGGAAGAATAAAGAATAATAAATTTGATGCATGATGACCATGAATCTTGTAATACACTTTGATGATGATATGTTTTCTTTTCTTTGTTTTTCCTATTCTTTGCAATACACAAATTTTGTATTCTTTGAATACACAGATTTTCTTTTAATACATTTTGATGATGATATGTTTTTCTATTCTTTGTAATACACAGATTTTCTTTGTAATAACCATGGATCTTTTCTTTTCTTTGTTTTTCTTTTCTTTGTAATACACAGATTTCAAGTTATGTGCTAGTGTTACATAAAAAATAAATCAACCATTTTGTTTCTAGTGTTACTCAAGCTAGTTTCATAATGTTACAGATTGTGTGTGTCTAGTGTTTATGTTTCTGCACTTATTGTTGCCATAGAAAGTAGAAAATGGTGAACACTGAATCAAACTTTTTCTAGTGATAAATTGTTGTTATTTACATTGAGGGTAAAAGGAATATTCTGATGGTATAATTTCTATAAATATATCATTTTTATATTTTAAGTTTTTTTTTCCTTCTTTTTAATACAGATGAGTTGTTGATCAATGGCGCAACTTTTATTTGCAACTCCCGCCTCGACGATGAAGATTATTAGAAATTTTGTTGTTTATTTGAACCTTTTTTTGTTATGATGATTTAGTATATTTTGTTGGTTGTTATGTGTGATTTATACTTTGATATATTGAAAGATTATACTCTAGTTTTAATGAATCACAACCAATCATCTTTGTGTAACTTTAAAAATATTATGATTAGAGTCAAATATTTGGATTTGAGGTTTATGCTTGAAAAAATATTTGTAATGGTGTTTAAATATTAAATCCTACAACTATTTACTCAAATTAAGGGCGACTTTTGTATTTTTGATTTGTTTATTCATGTTGTCCAAATGATATTTGAAATAAAAAAATATGTATTTTATAAATTAAAAAAAACAGTTTTTGCGGGTGGGACGAGGGGGTCTGGGGGTAAATTTCTATCCTCGAACGGGTTTGGGGGCGGGGGCGGATCTACTACATGGAAACCGGGGGCGGGGGCGGGACTAGCTAAACCCGCCCCCGACTCGTCCCGTTGTCATCCCTAGTTTTTGCCTTTTTGTTGAAATAAGTAATCGAAGAGATAGAAAGTCAACGTAAAAGTTGAAAAGTGGTTATTTATTCTTTTTATTTATTATTATTATTATTATTGTTATTATTATTATTATTTATAAAAAGATTAAAATAAAAACAATGACTATTTTTTAAATCAAAAATATTTTTAAATTATTATTTAACTAGTTAAAAAATAATTATTACAAGCAATCAAGTGATTCTTTACGAGATATTAAAAATGATAATCAATTAATTTTATTTATATTTTTAAAATATAATAATTTAATTAGATTTTTTAAATTTCTTAATCATTATAAAAATACATTTTTATACATACTTAAAATAATAAAAAAAGAGTATAATACTTATGTCGAATTTTTTGTTTGAAAATCATTCTTATTTTTTCACATTTGCTCTGTCATAAAGACCGCAAAATCTAAAAGCTAAAAAAAAAACTGTTTTTGTTTATTCTGATTATATAATTAGTTGGATACAGTTGAAACTAGTTGAGTTCACCTTTCCTAGGGGTGTTCATGGGTACGGGCCAACCCGCGAACCCACTCACCCAACCCAACCCAACCCTTATTTTTACCCAACCCAATCATGCACGGGTCCAACCCGAACTAACCCATTCAAACCCATTGGTGTTTGGTTCGGGTAACGGGTTTGAAATTTTAAATCCAAGAACCCGCGAACCCAACCCATTAATATATCTCACACTATTTTTATTTAATTTTATTTATAAATTATCTAGCATAATTCTTAGAATGCATATATTTTTTAATATAATTATAGTTTTTATTAATGGTAAAAACATAAGTCTAAATCAAATTTGAGAGATCAATTTTATCTATTCAAAGATAGATATATCTTACTTTTTATATTATACTCTACACCGTTTGTATATTTTTCTAATTTTTTATTAACCAATAAATTTTATTCAAATTGAATACTAAAAGTTTATGATTTTTTAAATTTTTTTGTAATATAAATAAGTTAATTAAATGATAGATTTTATTTAGAATTTGAAAATTATGTTTAGTAGATGACCCACGAATCCAACCCAACCCAACCCATTGATAAGCGGGTTGGATTGGTTCGGGTATAATCTTGAAATTACGGGTTGAACACTCAACCCAACCCAAAGAATACTGATCGGGTCGGGTATTGGATTTAATCAAATTAGACCCAACCCAACCCGCGAACACCCCTAACCTTTCCTTTGTCACACTCACATGGTTGAAAATTTATGACATAATTGAAGGGAGGAGCGTTGAGTTGGAGACAGGTATCTCTAAATTCATACAGTAATAAATTAATCCTGATCCAAAATAAAGATCAAGACAATTTTAAATATTTTTTTTGTTCTAAGCAACACTTAAATCAATTAAATTTTATAATTTTATGTATATAAATACACATAAATATTAAATATGTGTCAGTGATATGATGGTCACTCATGCCCAACCTCTATGAGGCACCACTCCACCGACCCCACACCACCTACAACAACATTTATACCAATTTTATTTTTTCTATAATAAATTGAAAAGGATAATTTTCAAAAGAAAATGATGATTAAACTAACTTTTCTGTTCAACTTTTTAAGCATTTTGGATTGATATCGAGTGGAAGTAATTTAGAAATTTTATGTAAATTCTAAGATGTTTCAATTCAGGTAATAAATTTTTCACATAATTAGCTCTCAAGTCTCATAAAATAATTTAAAATTTTGATTTAATTTTTCAATAAAAAAATGTTTCACGTTAATCCCATAATATTATTTCCGTTAAGATTTTTAATTCATTTGGTTTATTTTTGTGTTTAGCAATGAGTAATTATTACTATAATGTGTCAAATAGATGCTGAATCAGCAAATGAATAAATAAATAAATAATATAAATTAAAAAAAAAACATAATTAATTAATTTATATAATTAATTAAAAAAAATCATTAATTAATTTATATAAAAATCATTAATTAATTAATTTACATAAAAATACATTAATTAATTTATATAAAAATCATTAATCTACTATAACTATTAATTAATTTACTTAATTAACTTAAAAATAAAGAAAATCACTAAATCTGTCACCACTAGGGGTGAGAATATGCTGGGCCGAGCTAGGCTTTGTCAAACCTGAGTCTGACCTGCTAAATTTTTTTGAGTCTAAGCCTAACATGTAGCTTATCAAAGGCTTATGTTTTGGTCTGAGCCTGACATTTTCGAAGGCCTGATTGGCCTATTAGCCTACTTAAAAAACCTATATCATTTAAATATGTGTAAATAAAAAATTCAACAAATGTTTAAAAAGACTAGAGAATCAAAAGTATAATGAGACTAAATGTTTGCTTCATTTGACTTATCTGAGCTTACCTAGTATCATAAATTTTATGAGATGATTTATTTGAGAGAACTTATAAAAACACTTTATAACATTATTTACTCATGTATTTTAATATAAAGAATAAAATACATTATAAAAAATAATAAACTCATTCATATTTAATAAATAGGCCGGCCTGGGCTTATAAGGCTTTTTTTATGGCTTGCGGCCTAGTCTATTTTACTAAATATGCTTATAAGAAAGCCTAGGTATTTTCTATTTAAAAAATGGTCTGGTCTGACTTTGGCCTATATAGGCTAGGCCTTAGGCCACTGTTAGTTGGCATGGCCTATTCCCACCCCTAGTCCCCACCACCACCATGAATCTGTCACCACTATTTTAGACTTTACCATCTATAGAGTCACTTATGAAGTAATTTTCATCAAACGAGAAAAGGAGCATCTGCAATAGATAAATTATTTCAGATTACATTTTATAGCAATAACAAACAAATAGAGTTATGGCAAAAAATTAAGATTCTACAAGTCAAACTCACATCCGAAACAGACCAAACCAAATTCACCACGTCACTGGAATGACCATATAGTCCTTGAACATTTCTTCGAAGAAAATGATATGCCATGTTTCAATTTGCATTCAGCGATGAAACATGCCATATACGAATAACACCGTCTTCGCCTCCAATTGCTAGATAGTGGCCCCTTGGACTAAACTTCATAGTATTCTTCCGTCGAAGATAAAACGCAATCATTCGATATTGCTTCACTGCAATACATTATCCTTTCGTCGCAGTGCACAATTTTGTTTTCAGAACAAAACTCAGAAAAAGCATCAACAAAACCCATCTCTTGTAGAAAATTTTCCTTTCTTACCTTCACACTAAGAGGCTCAATAAGCCAAAACATAAAGGTTAAGACTTCAAATCCTCTTATCATACAAACCTATTGTGTGACGATGATGTTAAACTTGTCAACAGGCTTCAATGGCAGATTAAGAGAGAAGAAGGTGACTTTAGGGTTTTGGAAAAAGAATTTGAGAAAGAGAGAATATGTTTAATAATAATAATAATATGTTTAATAATAAATTGAAAATAAACAAATCCAAAAGCCATATGAGATAAATAGATTGCCAACTAGGTTGTCAACTATATATAGTTTAACGTTTTTTCTTCTTCAAAATTTAACATAATGGATTAATTTGACTAACATAATCGTTTTAAGGGAATATAATGTAATATTTTTTTAAGTGAGAAACTAAATGAAATAATAAATTAAATTAAAGGACAAAAAGATGAATTAAACATAAAATTTCAAATATTGAAATTTAGTTTAAAAATTGGAGTGTAAAAAAAATGTCATTGATAATGATCACTAATTGTTTTGGTTCAAATTTAATAAAAACAAGATAATGACACGCACGATGTACGATTGTAAATTAGTTTATTTAATGTTATTAAACTTTAAATATGTTAAAATTTTGTTTTCACAAAATATGATTATTAAGTTTATGTTACAATATTTTAGTGTGGATTATGATTAAAAGAAATAATATAAATTAATTACATATAATAAAATACACTTTATTTGGAAAAAAAAACATATTTGTGACTACTCTCTTAGGCATTGATATTGTGTCCATGAGGAAAGGTACTTAGATATCTATGGACCATAGAAGCAACCTGGTTGTGCCCATTGAAATGGAGGAAATTGACAAAGTCATCAAAGGAATTAATGACAATACTTTTCTGGGTATTGATGGTTATGAAGCTAAGTTCTTTAAATCAATTTGGAACACTACATATGTCTATGAAACTGAAAAAGATTTCTTTGAAAATGATAGAATGTTTTATGCTTTTAAGAGTGCTCTGGTTACTCTTATCTCTAAGGTTTCTAATGTGAAGATGATGAAATATTTTAGGCCAATTTCTTGTTGCACAATAGTGTTAAAAATCATAGCCAAAATCCTTTCTTCCAGATTAAGTAAGTCTTGAGCTCCATAGTTCATTACAACCAAGCAACATTTGCGTCTGGCCAACATCTTCAAGACCATGTTTTGTTGGTTTATGAGTTAATAAAGGTATATATCACCAAAGGACGCCCTCCAAGATGTATGATCCAAATGGATCTTCAAAAAATCTACGAATTTGTTGAGTTGTTGGCCTTGGAAAACTATTCTACATGAGCTAAGCTTTCCTCCTCAATTCATTAAATGGATTCTTATTAATGTGCAAACTATGTCTTATAGATTTAGTGTTAATGAGTTGCAAACCAACATCTTGAAAGCTAAAAGAGGACTACGGAAAGGGGATCCTCTCTCCCCTATGTTATTCATAATAATGTTGGAATACCTCTATAGGATTTTTGGCAAGCTGGTTGGTAATCCCAATTTTAATGACCACTCGAGGTGCAAGAAACTAGGCACAACCATCTTTGCTTTGCAAATGACTAGTTAGTTTTCACTAGTGAAAATACTACATCTGTTAATCTTGTTATGCAGGCTTTTAAAGAATTTTCAGATGCTACTAGATTGAAAGTGAACCCCCAGAAGTGAAAAGTTTATTTTGGCAATGTGGATGAAAAGTCTAAAAGAAGACATCCTAAATTCTACCTCTTTCAAGGAATGCTTCCTCCCCTTTCGTTATTTGGGAATCCCCTTTCCAGCAGGAATTTATCAGTGGCCAAATGCAGGTTACTTGTTGAAAAAATTGTGGCTCGTATTGATCATTGGAGTGTGCATCTGTTGAGCTTTGTTGGAAAGCTCAAACTGATTAAAAGTACTTTGATGGTTGTTACTAACTTTTGGTTGCAGTGTATTCCTTTCCCTAAAAAGGTTATAAATAAAGTGGAAGTGATATATCGATCCTTCTTATGGCCTGGAATAGAAAAGCCTCGATCTCTTGGAAGAAGACTTGTAATAGTAAAAGTCAAAGAGGTTTGAACATTAGGGCCATTGTAGATTGGAACCAGACTAGTCTATTGAAATTACTATGGAACCTTAGTGGCAAAAGGGATAACTTATTGATTAAATAGGTGATTAACTATTTCTTAAAAGGAAAGGACATAATGGAGGTATATATGAAAATCCAATGGTTTTGGATCATAAAAGAAATTTTCAAACAGAGACATAGAATATCTCCTCAAGATTGGAATAGAATGAGGAATCAGCTAAGCATCACTACTAGGCACATTTACCTTGCCATCAAATTAGTCAGGATCAAGTTCCTTTGAGGAAGTTATGGTTCAACAATCCAGTGAGGCCTAGGGCTTTATTTGTATTGTGGATGGCATGTAATGGCAGACTAGCAACTAAGGATAGAATGCAACAATTCGATTTCATTGGGCAGACCTGTTGTTGCTTCTGTAACAATGCTGAAACCATGCAACATTTGTTTTTCTCTTGTGTTATAATGAAGATGATTTGCCAACATGTCCTACATTGACTTAACATCAAGCATATCCCCCTTGGTTGGAATGAAGAATTGTTGTGGATTTTAAATAATAGCAAAGGAAAGGGTTGGAAGACTAAGATCCTAAATTATGCTTTTACGGAGACGGTCTACGAAACGTGGAATTGTAAAAATCACCATTGCTTTGGTAATCAAATTGATGTTGGATCCATAAGGCCAAATATTATAGAAGTAGTTGTTAATAGATGTTGGGCTACATATAACCTTAGAAAGCATATTGAAAAATTATTGTTCCCTTAAGTTAGTCGTGTTTTCTTTGTTGGGCTTGTCCCCTCGACTGAATCATTGACCACATTGCTTTGTATTGTGATTTTGGGGATTTAATAAAATCTTTTATAAAAAAAAAAAAAAAATTTGTAAATTTATAGCCACATCCTTAATTTAGTTTTGCAAATTTAAATGACTATAAAATGGTTTTTTGTTTTGTTTTGATTCTCATGTCTTTTTAGAACTTATCTTTGATTTAGATATTCAATTTTAAGTTGTTAAATGTATGTATTTATTTTTAATAAAAAATAAAATGAAAATTTTATTTACAATTATTACCAAATAAAACATTCAATGGCTTTATAAAAATACGAATATATGTATTATATTATTTTTAAGTTTTTGCAATAGGATTTTTAAATCTAATGTTAAAATCAACTATTTACTTCTTATGTATTATTTGTTGTAAATGAAATGATGAAAAACTACTATACCATTACATTTTTTAAAATTGAAGCAAATTAATATTATTTAAAAAACATAATGTTAAAAAAATATTAAATATAATAACTATTACAAGAAAATATAAATATTATACTATCAAATTTATATATTTATCTAAGTTAATAATTTATTGTTAGATTTGTATATTTTCGATTATAACTACTTTGAGATTACAAATATTTAATATATTATAATAGTTTTTTTTTATGATTTTAAAGAAAACAAAATTTTAATTTAAGTGTTTGGATTCACAAATATTTTTGTCTTTGTGAGGAGTTGAACTTGTGACCTCCAATAGAGAATAAATATTATATATTTTTTTATCTTTGCAAGGACTTGAACTTGTGACCTCTAATAAAAACTAATTATTACATTTGACCTTTTAAAAATGAATTTAGAAATGTGCCACATAGAAAAAGGATGATATGACAGAAATAAATTAAAAATGTTAACATGTGTCATGATATAATTTGTTACTCCAGATTTAATATATTATATAGAAATTATGAGATAAACCTTTAAGCTCACGGATGTGCGAATAAACACTAATATTCTATAAAATTGATTTTTTTTATAGTATTTAATTTCTAAGAAATGGTTGATTTATGAAATTAAGTTCTAAACACTAAGGTTACACATATTCAAAGTTTTATTTTCTACTCAAAAATAAAAATCCATATCCATGGACAATGATAACCATTTTCTACATTATTTTTTGACAATTAAATAAATAAAAAGATAGTTAGAGAGAATGTCCAACTTATCTCTAATATCTACAAAACAAAAACCAACCAAACAAAAAAAGGAGACAATGGACAGACACTGGGAGACAACTAGGAGAAAGTCAGGTACACCCAAATACTAGAAGCAAAGAGATATGAAATGAGATACACATAAAGGTTGTAGAAACGGAAGACGTGAAAATATGGAGACAACCACAATATCATTCTTTTTCACAAAATTTTATGATAAATGTGGTGTAAAGGAAATGTACAACATCTTCAAAGACTTTGGAGATGTGGAGGAAGTAGTAATACCACCAAGGAGGGATAGGAGGGAAAACAAATATGAGTTTGCAAGATTCAACAACGTCAACAATGTGAGGATTTTGGGGACATGATTGGACAACATAATAATAGGTGATAGACAAATTCATGCCAAACTACCAAAGTTCAATAGAAGGGTGTAACATTAGAAAAGGAAGGGTGGAGATGAGTAGAATAAATGATCATCGAACGGAAGGAGAAGAAGGTCAAAACTCGAGAGTTATAAAAATGTGACAACCAACAAATAACAACACGTGGAAAGGGAATAAGACTTTTGCTCAGGTAGTAGGAAATATTGAAAATAATAATCAACAACACCATAATGGAAGAGAAAATGAATGGATAATAAAGGAGTGAAGGGAACTAAATCCATCATTCGCACATCTACATTTCAACATGAAAGAAGAAAATAGGATCAGATTTAAAAAAGAATTTGTTGGAGTAGTTGAAAATCCAGGAATGAACTATAATGTCCAAGAAGCCTTTAATATGAAGCGATATTTATCAATAAAAATTACACCACTTAGAGAAAATATGTGCTTAATGGAAGAAAAGGAATATTGTGAACTAAAGGTGTTAATAGAATGAGCTCAAAATTGGATAGGAAAATGTTTCAAGGAAGTTATATAATGGAAACTAAATGACGTGGACAATGAAAGGGTGATTTGTGACGCAAAGGGATTAACAACTATTACCAAACTAGGGTTTTACCATTGAATGAACACAAAACAAGAAGGAAATAAAATCAGACTTTTTAATTCTCTACCTCATACAAGAGTAACAAAGCCTTAAATACAAACAAAATTAGGTTGGGTCAACTACCCGGATTAGCTCCAAAAGATAAAATAACTACAATTAACAATAGAACCCAATTAATTCAGCACATAGTCATTTAAGTGAATGGGTTTCTTTATAATTCGTTTGTACCTTCTATCACTACAGTCCGGCCCAACAACAACTTTGTCTTCAAGGTTGGGAGTAATTAAGGATTGGGCTGGGTAAAAGCTAAAACCCATTTGACTTGTGAAGGTTTGAGAATGGGACGGATATGAGCAAGTGGAAGTGGGGCGGTGGATGGGTATGCATGTGTGCCACTTATTGTAGAGGGAGAAGTGTAAGGGACATGAAACACCCTGATTTCGTAATTTAATTATTTAATTAATTATTATGATAATTTGACAGTTTTGGTGTATTTTATGTGGTGTTGTGATGATGAAATTATTTTATTTAATGGTAATATTGAATAAATAAGCTATGTTATTTAAATATTATCGGTTAATTAAAATAAAGAAAATTAGAAGTATGAGGGGTATAATGGTATTTTGGTGGAGAGTTAGTAAAGGTAGAATGGGGAAACCATATTTGGGGTCTTAGGGGTAAGATTGACAAAAAGGAAGTTGAGGTTAGGAATACAATCAGTTTCACGATCGCTTTTGGGAGAGAGGAGAGAAGAGGTCTGAAGAACGAAGAAGAGAAGCTAAGGTTTGAAGAGGTTTCCGGAGATTTTTGTGAAGACTGATAACGAGAAAACGTATCGATTATATTGCTAGGTTTCATTAACGTTTTATCGAATAATCATCGTTTTAACACTCGATTTCTCGAGTTTTTCTTACCATTTTGCAGGTACATTATTATATGGAGCTAAATCATGAATTAAGAGAAAAAGGAACAAAATCAATCATAAAATGATGAAGAAATGAAGCTTCCTGCAAAACTGCATATTTTGCAGCAGTCACGACCGTTACAAGGGTGTCACGACCGTGACACCCCAAAAGGAAGCATCACGACCGTAAGAGAAGCATCACGACCGTGACACTTAAAAACTGCAGGACACGAACGTAAAAGCATTATCACGACCGTGACAAGGATTATTTTAGGTTTTTGACTTAGACTTCGTCAAAGGCATTACGTGAAGAATTTGTTTCCTACTTTGTTGCCACGTTCCTGCATTCTCTCCACAAATTCAGCAAGGCCCAAACAACAAAGGTCCAAAAATCCAGCCCATTTAGAGTTCTATAAATAGTACAAGTTCTATGAACAATGGACAGAGCATTTTTCTATTCAAATTCCTGCGGAAGCTCTGCCGAACTGTTTTTACGACCCTTTTCTTATTTCTGCATTATTTTCTGTTTCGTTCTTATTGTATCCAAACCCGCCGTATAACAATTTCCAACATCAGGAAATTGTTATACATTTATATTTTTTCTAAACCTTCAGCCTTTGTTATTTTTGATTTCGCCAACTCCGAGCTTTCCGGTCTGTGGAAGAAGGAGTCTGCTCTGATATTGTTAACCAGGTTTTTCATTATATTGCAATTTAATTATTTATAATGTTTATTTATTTTCCTGCCATGAGTATTTTATTATTTAATTTTCTGTCTCTGTCTGGTTCAACATCGATGAGTAGCTAAATACCTTAGGGCGGTATGTAGTTAGAACAAACTTAACCGGTAAAATATAACCATAGGCTAAAAATAATTAATCACTTAACATTCTGGCTGATACTTTTTAATTAAATCGACCTTTTCGTTACGAGAGTAAGAAAAGAGTATTAGGTTAGGTCAAGACCACGAGAGTGTGAGATTTTAACCAGATAGCTAAAGTTAGGCATTTAAATTAAACACAGCGAGAGCGCTTTAAGATAAATTAGAATTACTTTGTTTCCAAAAATTACCTCTAAACACTTATGGGCTAGCGAGAGCAGGCATAGGGCTTTAGGGATAAGATCTGATATAAGACCACAAGAGTGTGAGTTGAGGGTATTTAAACTAGTAACCTCCACCGAATAGATTAAGTAAACATCTTTATAAGCCTAGGTTAGATTGACCCACCTAAGTTAGTATAATTACATACCGACCGCCTTAGTATTATTTAATTAAAACTTAAATTTAGTTCCGCCTTTAATAGTCTTAAAAAAATCAACAAAAAATCGTGACAACCATTCGCCTTAGCTAAACTAGAAGTTCATCTAGCACTAAGTAACCATAGAATCCCTGTGGATCGATAATCTTAAATATTACTTCGATAGGCTGTGCACTTGCAGTTAAGATACCGCTAGACGCATAATTAGACACGTCTTTAGCCCATCAAGTTTTTGGCGCCGTTGCCGGGGATTCCTTAATTTAGTTACTAGTGCATTTAGGTAGCATTGTCTAGACTAAGGTATCAACTATTTAATTTAATTTAATCTCCGAGTGTATGCCAAGTACTCGCTCTAAAAGCGAAGACTTGCAACCTCTAATCCCTGAATCGGAACGCTTCTTACACGTAAGAAGACGTATATTCGATTACGAAAAAAGTTACAGTATTCCAGATCTTCAATTAGATCCGCCTAAACCAGTCGTAACATCAAAGGACGCAGAGATGGCTGAAGAACAGAATCATCCACTCAAGTATTACGCCAGTCCTTCGCAAGCTGAACCGCATTCAAGCATTGCCGCGCCGGCTATCAACCGAAACGATTTCGAACTAAAACCTTCGTTGATATCAGTCGTGCAACAAAATCAGTTCGCCGGAAATCCTACCGAGGATCCGAATCTTCATCTTTCGATCTTTGTGCAATATGCAGATACCGTAAAAGCCAATGGAGTTACCCAAGAAGCTATTAGACTACGTTTATTTCCTTTTTCGCTTCGAGACAGAGCAAGAGCTTGGCTTCAATCTCTGCCTTCGAACTCAGTAACGACGTGGGAGGAACTTAAGAGAGTTTTCTTGAACAGATATTTTCCACCTAGCAAGACAGCTATGCTGAGAGCTTAGATCAACAGATTTAAGCAAAGAGAAAGTGAATCATTATTCGAAGCTTGGGAACGCTATAAGGATCTGCTGAGACTTTGTCCACATCATGGATTAATAGAATGGATGGTCATCCATACCTTCTATAATGGACTCTTGTACAATACAATAATGACAATTGACGCTGCCGCAGGCGGTGCATTGATGGACAAAGAATATAATGATGCTTATGCACTTATTGAAAGTATGGCTCAAAATCATTACCTTTGGGGAAGCGAGAGAGTCGCAACTGAGAAACCAACAAAGGGAGGTATGTACGAAGTAAGTAGTATGGACCAAGTCAATGCGAAGTTTGACCAACTAAGCCAAAAGATCAACAACTTGGCCATAACACCAACAGCCACCGTGGCTGCAGTAACACCTAACTGCGAGTTATGTGGAGTTTCAGGACACGAAGTTTCTGATTGTCAACTATTGACAGGAACTCCCACTGATCAAGTGAATTATGCTCAAGGAAACCCTTACTCAAACACATATAACCCAGGTTGGAAGAATCATCCGAACTTCTCCTATAAGAATAACAATGCTTTATACGCACCAGGTCAAGCACCAGCTACATCACCAGGATATCAAAAGACTGCTCTTAATGTCCCTAGGAAATCGAACCTTGAGTTGATGATGGAGAACTTTATAGCCAACCAATCTCAAACGAACAAGGACTTCTTAAACCAAAACATTCACACTAATGAGCAGATTAAATAATTAGTGAGCAAAGTAGATGCATTAGCTACACATAACAAAATGCTGGAAACTCAGATTTCACAAGTAGCTCAACAGCAAGCACCTACTGCTGCACCAGCTGGAGTATTCCCTGGACAACCTCAACCTAATCCGAAAGGACATGCTAACGCTGTGATATTAAGAAGTGGCAAGGAACTTGACGGACCTACCGATCCAAGACTTGACAATCCAGCCATGTACCAAAAACCGGATAAACCGACTGAAGTGGTGAATGATCCAGAAGAAAAGGAAGATGACAATCAAGAGGTAGTGGAGAAAGAACAACCTTATGTGCCTCCACCACCCTATAAACCACCAATTCCGTACCCTCAAAGATTAATAAATTCCAAGACGACGGGTCAATTTAAGAAATTTGTCGAACTTCTGAAACAGTTGAATATTACTATTCCGTTTACAGAAGCAATTACCCAAATACCCTCGTATGCTAAGTTTTTAAAAGAAATCTTATCCAATAAGAAAAAGATAGAGGATAACGGAACAGTCACACTTACTGCCGAGTGTAGCGCCATAATTCAGAATAAAATGCCTCCTAAGCTAAAAGATCCAGGAAGTTTCTCTATACCCTGTGTAATAGGAAAATTCGTCATTGACAAAGCTCTATGCGATTTAGGAGCCATTATCAGTGTTATGCCCTTAACGATTTGCAAAAGGCTAGACATGGGAGATCTAAGACCAACTAAAATGTCTGTTCAACTAGCCGATCGCTCTGTTAAATATCCTGTAGGCATACTAGAAAACGTCCCAGTACGTATAGGACAATTCTACATCCCTACTGATTTTATAATCATGGACATCTCTGAGGACTCCACTACACCTATCATACTAGGAAGACCATTCTTAGCTACCGCCGGAGCTATAATAGATGTAAAAAGAGGAAAGCTAACCTTTGAAGTGGGTGAAGAGAAAGTTGAATTTATTCTAACACAATTCTTACAATCACCAGCTATAGAGGATACATGCTATCTATTGGACGTAATTGACGAATGTGTAAGAGAAATGGAACTAAAAGAGACCACTTATTCTGAAATAATGAAAATTCAAATCCCTCCGATTTTCGAAGATGATAATTGGCGTAAACCGTATCAGGATGATAGTCTAAGCGAAAGTTTAGCACTTACACCGGATCCTATGCCAAGTAAAGATAAACCTACATTAGGATTGAAAACTTTACCTCATAACCTAAGGTACGAATTCTTAGACGTTGAATGTAAAAGACCAGTTATAATAAATTCCAGTTTAGGAACTATAGAAACAAAGAAACTTTTAGATGTTTTGAAGAAATATCCAACTGCATTAGGATATAACATATCTGATCTCAAAGGAATATGTCCTTCAGTGTGTATGCATCGTATTCTGCTAGAAGAAGATTGCAGAACCTCCAGAGAATCTCAAAGAAGAATTAACCCAACCCTTAGCACTGTAGTAAAAGAAGAAGTTAAAAAATTACTAGATGCCGGAATAATATATCCAATCTCTGATAGTGAATGGGTTAGTCCAATACATGTAATGCCAAAGAAAGGAGATATCACTGTTGTGAAAAACGCTCAAGGCGAATCGATATCGCAAAGAGTAGTGACGGGATATAGAGTATGCATAGATTATCGTAAACTAAACAAAGCCACTCGAAAAGATCATTTCCCACTACCTTTTATAGATCAAATGTTAGAACGATTAGCCAAGCATTCTTACTTCTGTTATCTTGACGGTTACTCAGGATTTTTCCAAATCCCTATCCATCCAGATGATCAAGAGAAGACTACATTCACATGCCCTTATGGAACGTTCGCTTATAGACGAATGCCCTTTGGATTATGCAACGCTCCTGCAACCTTTCAAAGATGTATGATGTCAATCTTCGCAGATTTTATAGACAACATCATGGAAGTGTTCATGGACGACTTCTCTGTATGCGGGCAAAGTTTCGAAGGATGTTTATCGAACTTAGAAATGGTATTAGAAAGATGTGTAAAAGTAAACCTCGTGCTTAACTGGGAGAAATGTCATTTTATGGTCAATGAAGGAATCGTATTAGGTCATGTAATATCCGACAAGGGAATTGAAGTTGATAAAGCTAAGATTGAAGTAATAAAAGATCTTCAACCCCCTAAAACCGTTCGAGAAATACGAAGCTTTTTAGGACACGCCGGTTTTTACCGACGATTCATCAAAGATTTCTCGAAAATTACTAAACCTCTTACTGGTTTATTAATGAAAGACGCTGAGTTCATATTCAATGAAGATTGTCTTAAAGCATTCGAAACTCTAAAAACAGCCCTCATCACCGCACCAATCATGCAACCCCCTGACTGGAGATTACCTTTTGAAATCATGTGCGATGCGAGTGACTATGCTGTAGGCGCAGTTCTAGGCCAGAGGAAGGAAAAGAAACTTCATGCGATTTACTATGCCAGTAGAACCTTAGATTCTGCCCAGATGAACTACGCCACTACCGAAAAAGAATTGTTAGCAGTTGTCTTTGCGCTTGACAAATTCCGTTCTTACCTAGTTGGAGCGAAAATAATCATTTACACAGACCATGCTGCTATCCGATATTTATTAACTAAGAAAGATGCTAAACCAAGACTCTTAAGATGGATTTTACTCTTACAAGAGTTTGATCTAGAAATAAAAGATAAGAAAGGTACTGAGAACGTCGTAGCGGACCATTTATCTAGAATAGAAGGTATTAAACCCGAACAAGTGCCGATTAACGATGATTTTCCGTATGAACAGCTGATAGCACAATTAGGAAGCGACCTAGCTCAGTTAGATATAAATGAACCAGAATCCGTGGAAACAATCCAGACAACTGTAGGACTGCCATGGTACGCTGACATTGTCAACTACCTAGCCGCAGGAGCTCTTCCACCCGATCTAACCTATCAGCAGAAAAAGAAATTCTTTCATAATCTGAAACATTACTATTGGGATGAACCATTATTGTTCAAAAGAGGACCAGATGGAATCTTTCGCCGATGTATTCCCGAAGAAGAAATAGAGGATGTCATTGCTCAATGCCATTCATCTCCTTATGGTGGACATGCAAGCACTTCCAAAACTTGTGCAAAAATCTTGCAAGACGGTTTATTCTGGCCTAATCTATGGAAGGATGTCCACATCGCTGTTATAAATTGCGATCGGTGTCAACGCACCGGCAATATTTCAAGAAGAGATGAAATGCCTCAAAAAGGAATATTAGAAGTAGAAATCTTTGACGTCTGGGGAATAGATTTCATGGGACCATTCCCATCATCTTTCGGTAATAATTACATACTCGTAGCTGTTGATTATGTTTCGAAATGGATTGAAGCCATAGCTTCTCCTACAAACGATACACGAGTAGTAATAAAGCTTTTCAAAAATATAATCTTTCCCAGATTTGGTGTGCCTAGACTCGTCATAAGTGACGGTGGCTCGCACTTCATCTCGAAAATATTTGACAAATTACTATCTAAGTATGGAGTAAGACACCGTGTGGCTACACCATATCATCCACAAACAAGTGGACAAGTCGAAATCTCAAACAGAGAAATTAAACAAATCTTAGAAAAGACTGTCGCCATATCTCGGAAAGATTGGTCATCTAAACTTAATGAAGCTTTATGGGCTTATAGGACCGCTTACAAGACACCCATAGGTACTACACCTTTCAAACTAGTTTATGGAAAATCTTGTCACCTCCCAGTAGAACTAGAACACAAAGCTTATTGGGCGATTAGAACTCTCAATATAAACTATAATGCTGCAGGAGAAAAGCGAATCCTAGACATTAACGAATTAGAAGAATTAAGGTTAGATGCTTATGAGAATGCTAAGATATATAAAGAAAGAACTAAGCGATGGCATGATAAACGCCTATCTAGGAAAGAATTTAGTGTGGGAGACGTTGTACTCCTCTTCAATTCAAGACTTAGGCTCTTTCCTGGAAAATTAAAATCTAGATGGTCAGGACCCTTTGAAATAATTAAAGTATTCCCGAGTGGAGCAATAGAAATTAAGGGTAGGAATAGTGAACCATTCATAGTAAACGGACAACGTTTAAAACATTATCATAAAGTTGAAAATAGAGATTATGCGAATAATCTAAAGCTTTTAGAGTTGTCCACTGATTCCCCTGATTAATCTAAACCTAAGCATTACGTCAGGCTTTTGACGATAAAAACAACGCTTAGTGGGAGGCAACCCATTTACTTATCTAATTATTTATATTATTCTCTTTATCATTTTATTATTTATCGTTTTACTATTTGTTTATTTGTTTTGTCATTTTATAGTTTTACTTTATATTACTATTATTGCCATTACATTATGCATTTCATTTTCTTATTTTTATCTTAAATCACTTTTTACAGATTTTCTAAAGTCTTTTCCACTTTCCTTCTTCCCCTGATTTGTTTCCTCCATATTTGCACTGACCATGGCTAACCAACCAATTAACCATATGGAAACCAAATTTAGAGGTAGGAACCAAAGAATGAAATTTGAAGAGTTATCACAGAGGCAAATGGATTTGACCCTGTACCCGGATGATCGGACTATGGAAACCTTAGGTATACATGATAGCATCATGTACTTGTTTAACCGACTCGGATGGGAGAATGCATTGATCCAACATAAGTTTGTGACTTACCGCGAGCTCACTCTTGAGTTCCTTAGCTCCTTAATTTACCTACCTGAGCGCGGTTTTGGATTTAGGAAAGGATTTATTAGTTTCCGCCTATTTGGAATAGAATATGACTTTAACCATAAAGAACTAGCTGACTTGTTAGGATTCCCTAGTGGACCATTTGCTTTCACTACCACACAGGTAGAATTGATAGATATTGAGCTAGATTTCTTTTGGGGAACTTTAACCGGAAACTACCACCCTGAACCAAATAGCATGAATAATGATGAGATCCATAACCCTGCTCTCCGTTACTTCCATAAAATCCTTGCCCACACCTTCTTTGGAAAAGAAGAAAACATTACCGGAGTTTCTAAAGATGAAATATTTATTATGTCATGTTTCACTAATGGACAACCTGTTAATGGTGTACCTTTCATGATGCAAACCTTCACCCGTATCCAAGAAGAACCTGAATTACCTATATTAGTAGGAGGTCTTGTAACCATGATTGCTGATGCTTTAGGACTTAGGTACCAATTGCACAGGTGAAACCGTTTAGGTAACATCCGTCCTATGGATCTTAACTTCTGCTTTAATAGACATATCATAAGGAATTTAGGACATCCACCTTTTGAGTACCTAATCCGGAACGAGGTAGTAACCCTGTTTACATTGCCTAACCATGCTAGAGTAAGTGTTCACAATAAGGATAACTGGCTTTATGAGTTAAACCCACCTGATTATCCACCCACTCCTGAAACACCTCAGTCTTACAAGATAAAAGATGATACAATGACCGATGTCGAAACTGACCCTGAGACGCCTCCTGGTTACCATGACATTGACCACACTGAAGAAGTTTATGAAACCCCTGAAGTGAATCAAGGAGATTATGCTAACAACTTGAAAAACATCATGAACACTCTCAATGCTTACCAAACTGACATTAACTTATTTAAAGAAGACATTAAGAGCATGTGATTGGATATTATAGGGTTGACTGACATAACCTGCGAACAATTCTATCACTTGAACTCCGCCATCGAAGACTTGAAGAAACGCTTTTGATAATGTTATAAGTGATTTAGTTTATTTTTCCCATTGTTTTCGTTTCTAGTTAGATTTATTTTTCGCAACAATTTCTTACCGCAAATTTCCGTTTATGTAACTTCATTTTCAATTACTTTATGCAATGCATCTTTAATTCCAAAATTTCTCCATTTTTAGCAATTTATGTATTTTTCATTCTATGTACTGTTATGCTTGCATTTATTCATTATATATACAAATCTCTCATGCCTTGCAAGTTATTGAAGTACTGTGTTGAAACTATATACTATATGGTGTTTATAATTTAATATGAGTGTTAGTGAAGAAAATACATTATTATAAAATATGTGAAATAAGTGAGAAAGTGTTTTCTGGAAATTATTCTAAGAAGCAAGCCCTCACGGTCGTCACTGCCCCATAACGATCGTGACGCGCTCATTTTGAGTGTCACGGCCGTCGTACCCCTGTCACGACCGTGACTACCCATATACCAGGAATCGTGAGAAACAGAACTGTTTCTCTTCGTGCCTCTTCTTCTTCTTCTCCATAACTTCCTAAAAAACTACCCATCTTCTCCATAACCTCCGTAACCCCCCATTTACCATCTTTAAACTCATTAACCACCCATTATCACACCCTACTACATTCTCACTCTCCATTATTTATCCCGAATTCATATTTCTTTCATTTTACCAATTTTTTCACAAAAACTTCAAAAATCTTCATTCTTCACTCTAAGCTCTTGCATGCAATGGATACTATTACTTTTAGAGAAGGTGATGCTGGAGAAACTCAGAGAGAACGATTTCTCCGATTCCAAAACCGCGGTGTGCAACCTACACGTTACATCGACACTGTGTGTTTGAGGGAACTCGGAATGCTTGCCAGTGTTACGAACCTGCTTCAAAAAGTCGGGCTCTGGGACCTTTGCAGTCAACCTCAGCCAACCTTCGAACTTCTGACACTGGAGTTCTTAAGCTCATTCAGTTACATCACCGGTACCGGTTCTCTGAGTCAGCTCACCGGTTTCGCAAAATTCAGATTGCATGGCCAAGAGTTCAACCTTTCGCAAGACAGGATCGCCGAGTTATTAGGCTTCGATCACGGAACTGAAGCTCACCGTCGCGTGCCCGATAATTTTATGGAACAAGCTTTCACTCTATGGCACGACTTAACCAACACCCGTGCATCAGCCTTCCAAAGCCTAAACGCTACGCACATTCACAATCCGGCCATCCGCTATTTCCACCGAGTAATTTGCTACACCATCTTCGCTCGAGAAAGCAACCATAAGCTCAACTCCAAGGAGCTTCTATTCTTGCATTGTGCTCTTAATGACGAGTCGATCAACGCTGCCCCATTCATGCTTTATCACATCCAGGCTATTGCACACAGAGGCTCCACCCCGTTCTTCATAGGCGGCATTGTCACCACCCTCGCCATTCAGTTGGGGCTTGGTGACTTGGTCGCAAATCAGCCTCACCTAGCCGCAGAATTCCTCACCAAGAGTTATTGCAGGTCCGCTCACCTGATTGCGCAGCGAGAGGATGGCAGGTATAGCCCTGTTGTCCAAGGCACCATATTTCACCATATCATTCTGTCGTCCCGCGACCGCATCGACCCATCCAGCCGAGCCAACTGGCTCTTTGTTCTACCTGATGCTGCTGACCACGCTCCTATCCATGATCAGGCAGATCTCCCTGCGGATGAGATGCAGGACGCTATGGATGCAGCTGAGCCTGTCCAGGATATACCAGAGACATCTACTCGACAACCTCCTGCACAGGACTTCACTCTTGAGGATGTCCTCCGTGCGATTCATCAGCAGAACCAGATGAACGCCGCACTGGAGCGACGACATAAGGAGCAGTACGATGCTTTACTCGACACTATTGCAGCAAACCAGGCAGCTACTAATGAGAGGTTCAACGAGATTTTCAGCGAGTTAGACGCCTTGCGTATCGACATCACTGGGACCACCAGCACCGGTTCTGATCCTGAAGCGACTCCTTCCAGACGCCGCTCCCGCACCAGAAGCCGACCCCGCGGTCCTCAGCAGCCATAGTTCTAGTTTTTCTTATGTTTGTTTTTCGTTCTTGTCGTTTGTACTGTACTTTTACCGTATTTATATCACAACATTGAGGACAATGTCTGATATAGTGTGGGAGAGGTACCTTTCATTTCCGCATTTTTCCTTTTCGCATTTTTCCATTTCGTTGTATTTTCAATTCCGTTGTATTTCCTTTTAGTAAGTTAACGAAGCGTGCAAAATCTTTATGATATTTTCTTTAGTTTCAAACTTTCCCGTTTATTTAGCCATAACCGAATTTTTTTTAATTATTCGCATTACCCGACTTACCTACGAAATCGTAAATAGGAAGCTGAGAACGATTAAACAAGACCAATACAATCTTGACAACTTTGACTTCCTACTTAAGCGATTCCATCTCCGATTACCATTACGAGTACACTTCTAGTTTCAGTTCAAAAGTAACCCCGAGTAGTTTATACTAGCAGTCAGCACCGTCTGAACACAAACCACGTGGGGAGCCGATGAATATAAGCGTTTGATGCCTAATCAATAATGATCCTTCATATCTCGATGCAAAATGAAAAGAAATTGCACCAAAGTACACGGTCGCATATAAGAAACGAGAAATATGAGAAGGAGTCCATTGCGGGTTGGTTCAGAGGTACTGGTTCTGAACTCGGTAGGGCGTGCTACGGCTCGATCCCCCACAACCTCCAAATCGGATACAAAATGTAGGGTTACCACACTCGTGTACCAGACCCCGTGCTTAAAAAGGATCAAAGTCGCTAACCGGCTACTCCACTACGTGCGTGCTAAGGCAAAGGGCTTAATGTGATTGCGCTAGAATGAAACCGGGCGAAATAAGATCGAAAAACTTTAGGTGAAATCGTAAAGTAATTGCCGATTGGCTCATTTAACGGGAAGTCGACGACATAGCTTGTTGCTTGTGTCATTAGTGTATCGGTAGTGTTCTATCAAAGTATCGGATTATCCGACAAAGCGATCCCTCGTATGATTTGTTATGAGTATGCGTGAATAACATCTTGTCCGCCGATTTTCAACCGACTATTTGCTTGAGGACAAGCAAAGGTTTAAGTTTGGGGAAGTTTGATAACGAGAAAACGTATCGATTATATTGCTAGGTTTCATTAACGTTTTATCGAATAATCATCGTTTTAACACTCGATTTCTCGAGTTTTTCTTACCATTTTGCAGGTACATTATTATATGGAGCTAAATCATGAATTAAGAGAAAAAGGAACAAAATCAATCATAAAATGATGAAGAAATGAAGCTTCCTGCAAAACTGCATATTTTGCAGCAGTCACGACCGTTACAAGGGTGTCACGACCGTGACACCCCAAAAGGAAGCATCACGACCGTAAGAGAAGCATCACGACCGTGACACTTAAAAACTGCAGGACACGAACGTAAAAGCATTATCACGACCGTGACAAGGATTATTTTAGGTTTTTGACTTAGACTTCGTCAAAGGCATTACGTGAAGAATTTGTTTCCTACTTTGTTGCCACGTTCCTGCATTCTCTCCACAAATTCAGCAAGGCCCAAACAACAAAGGTCCAAAAATCCAGCCCATTTAGAGTTCTATAAATAGTACAAGTTCTATGAACAATGGACAGAGCATTTTTCTATTCAAATTCCTGCGGAAGCTCTGCCGAACTGTTTTTACGACCCTTTTCTTATTTCTGCATTATTTTCTGTTTCGTTCTTATTGTATCCAAACCCGCCGTATAACAATTTCCAACATCAGGAAATTGTTATACATTTATATTTTTTCTAAACCTTCAGCCTTTGTTATTTTTGATTTCGCCAACTCCGAGCTTTCCGGTCTGTGGAAGAAGGAGTCTGCTCTGATATTGTTAACCAGGTTTTTCATTATATTGCAATTTAATTATTTATAATGTTTATTTATTTTCCTGCCATGAGTATTTTATTATTTAATTTTCTGTCTCTGTCTGGTTCAACATCGATGAGTAGCTAAATACCTTAGGGCGGTATGTAGTTAGAACAAACTTAACCGGTAAAATATAACCATAGGCTAAAAATAATTAATCACTTAACATTCTGGCTGATACTTTTTAATTAAATCGACCTTTTCGTTACGAGAGTAAGAAAAGAGTATTAGGTTAGGTCAAGACCACGAGAGTGTGAGATTTTAACCAGATAGCTAAAGTTAGGCATTTAAATTAAACACAGCGAGAGCGCTTTAAGATAAATTAGAATTACTTTGTTTCCAAAAATTACCTCTAAACACTTATGGGCTAGCGAGAGCAGGCATAGGGCTTTAGGGATAAGATCTGATATAAGACCACGAGAGTGTGAGTTGAGGGTATTTAAACTAGTAACCTCTACCGAATAGATTAAGTAAACATCTTTATAAGCCTAGGTTAGATTGACCCACCTAAGTTAGTATAATTACATACCGACCGCCTTAGTATTATTTAATTAAAACTTAAATTTAGTTCCGCCTTTAATAGTCTTAAAAAAAATCAACAAAAAATCGTGACAACCATTCGCCTTAGCTAAACTAGAAGTTCATCTAGCACTAAGTAACCATAGAATCCCTGTGGATCGATAATCTTAAATATTACTTCGATAGGTTGTGCACTTGCAGTTAAGATACCGCTAGACGCATAATTAGACACGTCTTTAGCCCATCAAAGACCGTGGAAAAGCTTCACTCTAAGGTATGAGGAGTATTTCTTTCCAATGTTCTTGATGTAGAGTTTAGGAATTGGGAGTAATTGGGGTTTTGAGGAAAACCTAGGAATTGATGAGTAGAAATTAAGGAATCATTGATGATTTGTTGTGCATTGTATGTTGTAAATGATGTTTGTGTGTAGTTATAGTTTTTTTTACTGAATTGGTGATTAAAATAATGAAAAAGTGTATTTTAGGGTGAAAAGTCGTAGCAGAATTTGCTGTCATCGCAGACTGAAAATTTTGAGTTTCGCCTAGCTCGCTTAGCAAGCAACAAAAACTAGGATTTTCCCCCAACCCGAGAGGAGGCCGCTTAGCGAGCGATGAGGTCACTTAGCGAGCCCTGGAAGTGAAAAATTAATGTTTTAATTTCAGAAAATTGTCTAATAAAGTGTAGATAGGATGTATTGATGCTGTGATGTATTATACTTGTTGCCACGATTGTTGTTGATGTTTTTTTAGCGATTATTTTATGAATGCAATGATGATAAAATGTAGGTTATTATATGATACTTGTTTACATGAATGTCGATGCAAATGTTGAATTATGTTGATAATATTGTATTATTGTATCGTTGCATTCATGGCATACCTATGTTGTTAGAAGCTTCGATCCCATAGTATGGATCAGGGTTATGTTGATTATGTTGTGCTCCATTGTGGAGGGTAGATGGCCTAATGTCCATCACATGTTGAAATCGTTACCACATGTATTTATGAAGTTGCATTTCATTCTTGGTGGCATAACATGATGCATATATGTTGAATATATGTTTGATGATGTTTTATGATGTGATGATTGAAGTTTATGATGTATTGTTATATGACGCAATGTTTCATGATTATCTTTACTCTTGTCAATTATATTGATTCGTGATTACTCACCCTGCCTGCCTTTGGTGATGGTATATTATGTACCCCTGCAGGCACTCAAGAATAAGCTTGGTGCGTGGACGTAGCTTGGAGCATTATGTCTTTTGTCGTTTATAGAGTTTAGGGTGGTGTCTTGCTTTGTGTCATGTAACATCGGGATGAGAACATTTGAGAATTTGTTGTGTTCGTTTGTTTTACTTTGAGTCAAGGTTAGATTAAATTAAATTTGAATTTTCATATTTTAGTTAATTAAGTTGATGACTTGTTATCCGATGTGTAGTAATGATGAATGCATGTTGTAACCCGTGTTATGGGACATGACAAAGTGAAGATATAAATTGATGTTTGTTAAAGTATAAATGTGATACCCTTTTGTTGAATACTTTGATTTTATTGAATAATTATGTATTATTTTGATATGGGGTAAAAAGGTGTTACATTAGTGGTATCCGAGCCTGGTTGGTCTGTCTGGCCATGTGTCGTTGTTGTCGGTCTATTGTCAGTCGTTGCTTGTTAACGATTATTTATTTTCTAATGTTGTGAGTGTTGTGCAGAATGGATAGATATAACACGCGTGCTCTTGCTTAAGTTGTTGCAGCAGTTGCTGAGGTTACGACTCGAAACAACAAACAATATAAGTTTTGTGCTTTGGAGAAGTTTCAGAGTAATAGTTCGCTGTTTTTTGAAGGAGATCATAACTTGCAGAGTACGCAGAAGTGGCTCAAGGCGATTGAGAAGACTTTCAGAGTGATGGCATGTACAGATGTGCAGAAGGTACAATTTGGTCCCCACATGTTGTCTGAGGAGGTTGAACACTGGTGGGATAATACACGTCAACGTTTGGAGGATGCCGATACTATGGTGACTTCGGCAGTGTTCAGGAGGGAGTTTCTGGGAAAGCATTTTCGTGAAGATGCTCGTGCTAAGATGGAGGTGGAGTTCCTTGAGTTGAAGCAAGGAAACCTGACGATGGTAGAGTATGCTGCTAAGTTCGAGAGGCTAGTGAAGTATTGTCCTTGCTACAATCGTGTTGATGCTGAACTTTCTATGTGTCTCAAGTTTGAGAATGGACTGAGACCAGAGATTAAACAAGGGATTAGATGTCAGCAGATCCGTAGGTATGCTGAGTTGGTGGACAAAAACAAGATTTATGATGAAGAGAGTCAAGCTCGATCTACTCACTATAAGCAAATGAGTAAGAAGAAAGAGAAAGGCCAGTTTCGAGGAAAACCTTATGTGAAGTTGAATTTGTATTGGATTTATTACCTGGTACAAGTTCTGTGTCTATGGCTCCGTATAGGATGTCTGCTTTGGAATTGAGTGAGTTGAAGAAGCAACTAGAAGAATTGTTGGAAAAGAAGTTTGTTCGACCTAGTGTTTCTCCATGGGGTGCTCCTATGTTTTTGGTCAAGAAGAAAAATGGTAGTATGAGGTTGTGTGTTGACTGTTGGCAGTTGAACAAGGTTACTATCAGGAATAAGTATCCACTTCCGAGGATCGATGACTTGATGGATCAGTTAGTGGGAGCTTGTCTGTTCAACAAAATTGATTTAATATCTGGTTACCATCAGATTCGTGTTAAGTCTGATGATATTCCGAAGACAGATTTCAGGACGAGATATGGTCATTATGAGTACACGATAATGTTGTTTGGTGTATCCAATGCACCCGGTGTGTTCATGGAGTACATTAATCAAATCTTCCATGAATACTTGGATAAATTTGTGATAATTTTTATTGATGATATCCTGATTTATTCCAAGACAGAAAAGGAACATGCAGGGCATTTCTTTATGAACAAGAAAGGTTCTTGCGAATCAATTAACAAAGAAAATAAGAAATATGAAGTAGAAAAGAATTAGGGTTCTAAGAGAATTTGAAGAGAAAGTTTTGCTACCCACAAACTGTGAGATTTTTCTTTCTATTCACTTTCAACAACAAATCGTGAATTAAAATATGTTGGAATTATATGATTACAAGAGGGATACTCCCTATTTATAGAAATAGGTTTACTATCACCTCAAGCCAAAAACCCAAAACTATTAAAACTCAAAATATCTATTTTGGAACTAAATCAAATCTAGTTTTAAAACTAAATAAAATCTAATCTAAATCAAATATTACATAATGAATTATACTTTCAACAAGAATTTCAACAATAAAATTCTAGTGAAAAAAAATCTTACGCTCAATGTATTTTTTTACCAAGAAATTAATATTAAATATTATTATTTTTAAAAAATTAATTTTAAGAATAATTAACTTTTAATATTTAAAATAAACTTTAATGTAAAAAGTTAATTTGGAGAAAATATCAATGAAAACTTCTAACATAACCAACCTATCATAAAACCATATCATATTTTGGTTCAATTCGGTAATTTTTGGTTCGGTTAACGGTTCAATTCGGTTATTGAAATGTTTGATTAAATATGGTTCGGTTCATAAACTAAAGATAATGGTTCGGTTTTTTAACACTGGTTCGGTTCTGTGGTTCAGTACATTTTTATGGATTTTTTTAACAGAACTAGTTAAAACTTAAATTGGGGGTCTGTTGCAAAATATGAACTAGAAGACGATGATGAAGATGGTACGATGAAAGTTGCACAAAATAAATTTCAAAGTGTATGTTTACACTAAGCTTTAGGTTCGATTCGTCCCCACCAATTTAGACAAATTGGATGCAAATGAGTTAACTGGTGAATCCCCTTCAGGATACTTTGGAAACCTTCACATGAATCGTATATTCACATTAAGCATATCGATCAACGATATTTTACAGAATAAATTTCTCTCATTTATTCTTGTGCACTAGAAAAATAAAAGAAAGACTTATATATGATTTTTGGCACTTGAAATAAGTGATTTTTGTTTGTGTATTTTATGCCTAACAAATATCTCTATTTATAGAAAAACTTATATCAGTTGGTGAAGAGAAACGACTTTTCAATTGTTTCAACGTGACCATTCGCGAACCATTGTATATCAATAACAACAAAATTTTTTACGAAAAGTTATATTGGTATGGTGGTTGCACCTTATGACCACGCACCCAATCATCTCTGTTTCCTTCTTTATGGCAACTATCTACTAGTAAGGAGGGGACTGTTTCTCAGTTTGGTTGTTGGATTAATAATTCTTGGTGTTGGAAATTAGAGTTCCGTATTTTAGGAAATCTACCTACTACGGACCATGCTTCAATGTCTAATGGGTTACCTTCTGGCTCCCAAAGTCCTGCTACTGTTGTTTTCTTTTTCCCGTCTGGTGGTTTCGGCCTGCACGAGGATGATATGCAGTGGCGTCAAAGTCTGGACGCCATTTCCGATCATGTTTTAAAAGCAAATCTGGAGGAGTTATTCATTATGCTTGGTGACGTTTCTTTTCGTCGAGAGGAAGTAGATTGTATTATGTGGCCTTTTGATAAATCTCGCGAATATTCAGTCAGTTCTGGTTACAATTGGTTATCGGAGGAAGTTTTAGAGGAGATAGAAGTTAATCCAATGGCTGAAGCTTTTCCTCTAATTTGAAAGTCTGATGCACCGCTTAAAATAATTGTTTTGGGATGGAGGTACTTCACAATAGACTTCCGACTAGGGATAATCTTTGGTTGCGGCGTATTATCACTAATAATCACGACTTGGCTTGCCCATTCTATTTTTTTGGAGAACGAATCATTACAACATATTATGATTTTTTGTAGTAAAAGCCAATTAGTTTGGAAAAGGGTATATTCTTGGTTGGGAATTAATATTGCTCACCCGGTAAACCTTATTGATCACTTATTTAGGTGGATAGATGCATTATCATCGTTGAAGATAAATTGTAATAAAGCGTTGGCTCTTTGGTTGATATCTTTGTGGAGTTTGTGGAGGAGTAGGAATGACATAATGTTTAATGACAAATTCTGGGAAGATCTTATTGTCGATAATATCATTGTCTGTTCTTGGTGGTGGTTAGAGAAGAATAGGAAGATAGGTTCCAAAACAATCATGTGTAATTATTAAGATTGGTTTAATTTTCCCGTTATATATGTTTCTTTAAATATTGTTGTTGGGTTTGAATTTTTATATTTGAATTTGGATACCCTAATATCCGAAATTGATTTTGCTTACTAAAACCAATCATAGGGTTTTTAATATGTCTAATCCATCTGCTAAAATCAATACATAACTGTTCTTCTACTAACTAATTTTACATGTTTGTCACAATATTTACCCGAATCAATAACAACATAGCAACACATTACAACACATAAAGTTTGTTAGATTTTTGATAATCCTTTATTGACAAATAATTCAGTTAACAAAATCTTTCTGTCAATGTACGATTTCATATTTCATATGTATTAAAGAAAAATTCCAGCTAAGATAACATTGTTTATTATCTAAAAATAGTTTTTATGTTCTCTAAAATTTATATGATAAAGTAAACAAACACATAATCATTAACATCATTCACCAAATAGTTTCAAGATCAATCATATTGATATTATCATATGTATTGTTAAGTATCTTAAAATTAAATCAGCGTACATTGTTTGAACAAGTACGTGGATTTAATTGAATATGAAATATCAAGATCTTGCAATTGTTCACAACGGAATGGATGATGATTCAAAAGAAGAAGAGGAATTGGGTACCAACATAGTAATCATTGGTGTCTCAATGTTACTTCTTGCATTGGTAAGCATTGCTGTTTTTTCCAACCTAAGTGGTGGTGCCAAAGAAGAAGAAAACTTTAAGAGCGTTAACACTATCTGTGCAAAAACAGAATCACCAGAAACTTGTTTGCATGTCTTAAAACATACAGCCGAAAGAGCTCCGGCTTTGGATTATATTAAGGCGGCTATTAACGCAACTCTTGAAGAACTAATGATTGTTAAGATACCAAAACCTGATTCTGAAATATTCTTAACTACTCTGCAGATTGAATCGTATAGAGATTGTTTGGAACTGTTGAATATGGGAAAAGATGAGCTCGAACGATTGTATCTGAAGGCCAATTCGTGTATGGAATCGAAAGAAATTATCAATACTCTAAGTGCTGTCATATCGTATCAACAAACTTGTTCTATTGAGTTGTCGAGAACTCATAATTTTGATATTTTGGGATATTCCTTGAATTTACCTATTATTCTTACAAGGATTGCATTGGCGATTGTTGATAATTTCTTCGAGAAACCGGTTTCCGAGGAAGGATTTAAGAAAATGCTCACGAGAGAAAATCTTCAAGTTATGAAACATGATGATGAGGATAAAAGAATAATTGTTGCTCAAGATGGTCGCGGCCATTTTACAACGATAACCGAATCACTCAATACTTGCGCGCGAAATAAAGAATCTTCATGTGTTATTTATGTGATGAAAGGTGTATATGAAGAGAGAGTTGTGATACCAAAGAATTTAGAACATGTGTTCATGTATGGAGATGGCCCTGAGCACACCGTTGTCACCGGAATCAACACGAGAAGCTTGAAGATTGTTACAACGCCTTTTCGTTCGGCTAGTTTTAGTAACTAATTAACTTATCCTATTCAACATTAATTCAAACTATATGAAATTTTCTAAATGTTTAATCTTGATTTTGAATTTCTGTGAAATGCAGCGGTGAAAGGGAAGGGATTCATTTGCAAAGATATGAGATTCATTGCACCTGCTCATATAGCAGGTGCACCTGCACTTCTTGTATTTGGTGATCATGCAGCATTCTTCAACTGCAAAATCGAAGGCAAAGAAGGAAGTTTATACGCGGTAGCGCATCGTCAATTCTATGGAAACTGCGAAATTCATGGAAGTGTAGACATTATAAAAGGCGACTCGGCGACTATGATTCAAAACTCGCGAATCTTAGTGATGCCTCAAAATTCTTCTATTGTTCCAAGGAAAAAAGTGGTGAGTTTTCAATCAAGAGTAGACAAACATGAAAGAACTGGTTTTGTGATGCAAAACTGCACTATTATTGCCGAAGAAGGCGAAACCGAAGATGACAATAATAGTCTTGTTGGTTCGACGTGTTTGGGGATTCCGTGTAACGAATATTCGAGAACAGTCGTAATGGAATCGTTTCTCAGCGATGTGATTCGTCCGAGTGGTTGGTGTCAATGGAGTGATAGCTATGGAGTTGATACAGCAAGTTTTATAGAGTTTGGTAATAGGGGAATTGGTGCAAGAACTGCTAACAGGGTGCATTGGGAGAGTTATAGAGAAGTTTCTCAGAATCAGAAAAATGAAATGATGAAATTTACAGCTGATGAGTTTATTCAAGCAGATGAATGGTTGAAAAATACTGGTATTCCATATGAATCTGGACTTTTCCTTCATAAATAGATTATAATAGGATCATAGAAACACTCATTTTAATTTGTTTGTATATAATATATATTGATACTAGATTTAAAGATTTTAAAATGTGAATATATATTTAGCTCAGAAATTGAATGGTTCAAAAAGTAAATCCAGGAATATTTGTCCTGTCCTAATCAAATGATATTGAACATGCAATTTTCGATGCAGGTATCTGACACGATAAACATTGTTACTGTCAAAATCATATAAAAACGATGTCATAACAAAATGAAATATGAATAATTTTTAAACTGAGAATCAAAATATATTGTGCATGATTGATTTGATTCAATGTGAAAATGATATTACATTAACAAGAGAGTTATTTTCTGGTATTCTCATTTCTTGCATAATCTGAGTTTAACATATCTCATGATTGGTTTCTTGTCATGATGATCTACTTTGAATTTCAAACTAGTTGATAGAGAACCATCCAAGTATTTCTAAGATCCACTTGAGTGTAGACCAACAAAATGGTCCTAGATCAACCATAAATCTGCAAACAACATTCATATCATAGGCCAAACCATTTCATACATTATGCTACATACACCAACTGGATATGGAATGGTACTTATTATTATCATTTCCTCATATGTCTTAGTAGTAGCATATGTTAGATTATTAATCCATCAATAATATGGCTCTAGCAAATAAAATTTGGTTTTAATAAAAGATGTATAAATAACACGATTGTTTGAGTTTCATTGGATAATTAAGCCAATGAATTTTTTATTTTGAAATTTAAAATAAAATTTAAATTCATTTTCTCTCTCTTCATGGCTATTGAGACATGATCCATTTTCTTTCTAACAAAATAAAATAGTATCTTCATCATCAAAGATATACATAAATGAAAACGGAAGAGAGGAGAGAAGAATTGAAATAAAGAAATCAAGAACCAAACAAAAATCGTCATCGTAGATATGTTCGTGTTGAATCACTTAGATGAGGAAAGAATGATAGTATTAAAGAAAATATGGAGAATTTAATCTATATATACACGAGTATTTACTTGTATCCCAAGCACTACAAGAAAAACACAATTTTCCCACTTATTTTAATCCAAATGAAAAACACGTCACTAAATATTGTATTAGTGACGTGAATGTATAATCACTAAAAAAATAATAATATAAAATTAAAACGAATTATAACTGAGACCGGGAAGTTTAAAATTTAAAAAAAAAAATATAGTGACGTGAAAAACAGGTCTCTATAAATATTTCAAAAAATAAAAATCATTTGGGGGAAAAACTTTCGTTGATTAAATTAATAAAACTCTTTCACACATAGAAACCAGGACGCAAACTTCCCTCATGCAATACACGTGGGAATCGTTCCTAGAAATAAAACAAATTGAACCGTTACAACTTTATTGGCAAGCGCAATTTCCGACACGTCAGTTTCACACATGATATTCAAGTCGGAAACTTCCCTCCTGATATCCACGTGGGAAAACATCCTAGAAATAAAATAAATTTGACCGTTGAAAGCTTTATTGCATGCGTAAAATAATTAATTTCTGACATGCCTTGTTCACACATACTTTCCACGTCACTAACTTCCCTCCTTGCTACCACGTCGGAAATTGGTTGACCGTAGATTCCCAATGTTGCTTTATTGAAATGACAAGATTCTGACTGACATTAATGCTCACACTTGTTTTTCACGTCGGAACCTGTACGTATTCCCAGGTCAATTTAATTCACGCATTGCATTATTTATTGTTGTAAACATTTTAGTTTTCAAACTCAGTCTCTTTTCTTCAACCTCAACCTCATTTCTTCCATACCCATTTCACATTATCATCTTTTCTTCCTCCATTCCTTCACTCTCAACATTTTTTTTCTTCACACAGTAAGTTGTTTAGCATTTTCTTATACATATATATTTAATTTATTTGTTTGTTTCATGATTATAATATTATTTATTTATTTTTTTAAGATCAAAAATTTATAAAGTTTATCAAGTCAAGGCCGGTTGTTGATTGTTGCTTGTTGGTCTTCATTAAAGGTATGTATCAAAATTTATTAATTTTGTTTATTTATTATGATTTTTACTGATTATTAGTTGTTATTGTTTAAAATGTATGTATATTAGGTTTTGTTAGGGTAAAAAAATTATTTTGTTAGACTCAAGAAAAATTAAAAACTATTAGATTGTAAATATTTATTATATAGATTTTAAAAACATATAATATAATATTCTGAAAAATTAATTATTTTTATTTCGAAAAATTATTTTTATTTCGAAAAATTATTTTTATTTAAATATATATTATTAAAACAGAGTGTATATTATTATAGATTTTTAAATCTAATAAAAACAAAATTTATTATAGAATATATATTATTTTAGTTTTAGAATAGTGATGTGTATATTATTATAGTTTTGACCACGTCGGAAATGTTGAATAGTGAAGTGATTTTATATTTAGTGATTTGATAATCATGTGGAAAAATGATGTATTTCTTGTAGTGAAGTAATTAACATAACAAACTAAACCTAGATTATATCACAATATACTCCCTCATAATCCAAGTGGTTCACAACTAATCATATTCGATTTGAACTAGACCTAATTTCTTTCTCAAAAATAAGAATTTGTTGATCTTCAATCATTTAGTGAAAACAACAGTTATTTTTTCTTCACTCGAGCAATGTCTTACTTCAACTTCACATTGATTCACCTTCTCCGTTAGGAAGTGAAACATAATCTCAATGTGCTTACTACTTCCATGCATAACTGGATTTCATGTTAGCTTAATGGAGCCATAAGTGTTATTGTTGTTTCATTACTTGTATGACATGCATCATATTGGGCCTGTGTGTTGAAAGAGGCGAGCCATGAGTTTAGAAGTGGAGATATGGGATATTTCGGGGTTCATAAATGGGGGCCTGATTCGAATGAGAAACCATTGTTGAGTGAACGAGATTTGTAATAAACCTCTGATGTCCAAATATGTACGTCATGCAGAAAGTCGAGTTATAAGTCACATTACATGCATAAAGGCTATATGAATTAAATTATTATGCTATTGTGTAATTGAATGTGTCTTATTGATTCTGTGATTAAGCTACCCTTTCATTCTTTTACACCGTTAATATATTTGAGCGTTTTCTCACCCCTTTTTTTGTTTGTTTTATATTGATTTATACATTGTTGTACAGATACTCAAGAAGAGTAAATGTTGTTGTGAATTGGAAATGGTCTTTGAGATTTTCTTTGTTTATTTTATTGTTTATCGCTATTTAGTTGGTTTGATGATATGATATGTATTATCATGAATGGGAAGTTTTATTTGTTTTGTTTTAATCATTGGATCATGTTAATTTTATTGAGTATTTTAATTTGATGAGAATGAGATAATTGAAGTCTATGCTATTTATTTTGAATTTAGCTGCGAGTTTTGAAATTAATTGGAAAGCATGTGTGTTATGTTTGAGTAGCATCCTAAAAGGTTTGTTTATTCTTTAATTTATGAGTCAGGGTTTTAGGGTATTACATAAATTAGTAACATACTCGTGCCTTCATACGGGTATCCTTCGGTGACACGCATTTTGTTACAAAATGATATTTATAAAAAAAACTAACTATTTTGTTCCTAAGAAATTTTATGGGTTCAATTTTCAATAAAAAAAACTCATGTGTTCGCACGGGTTTTGATACGGAACGCGTATTTGTTTCAGATGTATATTTTTTAATAGAAAAATATTTAATATCCGTTAAAAAATAATAATTGAATGTATAACTAGAAAATATCTGATACCCGTGAAAAAATAATAATCGAATGTATAATTAGAAAAATATTTGATACCCGTAAAAAAATAATAATTGTCAATTTTATTTTTTGGGATCAATCATTTTAAACAAAACGTGTATAATGGAGATTGGTGAATAAAACCATAGCAGATCATTGTTATAATCATAAAGCTATAACGAGCATTGTCATAGTCATAGAGTCATAGCAGTAGTAGATTAACAACATGTATGCATGTTTTTGTCATAGAGTCATAGACAAGTGTTTAAATTTCAACTTGGATTTTCAACTTTTGGATTTTTTAACTTTGGTCTCATCTAACTTGTTTAATTTATTCGCTTATAACAGACCCTATTCCACCCATCTTTTATAACGGTTTGACAGATTGGTTTTAAACGGTGAATTCAGACGGGTATTTCAAGTTGTCAGACCAATTACAATTTTAAAACCAACAAATTTTACATTTTAAAAAAAAGTATATGAATTCTGAATAAACATGAAATATATTTTATATTTGGCCAGTGTATTCATGTTGGTCCACTGCTCTATTGATGAAATATATTAAGAACAATTACATATCAAATGTATATTGAAAATATCTCATAACCAAAAAATTCTACATCTTCTCATTAATAAAAATGAAATACAAATTATAACAATATTAATAAAAATATTTATATCCATTAGTTCTTCAACAAGTCAGCAACAAACCTGAAATTTGAAAATTAACATATGTAATAAGTAACATATAAAAATGATAAAATACTAAATTCACATTTTTCAAATGTTCTAGCAGTTTAAGTTTTTAAATCCTGTCATCAAATTCAATGTTCTATAGCAGTTTGTATTTTTACTCTCTTTTAACACATGAGTTATTTACAAATCCCACAAACAAAACATTGAGAGATTAACTTTTGTTGTTTTGTATACACATCTACTCACATGACATGAGATGTTTCAATTATATGTGTTGAAAAAAGTAGTAGGAGTTGAATTAATATTTGTTTGTAGAAGCAGATGAAGAAATTCTATAAGAAATTTAACTTCAATAAGAAGAGAAGACACAAGGCCACAAAAAAGAACCTAACTCTTACAATGGTTGTATTAATCAATATTTTTGAAGCATAAACTTTAATCAAATGGTATCTGATCGTACCTAAAGATCAAGATCCGATGTGGTCACGTCGAACGTGGATGAGCGCAGTTGATGATGGAGGAAAAAGGAGGGGGTGTACCTGCAAAGACCCTCCGATGCTAAAGTCAGAAAGTGAGCAACGAGTGAGCAAGTACAATATTTTTGGGTCAAGATTTGAATACCTGACTCTCTCAAATGAGAGGGTTTATATACTAGTCAAAGTGGGTGTTTATTGGCCCAAATTGTTGGGCGCGGATCACGGATCTCGCAATAATCGACGGTGGTTAGGAACTAGCCGTTAAGGCATGAAAGAACCTGTTCGACTTGCTCTAGGTCGGATGAATTTAATACCGAGCGAGGGACCCGTCGAGCAGTCGATCCTCAGGGCTCCGAGCATAGCTGGGTTATTGGGTCGTTGGGCCGCGAGATAGATATGGCTCAATTCTAAGGGTTAGGCCAGTCCGGAACAGGAGCCCCCCATGTCGTTGTTTTTGGTCAAGGAAGTGATGACTTAAAGGTAGCTCGATGCTCGGAAATATTGGCGAATGTCGGAGGATTGATCTTCCGAGCATTCTGCTCGTAGGTCGGTGCGGAGGAAGTGGAAACGAAAGGGTGACGTGTTTTGGGATTTGTGTCAATTTAATGCCCTGACGGCTAGTATAGGGTCTAGCGCGTAGGCTATTATTGCCTAGGGATAGGGGTCATGCTTCAGTTGCACGTGCCTTTTTCCTATAAATAGCAACGTTATTCCACTTTGGAACTTTTCGCTTCGTCTTCTACCTCCCTTCACTGCTCGTGTTTCTGTTTACCGTTATCCGCCGTCGATCACCGCAAACTATCGTCAACCACCGCGCTTCTCAAGACATTTTTCTACAATGGCGTCTCAAGGCCAAGGTTAGAACTTTATTTTGGCTTTTTTAGACTTAGTTTTTAAGAAGTAGTGATGCATGCGGCTTAGGTTTCGGTTTTACCGGTAGATTAGAGTAATGTATAGATTTTAGGTTTTAGTAGTAGCTGTATTTCTACCTACTCTGAACCCTGGTTCACGGTGGGCGGTGGTCTTGGTCGACGCTCGACTAAGGCTAGGGTTTTGCGACGAGCTCTCGTTCGTTGCGAACCACGTGTTTTAATGATTCCCCGCTGAGTGTTGACCGCCTGTCTCGGACGTTGATCGCTCGGGGGCTTTTTGTCGGGACCCTGTTTTCGGGTCGTTGCGCGCCCTTTCACTTGATAGGTAGTGGAAGGGTGGATTTGATATTCTGATTGAATTCACTGACGCCTTTCCTCTACTTTTCAGGTAAAAACGTGTTCGTCGATCCTTTCGACATATCCTCGGAGGGGAGTTCATCGGAGGATTCGGGCTCCTCGGCGACTGTCTCGTCTGGCTCTGAAAGTTCTTCGGGAGATTCAGAGGCGACCGAAGCGAATGACGTCGGGATAACATCTAGGGATGAGGTTGGTTCCCCTGAGGTTACACAAGAAGAAGAGAGGGTGATGGCGCCCGAGGAGTGGGTCGTCGAAGATTTGCTGGACAAGGTCTCGTCCGACGCCCGACCGCGTGCGGATCCTCTGCCAGTAGTGGGGGATTCCGATCACTGGAGAGTGACCTGCCTGGGCAACGATGACCGGATTTTCTCAGAGTTTGGCGGAAGAAAGTTTTCGATGTACGAATATGCCATCACGACCCTGGGGATTAGGATGCCTTTTAGTGACCTGGTATGCTCGGTGCTTGGTTACTTGGGGGTAGCGCCCTCGCAACTGCACCCCAACCCCTATGCTTTCATGAGGGAATTTGAGATGACGTGCGCGCACCTGGGGGCTGGGGCTACCATCCCTATCTTCTTTCGGATGTTCTCTCTGCAACGCCAGGTGGGCGTGGAACTTCTCGGAAAGGGTTCATATCTTTCAAGCAACGAGCTAAAAATTTTAAGGCGCATTAGGAGTCTATCCGGTCGTTCAAAGGTGACTATATCCTGATCGAGCCTTTGACTAAAGGAGAGACTAGGTCGATCAGTTTCATGGGGAATGATACTGATGATAATGATGTGTCCCGGTTGGACGCTAAAGGTCGTCCGATCCGTAGGAGGATCTGGAGGTTCCCTTTCTCTTGGGATTACGATCATTACGGGTGAACGGTGTGTGACTTTCTTCAAATAGGGGATGCTCTCAGCGAGGATGATGCGACCAACTTCGAGGAATTTAGTAAGTTGGTGTCGTCTTTCACTCCGATCCCGATGGTCGACGGGGAGGGGAAGGTGATGCTGGCCTCTGATGGAGGGGAAGCCGTGGAACATCCGCTGATCGACGTCACATCTCTCTTGGCCTACAAAAGAGGGCAAGAAGTGTCTGACCTGTTTGGTATTTCTTGTTTTATTTTTATTGTTGTTTGTTTGTTGTGATTCCATGCCCGTGGTCGGTCTGACCCTCGTTTCTTTTGTTTTGCAGGCTCGATGAAATCTCTGGACAAGATCTAGGAGAGACTGATGCAAGGCAACAAACGAAAGGCCAAGATTATCCAGACCCGACTGGTAGGAAATGATACGAGCGGCTCTGGCTCGGGTTCTATCGCTCGGGGATCTCTGGGCATGACTTCGAGTTCAGCCCTCAAGAAACATAAAGTTGGGTCGGTCATCACGGATCTGACGGTCAACGCCTCCGCAAAACCAAAAAACAGGGGAACTTCATTGAAAGCACGTCTCTAGAGGTCTACCGGGCGGATTTGCTGTCTCTTGAGCAGATGGACCGTCCTGCTCGGAGATTATCTTTGACGCAGGACGTTAGTGCGGTGATGCGGGTGCTGTCGATGGCTTCCATGTTCGCTGAGGGGAGTTCAGGGCAGGAGCTCGAAATTACCCGCTTGAAGGGTCTCTTGGTTGCTTCAGAAGAGAGGGTGAGGAAGGCTACTGAAGATATTGAGGCCGCAACCAAAGGGTTGACGGTGCGGGCGGATATAATTGCCAAGCTGGAGGTGGACAAGAAGAGAGTTGTCGACCAGATCAGGAATCTGAGAGATACATTCTTCCCCAAGGACGACGAAGACGAGGATACCAATGGGTTGATGAGTCGGGAGTATTTCCCTACCCGGTTGGATCAGGATCTGGAGGATTTAAGGGACTCGACTAAGTTGAGTTTCCAGAATGTTATGGATCAAATTAAGGCCCTCCATCCCGAGTTAAACCTTGATGCTGATCATATCAGCTACTTGTACAAAGTCGTGGATGGCCGGGTTGTAGTCCCTGATTACATGGTCGTGGATGATTCTCAACCTGGGGAGTCCGAGCAGCCGATCCAGCTTGTCGTCCAACAACCTCTGAGAGAAGATCAGGTAGGGGCGCAAGAAGGGGGGGTAATTAGGTCGGCATGTGTGCCTAAATTACATGTAATTTAGAATCTTTGCTTGGAGACGTGGTCCCCTTTTTGTGTAATTTCGAACAAGTCGGCCTTTAGGGGTCGCAACCTTTTAATTAAAATTTCCGGCCTCGGTGGTCGTTTTATGAGTTATGCAGTGTTTCATTATGTGTATGACTACCCGTCCTTCTGAGGACTTTTATTTTAAATATTTGTTTTCGATAAGCGTTTTGCGCTTGTTTGGTGCGAGGAATATGACCTAGCGGTCGATAAGGGGATGAATGCTCGTAAGGGAACGTGATCCATCGGTTTGGGAGACCGATCAGATGTATAGAGGTTGGCCCTGGGTCGGAATCTGGGTCAAGATTATGGCTCGGATCTTCGTGGCTTGAACGTCCCATCACGAGTTAAGGTTCTTCCTGGTCGTGGTACTTAGGCGACGTCGGGCTCGTTCGAGTACCCGTTCATGCGATAATTACCTTCCTCATTGTGATGGAGAGGTCCTGTTGGTCAAACGTTTTGGACTGCAATGCTTGTACCTGGGTATGCAGGTTTGGTCGGACCTTTTGCTCCCTGCAGGGGGGTAAGGAGACCTTCATACTAGCTGTAGTATTGCTTAAGTTTCTCGGCGTTCCAAGACCGTGCGAGTTCTTCCCCTTGAAGATTTTCTAGGTAGTAAGCTCCATTCTCGGTCTTTGCTCGAACGCGATACAGACCTTCCCAGTTTGGTGCTAGTTTCCCTTCTCGGGAGTCTTTGTGGTTTTTTCTCAATACGAGGCTCCCGACTTCGAATGCTCGTTTAATAACTTTCGTGTTATGTAGAGCCGCGATATTTTGTTTGAGTGTGGCTTCTCGAAGAGCTGCTCCTGATCGAATCTCTTCGACCAAGACGAGCTCCTCCCTTAGCGTTTCTGAGTTAGTATCTTGGTCCATGGGTGATTCTGTGCGCATGGAATGTATGTGCATCTCTATAGGGATGACAACTTCGGTTTCGTATGAAAGACTTTACCCAAATGAAATGGCCAAAGTCACCAAGTTTTCATGATTGAAACTCAAACCCTAATTTGAGATCATTGTGTAGGAGCTTTACCCTAGCTTGAATTCCCTGATGATCTTCCAACTTCCTGGGCTTTTGTGAATGATCTTAAGCTTGTGAATGCAATGTAGACTCCCCATAGGACTTGGACAAATCCATTGGGCCTCTTGTTATAGCTTGTGATGCTTCAAATCCCTCCACAGATGATCATATGCCTAATGCTAGGTCATGAGAATGTTATGCCTCATCTTTTCATGCTAAGATACCAAGAATATGATATGCTTATGATGAATATGATATGGTGATGATGCTTAAAAAGAAGAGGGCAAATTTGGGGTGTTACAAATAGGATAGTCGGTTATTCAATGCAAAATTTATGAAAAAATGGCTTTTTGTTACACTATTGTGGTTTCAGCTCGATTCTTTTGAATATCGAAGAAGGCATGGAAATAAACATGTGGACCTTGGAATTCCTTGAATAATAATCAATCAAAACTTGGGAAATCCTTGATCAGATGAATTTTGAATTAATTGCGGATCAACTTTGACTTTTCTCATATAAAATTACGTTCGAGCTGGGAAAATGTTTTGGTATTCTTAATTCATGATTCCCTTGAAAAAAGTCAATAAAAAGGGAAAAACAAAATAATTTTGGATTTTGATTAAAGTTTAGTAAATATAAACAAATATAAAATCAGTTAAAAGCACACAGAAGCATGGTGATCCTTGCGAGGCATAAACCCACAGATGAAAGGGATAAAAGAACCAATGTGTGATCTTGTTTGCATGTAAATGATGTAAATGAAAATGTGAGAAATATTAGGAGCAAAAATTAGGGTGCTACAACATCCGCTAGCTTAGTTACCCTATCAGCCATAGTAGAAGGGGAGTTGTGGGTTTTTGCCTCATCTTGCAAAGAGTCGACAACCTTTACCTTCTCCTACAATGCAACAAGTTCCTCTTGGGGAGTAGAACACATATGTTCCATAGCTTCACATTTCCTTTTCCAAGTGTCCATTTCCTTGGTAGAATTGCTTATATTAATACGCCCTCTGCCAGCAGAAACAAGGGAGAATAGAGAAGCAACCTAGTACATACTATGAGTAATCTCGGAGACGAGTTCCATCTTTTCTCCCTCTAAGATATTTGGAATGAAGATTAACTCTCATGTTAAGACAACATCGCTAGCCTCCTCAAGAGTGTAAGCAAACTGGGAAGAGAAGACGTTTGGCATTCGCGTGAAGGGATTTACTTCTTCCCAAGCAGCATCCCTAGTAACACGAGTTTGTTTTGGAGAACCCTCTTCCCGGGGATTCTGATCTTCATCTCAGGACCTCTTTGTTGAAACAATGGATGGGGATGACTCATCCATAGTAAAAGTATTTGTAGAGTCCATAAGTTGATTTACCTCAAGCACAAAAGTAGAAGTCTCGGTAGCCAAAATTAAAGAAGAGTCAGACCAAGAGTAGCGGTCACCAAAGAAGGATCCATGGCTTGAATACCTATAGCACTTGCAAGGTCATTGAGAATTTGTAGTTTGTTTGTATTATATGCAAAAATAAAATCATACATGTAGAAAAAACCCATGAGGACTCCATCCTCACCAAACATATTTTTCCTCTCCCCTTTATTGATAACGCTCACAATGACGTAAGCATCAACTCCCATTTTCATTTCCTCGGTAGGGAGCACCTCACCTGGGCTGAACCCTTCCTTATAGTTGAGCCCCTAAAACCAAGAATGCAAGTCTTTCTTCATCACTGCCTCGTCAGGGGAAATAGGACCCATCCTAGTGCAGTAGGAATGGACGTCCTGATTAAAATGAAGAGAATACCAATACTTTGGGAAGGAACCCCGATAGAAGCAAGGAAAATCAGAAAGAATGTAGAAAAAGAGAAATGGGTCACCGACATTAGGGGCTTTACCAGCAAGAAGTTCCCCAAAAAATCACCCCAGTCTAAGGTGCAGCGGTCAAACCAAGGATTGTTCAGTAGAAGGATGTTGTGCATTTAGTCCTGGAAGTTGATCTGGGATTAACACATAAAATGGAACAAATTAAAAAGTAGCCCAATGAAAGGCTTATGGGACTTATATTCAACGCACAACTGAAAAGCCCTCGTGTAAACCTAAGATTTTGGATGGATCTAGGAGGGGGATACTTTTAAATGCTTCAGGACAATTACCTCGAAGTCAAAAATCAGAAATCGCAGTCCAATTCTTGTGAATAGACAATCATAAAGCGGGATTTCACAGTCGTCAAAAGAACTACTTTTCATTTTTCTCAACCCCACCGGAAGAGTCGACCACTCCAGGGAATCATCGATCATGATTCCAACAACATTTATGGAAGCCTCACTGCTCATACAGATGAAATGCTTACTATTATTGCATCTTGTTGGTCTTTAAGAACCAAGAAGGTCCTCACGTCAGCATCGTTGGGTTCATAGTTATTGCTCCTCAAAAAAAGTTGAATATAGCATTTAGAATGTTCGCTGCTTTGCAGATTGGATTTTATTTCCTCCTATATCAAGACGGGAAGGGGCATAAGAACTTCGACAATATTAACCTCTCCACAAACAGTTGACAAAATCTTCTAATGAATAAGATGAAGAAGTTATTTCTTCTAGAGAATCCTCATATACCCTTTCCAAATCAGAATCATCAGATAAGGGTATGACTTATAGTTCCATATGATCATGATCAATAGAAGGGAGATAAGAATCAAGGGATATACCCATTCCCGAAACAAAATAAGTATAACTTTTAGAATCACCCACTAGGTTAACAAAACTATTGCTCATCCTAAATAGAAAATAGGAAATGCTGAAGAAAAAGCTTGAGTTCAGGGAGGTACCTGAGGTGTGAGATTGATGAAGTGAAATGAAGGAAGGAAGTAGAGATTTTGAGTAAAGAACTGCAATTGTTCTGATGAATGCTCTTAAGGGAGAAGAAGAGAAGATAATTACTAAAGGAATGAATATGAACGAACTCGGATGACAAGGATTGCAAAAGGTTTCAAAAATACTCAGATCCTCTTACTTATAGCCAAAGACAGAGGAAAGATCCATACCAGCTAAGGCAAGGGGTTAAGAGATCAACGACTAGATTTCTCCTTATAAAAACACGCAAACTTGAGTGCACTTAAGTGCACTATAAGCCTCTTCATGCCCTAACTAGTCACGTCACCACACGTGTCAAAAAAATGTTATGAAACATTTTAATGACAGAACTATCATTAATGCGCTTATTCCCCACTAATTTTTCAACTAATTCTAGGTGTTTCGGTTCTGTTTCATATCAGACAACATCTCGGAGGCTGTCCAACATCTCTTTAAGATTTTTCCCGACTCCTTCAGTGTCTGGAAAAACCTTTGGGGCAAGTATTGTTCTAGGTCGACCGAGACTCGAATGACTAAGGCTCAATCCATTTCAAACTCATTTCACTTGATCTGAGATATAAAATCAGTTCAGACACAATGAGCAACGTATATTCGTTGTCTCCATTTTTCACTATACTTATCTTGAATCTTGAAATGATTTGATTTTTGGAGTGCTAATCTTAGGACATCGTGACGGAAATCAGTACTACTGTTTCTAGATCGTCGATTCTTCAACTACATTCATTTTTTTTATTTTCAAACATAATAGTTAATATTAAAATAAATAAAATGTTTGAATATGATAAATAATAATTTAAATAATTAAATAAAACAAATAATAAATATTTAAATAAAAAAATTACTATAAAATTACTATAAGTAGTTTAGCAATAGACAAGCCAAATATTAAATTATATATATATATATATATATATATATATATATATATATATATATATATATATATATATATATATATATATATATATATATATATATATATATATATTACTTTAACCATGCGATATAAAAATATTATTAAATTCAAAAGATACACTTGTATTGGAAATTGAAAGTTTTTCCATATTTTTGAGATAATTTTTGTTTAGAATTGGAGCTAGTAAACAATAAATAACAAAAACAGTTAACTGGCTCTTTAATTATGCAGCAGTCTGAGAGTTGTCGAGACTTGTCGGCCACTGAAATTAGTTTCAGAAGTGAACTTCACCAAATACTTCTCTAGTTATACTGCTACACATCAACTTTAAAAGATTTCCATAAATAAGAAAACATTCCTTAGATAACACTAACATTACATTTCTTGAACTAAGTGATTCAACCATGACAAAAATATGTCCCATGCATAACACCAATATATGTCCCATGCACAACACCAATATACTACATGTTCTTAAATATAGAATTATTTGTTCTTTTGTTGTCATGTTTTAAATGAGTCATTTTAAAATTTTAACTTATTATTTATCATTTTATTAATATACTTTTTATTTTATTATATCTTTTTAAGACAAATATTGATATGGTGAATTCTAAAAAAAATGTTCATAATTGTTTTTTGTAAAATAAGATCGACTGTTAACTAATTTATTGTTATAATCACAAATGACATTTTTTTATTTTTTTTTTAAATAATTTTATAATAGTATATATTTTTGTTTAAACAAAATTTATAAAAAAAATTCAATAAAATATAATAGACATTCTTAAAATATTATTTTAGATATTTTATCATTTTATTATAATTTTTTTATATTGAAATTTTAAATAGTTTTTATAAAAGTTATAGTTTAAATACAATTTTGAAAAGAAAATTATGACTTTGAATATGCTTCAATGTTCGATAATGTATATTATGTTATGGAATGTCGAAATTAATATTTAAATTTAAAAACACAAATTTAAAAATACTTTTAATATTTAAAAAAAATTGTAAAATTATTTTTATAAATACAAAGAAAAACATCTATTTTTTAAAGGTAAAACAATTTGTTCATATTCTCTACAAAATTCTCTCCTCTATAATTTATTATCTATCAAATACTAAATAGCTTACCTGAGTAAAATGATGTCTAGTTACTTAGGGCTCTTTTGATTCAATTTCAATTTTTTCTTTTTAAAAAATATTTTATAATTAGTTTTAAGAATTGTTTTTAAGGATGAAAATAAAATAAAAATTCATTTGGTATTTTGTAAAATTGTTTTTGAGACAATAAAAGAAAAAACTTGTTTGACATTTCTTAACATGATAAATGGTGTTTTCAATTTTAGTGTTTTAGAAACTTAAAAGCAAAATTCAAATGTAAAACAACTTTTACCAGTTTTGGTTTTTGAGTTTTTAAAACTAAAAAAACAAAAACAGTTTTCAAATCACTTTTTTTAAAATCTATTTGTGGTTTTATGAAAGAGTTTGATTTTATAGTTAAAAAAAGTTAAAATTTAAATTCACTTTTATTTATTCAATAAAATATTCATGTGTATACAATACTTTTTAGTACTCTCTTCATTTTAAATTCATCGATTTACTTATAAAATATACTACTACTAAGATTAATTTTTAGTACAATAGTGAGACTAAAAATATAAGATAAATTTTGAATAATCAAGAAAATAAGCCAAAATGATTAAAATAGTAAGTGAAAATAATTAAAATAATTTAGTTCAAACTGAGATTTAGTTCAAACCTTAATTATTTATTTTTATCAAACTGAGATTTTTTTTTGAAAAAAATATTGATATATAAATATCAATGTTGTACCACACACCTTTAAACATAGAGTCTAATCATTCAAAATTTAAATGTGACAACCTTATGAAAAAATGGTATTTTGTGACTCTATTTAATCATAGTTTAATTGTGACAATCCTACTACAAAATAGTTTAATTGTGACAATCCTATGTATTTAGTCGTAATTTAATTGTGACTCTATTTAATCATAGTTTAATTGTGACAATCCTACAACAAAATGTATTTAGTCGTTAAATTGTGACTATTTAATCATAGTTTAATTGTGACAATCCTACTACAAATTTAAAATCATTTAAATACATGTATCGTAAATGATCATGATAGTAATTCAAATTTAACTTAACTTAAAGAAATATAATTAAAACAGCTTATAAAATTCAGTTTATGTTGTTTTCACATTATTAATTTTTATCTATTTTCACAATGAGCAAACAGACACACATTCTACATATATTTTATGTGGGGTCATAAATCTATGTCGGAACAACACATAATTGGCTGTTTTTGGTTACATTAGGAATCAAGATTCCGTTAATTTAAATTGTTTTAATAATTATTTTCCTCTTACTTTATAAAAATAAAATCATAAAAATTGTTCTAATAATTAAAATTAATTATGACCTTCAAATTTATGGTAAAACTTTGTTATAACCCTGAAGAAGCAGTTGGCAACTAGGCACTATGACAGTCACAGTTATATTTACAAGGATAAATCCATAGATCTCACTATTGAAGTTGCTCACTCCCTAAGGGATTCTACTCAGCAAAGCTAACATATGGGTAATTGCTGAAGTTTACCTGCAAAACATGCAGTTCATGGTACCAAAACCATCGCAACTAGCAACCATTGCAAGCAAGCTAGCAGCAATTACAACAACCATTGCCTTTATTCATCAGAAAGACCACAAAGACACTTCTCAACTGCAAATAAAAAGAATATTGTTTAGTTAAGAGTGAAAACAAATATAACATAACTAGAAGAATAGACAAAATCGAACCAAAATTTACTACGTGTTTACTAGTAGCACCAAAAAGGAACATTTGATTTGATCTATCCCATGGTTCGAAGTACGAGAACGGATTAACTACTCTCAATGAAAGTTTTGTTTATGAATAAAATGATAAGTTTGCAAAGAAAACGACCCAGGAGATCACTAGCCAGCAGAAAAACAAAACAACATATGATCACAGACGGGTTCACGCAAACATCATAATCATAATAAATATTCCTGACAAGTATTTATTTCAACAGAAATGCATAGAACAGATTGAAAAGAAAACATCGCTAGATAAGAGCAATAAAATGACATGATCGCAGATTCCCAACAAACATCATAATCAAGACTCAACAAACAGTAAAGGAATGTAATTAATAGCAGTGTTGTCGATAGCGGAGGGCGGAGAGCCAAAATAACACCATAGTGTCCGCTTTGCGGCACCATTATATCAGATTATGGCGGAAAAACCCCAATATCAACCAATATTTACCATTTCGGGAGCCTAAAAACCGCCATGTATATCCACCATAGTGGCCATGATGCCACTATTTGATAACACTGTAATAGCACTTACAAATTCAAATTTGAATCATTAAATATTCCTAACAAGTAATTTGCACATGTATCTGTTTCAATAAAAATGCATAGAACAACAATAAGCTATCAGTTTAACGCTAAGTGATCACTTGGCAGGAGAAAAACAAAACGACACGATCAGAAGGTCACAACAGACATCGTAATCAAAATTTAACAACACCCAAGGCATGTAATTAAGACAACTTATAAAATTCAAATTTAAATCAGTTTAATATTTCTGACATGTATTGTTTTCAATATACATGCATAGAACGACAATAAGTTGTCGATTTTGCATAGAAAATGATAATACATGATCACCAGCCAGGAGAACACAAAATGAAACGATAAGAGGGTCACAACAAACATCGTAATCAAAATTTAACAGCACCAAAGACAAGTAACTAATACAACTTATAAGATTCAAATTTAAATCATTTAATATTTCTGAATTGTATTGGTTTCTGGTTTTAATAGACATGCATAGAACAACAATAAGTTGTCGGTTTGCATAGAAAATGACACTAAATGATCACCAATATAGAGAACAACAAAACTACACAATCAGAGGGTCACGACAGACATCATAATCAAAATTTAACAACACCAAAGGCAAGTAATTAATACAACTTATAAGATTCAAATTTAAATCATTTAATATTTCTGACATGTATTGGTTTCTGGTTTTAATAGTCGTGCATAGAGCGACAATAAGTTGTCGGTTTGCAAAGAAAATGACACTAAATGATCACCAGTCAGGAGAACAACAAAACGACACGATCAGAGGGTCACGACAAACATCGTAATCAAAATTTAACAACGTCAAAGGCAAGTACATAATACATAAGATTCAAAAATCATTCAATATTTCTGACATGTCCTGGTTTCTGGTTTTAATAGACATGCAAAGAAGAACAATAAGTTGTCGGTTTGCATAGAAGAAAACGACACTAAATGATCACCAACCAGGATAACAGCAAAACGACACAATCAGAGGGTCACGACAAACATCGCAATCAAAATTTAACAATACCAAAGGCAACCAATTAATACAACTTTATAAGATTCAAATTTAAATCATTTAGTATTCCTGACATGTCCTGGTTTCTGGCTTTAATAGACAGACATCCATAGAACAACAATAAGTTGTCGGTTTGCATAGAAAACGACGCTAAATGATCACCAGCCAGGAGAACAACAAAACGACTCGACCAGAGGGTCATGAGAAACGTCGTAATCAAACTTTAACCACACCAAAGGCAAGTAATTAATACAACTTATAAGAGTCAAATTTAAATCATTTAATATTTCTGACATGATTTGGTTTCTGGTTTTAATAGACATTCATAGAACAACAATAAGTTGTCGTTTGCATAGAAAACGACACAAAACGACAAGATGAGAGGGTCACAACAAACATCGTAATCAAAATTTAACAACACCAAAGCAAGTAATTAATATAAGTTATAAAACTCAAATTTAAATCATTTAATATTCCTGACAAGTATTTTACACAAGAAACCGCTATGCATGTAACAAGAAACCACTATGCATATGACAGAACAATATGTTATATGTTTGCAAGGAAAATGTCACTTACTGGTCATCAGCCAAACTATAACCCTTGCATGCGTAAGAACATTTTAAGTGGGCGTGGACACAATCACCACAGCAAAGATTCTATCAACTTCTTAAAAGAAACTTACATCTCAATTATTATTATGATATTGTTGTATAAAGATCTAATTAATATCACCAAATGTTGAAAATATGTCTTTATATCCTCTATAGACGGCAAAACTATAGTAACAAACTTATTCATATAGAATGATACATGGAGAGGTTCTTTATATCCTCTATAGACGGCAAAACTATAGTAACGAACTTATTCATATATAATAATACATCGAGAGGTTCTTTATTTCAATCACCAACCTAACCGTAGTCATTACTTAATGCATAACAAAACTCCTAACATCAGATAATTATTATTACAAACTTGAAGTTTAGTTAAAAGGGAACGTGAGCAAACCTATTTAGTTGGAAAGAAGAGTACAAGCAAACCCATTATCCACAAGTTGGTTAACAGCATCCCTAAACTTGTAGTAATCCTCGACTTTATTGTAAACATGGTGAGAAATCCGAGCATACCCCGTCACAGGCTCCACTTCTCCATCTCTAGGTGGTCTATAGTATATAGGAACTTCAACTCCAAAAACATCCCTAAGATGTGTCCTGAACTTCAGAGCATCAGAATCACTATGAATCCCCAAGCAAATAGGCAGACCAACCATAATCATACTAGCACACATATGTGAAGGACTCCCAAGATGAGTTCCCCAAGCCTTAACCAGCATCTCTCCCATCTCAACAACAGCTTCATGATTCCTCTTCTTAATCCCTTCAACACCACCTTCAAACCTATTCACAAATTCCAAAACATCAGGAACCACCAATTGAGAACTATAATCCCTTGTCCCAATCCAAGCACTTTCCACAGCCAACCCATTTCCATACTCATGAGACACCACAGGATGATGCAAATCACCACCAGCAGCAACAGTTTTAGGGTTTTTCCTCGAGTACAAAAATGCAATCGAAGGTGGACAAAAAAACCACTTATGCAAATTACTAGTGTAATAATCAGCACCAATCTCCTGCATGTCAACATCGGTACACCCAATAGAATGAGCAGCATCAACAAAAACCTGTTCAACACCTTCCTCTCTACAAATTTGAATCAACTCCTTAACAGGAATCACAACACAAGGCATAGAAGTCACATGATCAATGACAGCTAACCTAACCTTTCTACCCTCAGTTTTCCCTATCTCTAAAGCCTTTCTAAACTCAGTAACAATCTCTTCATTGGACCTTACCGGAAAAGGAAGAGGAACTTCAATGACTTTACCACCAGCACGAGTGACATAAGCCTCCATAGATTTCTTAACAGCACCATAAGCATAATGAAGCATAACAACAATGTCACCTTTGTCGAACTTTCCTTCACGGAAACACCAAGCAGTGTGTTGAAGAACGATAGCAGCAGCAGTGGTAGCGTTATCAACAATAGAGATTTCATCGAGGTGTTCCGCGTTGACTAGGTCTTTGATAATCGAGCGTGAATTGTCGATTGCCGGTTTGAGGTGGTTGAAGTAAAAGTGATCAGGCTGACGGAGGTATTTGAGTTGCCATTTCTGCTGAGCGGAGATGACGGAGGACGGACAGGAACCGAAACTGCCGTTGTTGATGCGAGCGACGGCGGCGTCATGGTGAGAGAATTCAGATTCAATTTCGGAAACGGTTATGGTGGAGGAAGAGAGTTTAGGTTTTTTGGGAGTGGGGTGAGAGCCGTTGATGTCAGGGATTGAACGGTGGTGATTGTTGGAGGCCATTTGAGAAATAAATGATTAACGGTAGTGATGAAAATAGAGAATTGTTGAAAAAGAGAGAGAGAAAGAGATCCGAAGAAGAAAAGGCTGAGGATGATTTGAAGAGAGTGAGAAACTGAGTGCGGTGCGTTTCTGAGTGGAAATAGAAATGTTGGCTACCGTTAAATACAATACTAGTATTAAATTAAGTTACCATATTTTTTATGTCAAGTTGTTCTACTGTATAAACAAATTAAATTACCAACTTTTCTTATTTTTCTATTGGCAAATATTTTTATTATATTATCAATTTTTAAAATTAGTTTTTTATTCAAAGATTTGAAAATCACATTTAAACTGTGTTTGATCACCTCTATTTGAGTTTGAATTAATATTTTATTAAAAAAATTATTTAATATATATTTATATTATATTAAAAGAGTTGAATAAATAATAATTGATTCAATATATAAATAATTAAAAAATGTAATTTAATCTACTAATAATTATGTTGTTTAATGTGGATAAACTTTATATTAAAAGAGTTGAATACATAATTATTTATTCAATATATAAACTATCAAGTGTTGGTTTTCTAATAAAAAATAACTTTTTATATAACAATTGTTAATATATTTAATTAAAAATAAAATGATATACATTAAATAAATAAAAATGAGTAAATGGTAATAGAGAAAAAAATTCATAAAAATTAAAGTAAAACATAAAAAAAATTGATTTTCACCACCGAGTTAATTTTTGTATTTATATTCTTAATGTAAGTAAATTATTTTAGAAATTCATTTTGAACGGTCGAATATAAATGGATATTTTTTAATGTGTGTATACGTTAAAATATAAATAAATATTTTTTTTAGTTTTAATTTTAATTTTATTTATTTTTATACTAAACTTTGTAATATATACTCTCATGTTTGTATGTCTGTTTTTTTAATCCGCAAAGATGAGATTATAAAATACTAATTTTTTAATTAATTTTTGTTTTAAGTTAAATTACTTTTCAACTTATATCTTAATTTTGTATTCAATTTTGATTTTAATATCTCTCTCTCAAAATATAAAAGCATAGTAGAAAAAATAGTTTTTTTTATGCATGTACTACATCCGTCAACGTGAGACTATTTTAATTGTCGAATTGTAAATGTATCATAAAAAGTCTACAATTTGTTTCTACACCCCTTCAGTTTTATAGATTTAAGTTTCCATCATATTTTTCTTTAAAGGTTATTTCAATTATCGAATTACAAATCTATCATAAAAATCAACCATTTATTTTTACATCGCTTCACTATTATAAATCCAATTTTTTTTTTACATCGCTTAATGAGTAAAAAAAACCATTGAAGTATAGTAAATGCACATGGATATTTTTACATTTTGATGCTCTTTTTTTTTTATAATAACATTTTGATGCTCTTTTGAATATATTACAAAAATGAAATGAAATTAATATACATTTAGTTCGACAAAGATATTACCTCCAACCAGTAATATAACAGAGCATGCTGTAATTATAGATTAGAGATTATTAAAACTATTAATTTTACTTTTTCATTTTTTATTTATTTTAAATTATCTATAATGAAATTTGTATATTTATATTTTTCGAAATGTTGAACGATAACAATTTGTTCTTAAAAAAAATATCTAGTATTAGAGAAGAAGTTATCTAAGACTGTGATTCATCTTTTAATGAGTGTGATTAGGATTTAAAAAAGTTAAGTCATTATTCAGTATATATCATCTGTCTTAATAATTTATACTTGTCATATTTAAATTACTTGCGACGATAAAATTATGGTTTTTCTTGTGACATTGAATGACTTTGTGTCAATAAATTTATGATTTAGTGACAACATTAAATTACTTGTCATGTAAAGTTTTATTAACATTTGTTAAATAAGACTTGTTACTAATTTACTTGACACCTTTAAACAAAATTTAAGTCGACACTTGTACTATTTATTATTTTTCTTGGGAAAGGCAGATGAATTAATAAGATAGACACATTATAGCATAAAGCATGCATGATTTAATGGAGATTAAGCCAATGCATGTTGATGTAAGTGGATCTAAAGTAATGTGTAAGGAAAATAGGAAGTTTAGGTCATGTGTGATGAGTATCGATGACAATATATCTTTAATGAGTATGTATAAAAACTTTAAAATTGATATATTATTTTTTATTAGAAATACGGATAAAGATAATGGTTATGAGTACTTAAATTTCCATAGTGTATTGTAATATCTCAAAATTTGTCCTCTTAGTTATAACCTTATCTGATTTATACTTCACATTCACATGCATTTCTACTAGGTCATTAACACTCATAATCATGTATTTCATTGATCTCCTAAGCATGGGATTGAGGCCATTTGAAGTTAAGGTTTCACTCCCTATCTGTAATTATTAAATGATTCAAGATTTTGGTTATGTGGCCATCAATGATACCTTCCAGCAATCTGGCTGCTTGGTTAGGGTTTATTTCTCTGACTAATTGGTCATCGAGGTTTTCATTTGTGAGGGTTACTCAATGGTACATATGACCCATCATCAGTGAAGTATGGATTAAGATGCTCTCTTTAATTGGTGTGCATCTCAATGAGAATTAGGATTTAATTTGTGGTTATTGAGGTTGTTTTTCTTCATCCAACTACGAAGTTATTCTTTTCTTCTCATCATCTTAAGATAATCTTCTTCATTATTGTGCACCTAATGCAAGTGGTTTGGGCTTCAATATAATCAAGGCATTGTTACCCACTCAGTTGTTTACTATTTGAGTGTGTGAAATACAAGTTAGCCGAATTTGAATTTAAAGTTATTGAAGTCGAGGGGTTAGTAAGGATACAAGCTCGATTTGGACTAGGAGAATAATTTGAATATAATGTGCTAGGATTGGTCATGTGAATCGATGGATGGTCAAGATACAAGTCCATATCTCATTCAGCTAACCTTTGATCGGATTGTTAATTATGTATTTCTAGGATTGGCATCAATTTTGTAAAACAAATATAGCAGCAATATATTGTATAGGATATATCATCTTGCTAAATAAGAACAGGTTAAGCAAGAAGTCATATTGTGCGCCTGAACATGTTGAGTTGAAGAGTTTCAACATCTAGAGCAACAAGTCGAGGAAGATGTCTTACGCAGTCCATTCGACATCATGAACTGGTACAGGTGGATTGAAGATTTTGTTATAATTTAGCAAAAGCAGAATATTCAGAGAATATAAAGCAATCCAATGTGGCGCTGATTTAAAGATCTTGAAGATTCAAATCTGAAATAGAGAAGAATGTTTAATAAATATAGTATTTCTAAATATAGAGATATTTTAGGAAGTTATAAATTGAAGATTTTTTTGTAGCAGTTTTTATGCATATTTGTAGCAGATTTTTCTGCATATTTGTAGCAGTTGTTATGTTGCATTTTAGAAGGCCCAAAATCCAGTTGGGAATAGGTTATAAAAAGAAGTCTGGTAACCTAGGTTTAGTATCCAACCAAAAGATGTAAAAGTTGTATTATTAGGGTTGAGTTCTTGTAGAAACCGTATACAAAAAGATGTAATCTTTAGGGTTGTTTCTTTGTAAACCTCAAAGTTGTCAAGTGAGAGGTATATTGTTCTTGGAGGAAGCTCTTAAGCAAACTCTAATGTGTTGTCATGGAAGTGTGTCTTCTGGTTCTTGATTGTTAGTTTGTCATTAATGTTGTGATTAAGGGGGAGTGAGATGGGTTTCTCATATCTAAGTGTTGTTTAGATAGAAGTTGCACTAATGGTGATTAAGTGAGAAGATCGTAAACTGCGTGGTTTGCTATGGATCTTTGAATTGATACTACATAGTGGATTTCCTTTCTGGCTTGGTAGCCCCTAGAGTAGATGTGTTTTCATCGAACTGAGTCAACAATCTTGATGTGTTATTTATGTTTTACTGTAATGTATTATGCATTGTCTTGTTGGATATGTCAGTGTAGATGTTTAAACATCTTGTAGGATATTTGGAATCTGTCATATCAGAATGCAGTATTGTTATTGTTTATACCTTACCATGATATATGTATCAGAACAGATGTCTCGACATCTGATTCTGATATACCAGAATTTCAATTGGTATTAAAGTAAGCATCATGTTTGTTTCTGGATGAGATCCAATGAGGATACTTTCTGGTTCATGGTCAAGGTAGAATATTTACATTGAAAAGTTGTTTGAATATGATAGGTTTATATTGTTGTGTGAATGGTCTCTAGAAGTGGAAGATGGATTATTCTATTGTTCTAGCCTGGTGGTGAGCTACAGTTGTGGCAGGTTTGATTTATTTTCAAACATATGCCATTTTGGTGTCACCTGGAGTATGATATGTGACACCTGTAGTTTTTGAGGAGTTTGTGTTTTGATACGCTGCGTATCTATCTGAAAACTCCTGATGTTTAGAAGGTTGTTCTTCACTGGATATATATCCTATGGTGATGGGACATATACATGTCTGCTTCAGTCGACCTTGCCAACGATACTTGAATATTATTGTTCAAGTCCACTCATAAAGGCATTGTTAAGTGAAGTTGGTGTAAAGAGTTATGAAGATAGCAAAAGCATTTTTTAACAGACCTATCTCCAGTGTGCTCCTTGGAATGATGTCATATCTCAAGATAGAACATCACATCAGAATTGTGCAGAATTTTGTTATCTAAAGGAATGATTTAACAGATGCTTTGGGAGCTAAACTAATGAGGTTGAATCACATGTGTTTGGAACCTACTCCTCATCTGGAAGAGGAGGCATCTGGATGGTGTGTTTGAGAAGGTTCTAGCTCTGGAATTTATCTTAGATGTGTGTGGAGTGTTCAACATGTTTGCTACTCTTGAGGACAGTTTATTTTTTGTCCTTGCTGCATGAGTGAAGAACCTGAGCTTCAAGGAGTATTACCTCTAAGAGACTCCTTGTACATGAAGATTAAGCTTTTAAGTTTTTGTGTGTCATCTGGAAGATTAATCTGTTCAGATGTGTAGCCAGAAGAGTTTTGACTATGTGTGCTAAAGGTAGATATAATCCAACCACGGTCTGTGTTGCTTTTGAAAGGAAGATAGTGTGATTATCTGAAGTGCTCTTGGCAGATACTGAGGGGAGTTCCTGCTGTGTTGGAAGATCTTGGAGACATAGCATACACGATGTCTTGACACCTCTGTATTGAGAATTCATTCCTATTAACAGGCCTGGTTGCTAGTTTTCCTACAAACAAGATAAAGGTTGTTTACTTAAACTTGATATTACCTGGAGAGTCAATGAGAACATAGAACTCTTGTTCTGGTGTTGTGGAGTTGTATCAACCTATATAAGTTAATTGGTGTCAGTATGATTGGTGTCAGATGATGGGTTCATTTGTTGTCTGAAAGAGGCGGATTGGATGTGAAAACATCTAACATCTCAAAATCAAAAAGGAGGTCGGACTACTGAGCTCTAAGGAAAAGGTTCTTGAGATGTCCCTATTGCTACCTGTGTTTATGTTTCTGCCTGGAGGTTTAATCAGCTACTGATGGTTGATCCCCTTATGTTCCCCTACATGTGGTGTGTATATATTACTAAGGAGGTTGTCTTTAGAACCATAGTAATTTGTGAAGCCTTTTGTGACTGAAATTGATGTTTGAGAAGATGTTGGAACACCATCTCAAGTGTGCATAATTGTTTAGCCAAGGTTGCTTTGCTCAGGATGGAGTTCATGATTATGCCACTGATCTATTTGGATGTCATGACTACTTATCATTAGAAGGTGTCAGGCGCCTGTAGAAGAAGTCAAACTACTTGTCCTACCTTGTGTAAGAAGGTAATCTTATCTGACTAATAGTAAATACTTTGACGAGAGACTTAGTATCTGTCTATTGTTGTTGTGATGCATATGATTAAGGGTGAATACTTTGACGGAAGACTTAGTATTTGTATGGAAGTTATGTGTAACACCCCACTTTTAATATCTAATCGTTGAGTATTTTTGGTGTTGTGTTGGCCTTGTTTAAGGCGTATGTTTTGTCGTTTCGGTGTTGTGTCCTAGTGGGACGGGTAGAATCCTGGTGCGCTTAGTAATAACGGGTGTGCGAATAATAATAAGACTATTTAATTACTATTATTATTACCTTTATGAAATAATATTAGTAATATTAGAATTAAAATTATTATTATTATTATTTGGATTTAATTAAAATAAAGGACGGTTTAGTAAAATCTCAAGGTGAGGGTTTTAGAAGTAAATTATTCTAATCAGAAAGTTAGTGGAAGAATTAGTCGTATAACTTTTGTGGAAGAACCAAAGAGGATAGGAAGGAGGAAGAACCTCTAGGACACCCATCTTTGAGGAAATTCGCAAGATTTTTCATCTGAATTCGAGGTAAGGGGGAGAAAGGATTCAAAATTAGGTGATTTAACATGATGGGTAGTGAAGGTTTCCTTCCGTCGTAGGATTTGTATATTGTTTTGTGGTTCTGTGATGAATATGTACATGTATGATCTTTGTTACAAATTGATGAATATGACTATCTGATCTTGATGAACTTCTGATGAAATGTTGTTATTGTTCTGGTGTATGCATTGTTATGCAGATCCTGTTGATGTAGAAATAACTGTTGCGAATCTGGATCTAGAACGAATATGAAATTGAATTAGTAATTTAGATGAAAAAAGGAGATAATTAGGAGTGTAAAATTGATGTAGAAACAAGTTTATGCCTGAATTGGAGTGGAAAACATGAAACACGTAGCAAAATCTGGACTGGTGTGGGAAAACAATTTTTAATAACAGATATGTGCATTACAAGTAACACCCTAGGTATTACGCGTAACACACCAGGCATTATGCGTAACACTATACTGTTACGTAATTTTTAGTAACAGATTTGGGCATTACGAGTAACACTCTAGGCATTATGCGTAACATACTAGACATTACGCGTAACACCAACAGAGGTGAGGAAAATGTGATTTTTGCGATTTATGTCCCGATTTTGCATGCATGGTCGATTCTTTTGGTGTAAAGTATTGATATGGACCTTAAGACATATTTAATCGAAGGATTAACATCGAGAAATGAAATAATGATGGAACTTAAGTGGATTTAATTAGTTGAATAATCAATTAAATCACATAAGGTTATTATTGGTGATCTATATAGAGTTATTGTTGTGTTTGGATCAGAAGGATCGTGTAGATGTATAATATGGTGAATTATACATGTGTATGCATTTTCATGGTCTTGCATACATTGTTGTATTATTGTTGGGACGAACGTGTCAGATGGGAGAATACGATCATCCGTACTCCGTTATGGATAATGGTGGGATAATTATTTTCGGATGGGCATGTGTGATTATATGTGTTCGATTGAATGAACAAAAATTGGTACCACATGCATTGTGTCGTGTTGAGTCACATTGCATAATTCTTGTTGTAATTGTTGTTGCTCAATTATTGATGTAATTGTAGCATTTGTTGTTCTGAGTGAGAAACTACCCTTAAAGATGTTATTTGCACCGTTTATATTTGAATTTGTTTCTCACCCCTTTGTTGTTTGTTGTTGCGTCAGTGCTTCTTTGGAAGTACAAATAATCCAGGTACTTGAGAGTGCATGGAGTCGTGTTGCTTGCTTGGTTGGAATTGCTGCAAAATCAACATAACGGAGGATGTCTACTCAAACTTGGTTGATAAATCAATTCTATGAAAGCATGTGACTCGTGTTCTATTAAGGGAGAAAGTTCTTTCAAGTGGCAGAAGAATGAGCTAAATTCAACAACTAGATCTTGACTCATAATGTTCTAACATCTAGTTCATCTTCAGAATCTCAGTTGGTGAAGTGGCACATCAACTTAAGATAAGATGATCTACAAGAATAAAAAATTGAATGCTTCAAAAGATTACTTTCTTGATAGTTTGTTGGAGCTACAAGAAGAAGAAGATATTACATGACTTAGAGATTCGAAGTGTGTAAGCAAGTGAGACATATGGTTTGAAGATCAATTTTAGTGAGTAGATCAAGATATCTTTGTGAGAATTTTGATAAACGTGAAGAAAACAATGTGTGGCAGTTGGCTTTTTCATATGAGGATTCATAAATGAGGTGATCAAACTCTGGTAATTAGTTGATCTCCATAGTGGATTCAAAGAATCAAGATAATCAGAGTGTTGCAGCTGGTTGGTCTTGAGGATTGTCTTGGAACAAGTTACTCTTGGGCAGAAGGGTGATGGGTTGAAGACTCAAGGAGTTTGTTCTTCTTGAAGGTGGATGAGAGTTTATCTCTCTTTTCGGAGTTCTGGTTCAAGATGGTGGCACAGTGTTGTTGAAGGTCTTCAGTTCTTGGATTACTATGCTATAGTAAGTCCAGTTGGTGGAGCATATCAAGAATCATGGTGATGATGTCTTGGTGTGTGAGAGATATTCTAACTTGTGTTAGGACATTATCTGGGATGATTATCTACATTGAGTCTACCTAATCATACGAGAGAATGGTGAAATAGAAGGTCTGCCTTGGAAGGAGAATATAGATGAGACTGAAGTAGAACAGGTAATGATTGCTTGAAATTCTGAATATGGATATTCAAAAATTGATCAAATTGTCAAAGTTAGATGATTGGATGTGTATTGTTTGGGGTGTCTGGCTAAGAAGAAAAATCTAGGGGATATAAATCTATAGTAAAGTCATGCTAGAGAGAAGTTGATCAGATTGTCAAGATGTGAAGTTTTGAAGCATGTGAAGACAACAAACCAAGAGGGAATCATGTAAGTTTTGGTACAAGGGATGATTGTGTTCAACTTATATGTTGAACAAAGAATGATCTCTTAAAGACAAGAAGATGCGTCTTATGTTTTCCGTTCATTAAGGTACAAAGGAGCTTATGTCATCCTTTATAGGGGGAAAGTGTTACAATTCTAGAGAGAAATATGCACAATGTTATGGTTTTCCTGTGAGTCCTATTAATGGTGTTGCACCCCAAAATTTGCCCTCCCCTAGTCAAGGAAATGTGTCCCAAGGATCCTCTCAAGGTTCACAAGGTATCCCAAGAGGTTCACAAGGTTCACAATTAGTCAGAAAGTTTGGAAATTCCCTCAGACAAGGCCTCCTCCTAAGCAAAGTGTCCAAAACTAGGGTTTTGTGTTTCTTCAGGTTAAAATGAGTTTCAAGACCTCAAGTGAGCTTCATAACATCCCGCATGTGTTCAAGAATACCCATATCAAGTTTCAAGGCTTTTCCAATAAGTTTGCCCAGTCAGATGATCAGATATGCAAAAATCAGTCAAAGTAGTTAAAAAGTCAAACTGAGGTCAACTGTGGTCAAATCAAAGTCAAACTTCAATATTTTTTGCCAACATCGATTTTATGAAGTAAAATTCATCATTTGATCAAAGGTTTATCATGATTCATCAGGGAAGTTTCAGATCATCAAGAATCAGGAGTTTCTAAATTAGGGTTTTCTTAAGGAAAGTCAACTGAACTTTGACCAGCCATAACTTTCACATGCTTCATCAAAAAATTCTCATCCAAATCTCATTTCGAAGGAAATTGAATTCTCTACAACTTTGTGTCTCATAAGCCAAGCCTAAAAATGCTTCATTTAGAAGGTATGAGCTAAAACATTATAGGTCATTTCAAAAGTCAACATCTTCCAAAGGGCATAATTTGAAAATGGTAAAGGATATGGACATGATACCAAAGAGGTTGGTTAAAGGACTCTTTAAGATTTCCAAAAAGTCCAAGAAGACTTTCATAGTCTTAAAATTGAGGGATTTATGCCTTGTTAAAGTTGGGAGATTTTTTAGGGGTGTATGAAGAAAATAAGGGCTTAAATCTAATTTTTTCCAAATGGGCCTATCATTTTGCAACACAATCTTCATGATAACATCAAGCACGACCCAATTCAAATATTTTATGATTTTTATAATTTATTTATCATTTATTTGGATTTTATTCATTAAAATTCATTTTAAATCAAAATAAAATATGAAAATACAAATATTTGATTTGATTCTTCTTCTAGAAGCTCTTAAACATCATTTAAGTTGATTTGATACTCTCCAGTTTCGTGCACAACCAATTTGGATACATATCATTTGATTTTTTTTGATATTTTTGACCATAGCTCTCTTCACAATCAAGTAACCTCAATCCATTGCTAAAAGGCCCAAATTCTTAGCCTAATTTCATTACTATATAACCACAACAACATCACAAGACAAAAGAAAAGGGATGGAGGGCAAGAGGATCATATTCATACTTTAAAATTTCACACAACTCAAAATTCGGTTTCCACAATTCACCACTTTTATAAGTTGATTAAAGGCTGCAAACGAATCCTTGAGGTTTCCTGAACATATTCCAATCATCCTCATCATCAAATTCATGCCAAATCATACAAACCAAATTCATATTCTTGCCTGTCTTTTGATTTTTTTTCGATTTCAATGATTTATGCATGATTAATTGATTTTGATCACATAATATGTTTGTTTGATTGTGTAGATGGTTTCTGGATAGTTGGATTTAAGTTTTGATGCAGGAATCATAGGGCACCATGGAGAACTAAACTATTGGTTAATCTACTGTAATCTGTTTTCGTCGATACTTCGAAGGCTGCAGTAGTGATAAGAATTCCAGGCTGACAGGAAAGTCAGGTGGGAGGAAGAAGATGTTGTGTGGCGTGCGCTGATTGGCCTAGTGACAAAGACCTAAGGTTGAAAGTCTGAGGGTGTGGGTTCAACACTCATTCCCAACATTTTGGCAAAGAAACGTGGGTTCAACACTCATTCCCAACATTTTGGCAAAGAAACGTGGCGTAGCGTAGTGGCTGAAGGTTTTTGTTGGCAAAGGCAAAGTCAGGGGTTAAACACCAACCCCTAATATTTTGGGTATCTCTAACTTTATTTTTCCTTTTTTATCAAATTATGTATTTTCTTTGAATTTCTTATTATTATTATTAAACTAATTTCTAAAAGATAAAACATAATCCTTTTTTTATTTTATTTTTAAAACTTATATTTTTTATTATAAACCTTAATTTTTTTCATAAACCTTAATTTTTTTCCCTAAAACTTAATTTTAAACCTAAGTCTTAATTTTTTTCATAAACTTTAAACCCTAAAAATTTAGCCCTAATCTTTATCTTAAAACCCAGATTTCGCCCTAATTTTTACCCTAAAATTTTTCCTAAACCTTAAATTTTTTTTTTTAAACCTTAAAATTTTTTCTCAAACCCTAACCCTAATTGTTTTCTTAACCTAGTTTGCAAACTTTTTTCTTCTAATTTATTCACTCATTTTTATGTTATTCATTCATTGTTTGCCTGATTATGTAACTGCTTCGCCTTTGTAATAATTGGTTTTTTTTATTATTTTCCGCCATTATTATTATTATGTAACTGCCCCTAAGCCATGTAATAGTGTAGGAATTTTATTTTCTGCCTTTTAATTTCTGCCATTTATTTTTCATATTAACTGCGTGGTTAGTAAATAGGGTGTGGAAACTATTTGTAATTAAAATTAATTTAGATAATTAACTTTAAAAGATAAATATTTGAAAATAAACAATCACACACGTAAGTCGATCTTTGATCGCCATCTTGCACTTCCTAGGGTATTCCTCTTGGTTGCCTTAAAATAAAATGGTCAAGTCCCTCGAATATAGGGGTGTCTTAAGCAAAGTCCCTTCACTTATAAAATCATCAAGTCCCTATAAATTTAAAAGATCAAGTCCCTTCGAGGTTGCCTACAGAATAATGATCTTGTCCCTTCTAATAAATAATGATAGTCCCTATGAATTGCTAAAGACATCCCTTAAGTTGCCTTCATTGACCATACGATGACCCTACGTTTGTCCCTCAACACATCCAAGGTAATGACTACCTATTCCTTAATAATAGGGTCAGTCTTACAATTGAAAGAACATACGAGAACATGCAAGACTTAATCTAGTGTAGGTACCTCTTAGTTGTTTGCTCAAATTTCAAAAATACATTTTACACCTCACTTTCAAAACATTTTCAAACAAGGCTTTGTATACATCCATACGAGGATCATTACAAAGTACTTAGAAAATTTCTAATCACACACTACACTATTCAAAAAAAAATTAAGTGAGCTAAGTAACTAAGAGCCCATGGATAACCATGGATATAAAGGGTGTTAACACCTTCCCTTTGTATAACCTACCCCCCGAATCCAAGTCTTTTTTAAAATAGGTCTTTCCTGTTCTTTTATGTCCTTTCCATTTGGATAAAATAAAAGTTGGTGGCGACTCTTGCTATCCGCAGCATGACTAAATGTCAGTTCTCCCACCGTGTTACAAATGGTCAGGATATGTGGCTTGATATTGAGACAGAAGAACTATTGCCTCCAATGTACAAAAAAGGACCTAGTAGGCCTAAGAAGCTCAAGATTAGGGAGAGTGGTGAAGATAGGGCTAGGAGAAGACTATCAAGCGTGTCTTACAGGTGTACAAGCACAACACATGATCTAAATGGGTTGAAGAGAAATGTATGATTTGATTTATTGTGCTTATCTGGTATGATCTATTGTGTTTGTTTGGTTTGATCTTAATATCTTGATTTTGTGACATAAAAAGTTGAAACTCAATTCAACTATGCCAACTGATGTACTACCACCAACTAATGAAACAACACAAGCAACAAATGAAACAATTCAACAACCAGAAGAAACAACACATGCAAGTCAAGTTCTACAACAAGAAGCAACACCAGCACAACCAACTGTTATTGTAGACCAAACATCTGATTACTTTGGAGACATTACTAATGAACTCATATCCAACCTTCCTGATGCTGCTGCAACTGAAGCTGAGGTCAGGCCAGTCAAAAAGAGAAAATATGTAAATCCAGTCAAGAAGAGGTCAAGTGAGAGAATCAAGCTGAAGTGGTTTCAAAAACCAGTAATTGGACCAGGTTCAAACACTGACCAACCAATACTTCTGCCAGAAGAAGATGAAAAGGTTTTAACACAAGAAGATCTACCTCAATTCGTGCCAGGAAGAAAATGAAGAAATAGTTCAAGAGTTGTGATATCTATATGTTGTTATGTATTAGCATGGAACCTTTAATTATTAACTTATGTCAATGTACTGAGAATTATGTCTTTGTTATGACTTATGCCAATGTTTGATGGCAACTATGTTTTGTGGTTGATGCCATTGATGAATGATATTGTCAATTATGTTTGATGGCAAATGTGTCAATTATGGTTAATGTCATTGTATGTGTTATGATCTATAATTGATGTCAGTTTCAACAAATTGGATCAAATCATATTTCATAATCCTTTAACAATTACATCACAATTTCATATTCCAACCACTAAAACAAACAAATCTAACTTAAACAAAAAACACTGAACTTAAACCAAGACCTACCTAAACTTCATTACACATTAGCTATACCAATTACATGTACTTATACACCAATGAAAACAAAATACAAGACAAGAAAAATGCCATCTTCCATTGGAAATTTGTTCTCTTCAACTCAGTTGTCTTCAACTTTTCTTTTCCAATCTTCTTTTCTGTGAGATCAAACTTCGCCATTGCCACATCACAGTTTTTGCAAAAAAAAAAACCAGACTTGGACAATTCCACCATGGACTGAGCAGCTACGTCATCTAAAATGAAAAGATCGCAACTATTCTCGATCTGCAAAATCAAGATACTAAGATACAACATAATCCCTAAACCCTAAAATAGATTCGGTCTCAAGCAATTACCCCATAATTTCGATACTTCTAGAATTCCCAGTTGCGATTTTGTATCGTTTTCGCAACCCAAATCTTCATAGGACGACAACAACCACAAAACGGAACGACTGAAGTTTCGTACGAATTATGACTTTCAGAACTTTGAGTTGCATCCATTTTTTGGGAGAAGAAGAAAGATGAAGAAACGAGCAAGAAGAAGAACTATGCGGAAGAAGAACTGTGCGGTAGGAGACGACAAAGAAGAAGAAGATTTGAGACTTAAAATAAAAAATATCCTACGTGGCATAAGTGTGACACCGTTAGCGTGCCAAATCAACTCAACTGATCCACGTGTGCAAATAAGGGTGACCCAAAAGGGAACCTGAGTAAGTTGAGGGGGATAAAAAAATATTTCTTAAAAGGGATAAACAAAATATCGCTTATATAATTGGGGGTAAACAAAATTTCGCTCATATGGATAAAAAAAATATTTCTTTAATTTATTAATATTAAAATCAATTAAAAATATTTCTTTAATTTATTAATATTAAAATCAATTTGGTCATTGAAGAGTGCAAACAAAAGGACTTTATCATGCCTTGTAATAAACTCCATCTATTATTATCCAATTATTATTTTAATTTTTTTGTCTTTTTCAAAAGATTCCATTATTTTAGTAGTAATTGTAGTAGATGAAATGACTTTCCCATTTTGTTCTCTTATATATTTGCTTCTTCCAACACACTTTCTTTGTTCACCTAACCTTTGTAACTGCAACCAAACCAGTTTCTCAATCTATTAAGGTTTGATTTCAAACCTTAAAAATTTGTTTTGTTTCAAATCATTTCGACATAAATTTCTTGTAATATTTACTCTGTTCTTAACCTGTCTTGTACTTTGTGGTTGTTTGTTTATGTTTTGATTTTCAATTTCAACTTTGATCTATCCAGTTGACTTCTTTCTTTCAGATTTGAACATTCGTTTACTGATTTCTATCTCTTGTAAACTTGATTCTGTTTTTCTGTTTTTGATTTTGATTAATCGGTTCATATCATTCATTAATAGGTTTTAGGGATCTAAACAATACTTTGTGGCTTATTTGGAATCTAAACACTTAATTTATCCGTTAGGTTTAAGTGCTTATAAATAAGCTATTTATATAACAAAAGATGAAATAAAGTTGAATTGTTTTCATATTATCCAAAACTTAGTGTATGTTTGATTTCGTGTTTGGACATCTAAAATTGATTCTGGATGTGTAGAATTGATTCTGATATGTTTGGTTGCTCTTGAGTAGAGTTGATTATGCTTTACAAAATTGATTCTAGTTGGAGATATTATTTGTAGCTTTTGAATTTAAACGTGACTTTTCCTTGAAATTTAGTATTCAACTCACTTTTAGAGGAAGTTATTGAAACATAAATCATTTTAAGTTCAACTCACTTTTAAGTTTTAACCAGAATCAATTCACTCAGAAATAATATTCTTCACCGCAAAAGAGCCTCTATAATTAACTTCAAGGACTTAGTGTCACGATTAACTTGTGATTTTCTTTTCTGTTCCATGGTTAATTGCTTTATGTGTGAAATTATGATTGTATAATCAGCTCAACTTACTTTGGATTACCTTGTCATACAAATTTTCAGACAACATGGGGCAAAAGCATTTTGCTGTGGTGTTCTGTTTGTGGGCTTTAACATGTTCAATGCTTCCTTCTTTCTCTGTCGGAATGATGAGAGTTAGTTTACAGAAGAGACCTCTAGATCTTCATCGTATAAATGCTTTTAGAAAAGCAAGGGAACATCAACTAAGATCAGAAAGACCAATGATGAGTGCACATGATCGGTACATTGGTAAGTCAAACGATGAAGCTGAAGTACCTTTGAAAGATTATATGAACGCTCAATATTTCGGTGAGATTGGAATCGGTACGCCACCACAAACCTTTACTGTCATATTTGATACTGGTAGTTCCAACCTTTGGGTTCCATCATCCAAGTGTTACTTTTCTGTAAGTTTTTAACTTAACTTTCGTCTCCAAAACTATGCTACATATATATAAGAGTATCCTATTAACTTTTGTTCTTTTGCAGCTTGCGTGCTATACGCATAACTGGTACAAGGCAAAGAAATCCAAGACATATAACCAAAACGGTAATGCCAGTGTCTTGTCATTTCATGTTCCTTAACAAAATACTGTCGTAAACGCATACACGATACACCGTATTTATGTTTCATTTGATATAAGTTTAGTTACACGTTTTTACTCGTTGAACAGGAACATCATGTAAAATAAGCTATGGAACCGGATCAATATCTGGTTTCTTCAGTCAAGATCATGTTAAAGTTGGCAGTTCTGTCGTCAAGCATCAGGACTTCATTGAGGCTACCAGAGAAGGAAGTCTTTCTTTTCTGGCAGGAAAGTTTGATGGAATATTTGGACTTGGATTTCAGGAGATCTCAGTTGCAAGAGCTTTGCCAGTATGGTATGTTTCAAGTTTCAACCAATTTTTTGTTTTATGTTATCCTTTGTTAGAGTGTTGCGTGTTATGAATCTTTTCTATACGTTAAATTTACACGTTTATCATAAAATCACAGGTACAATATGATGGAACAAAAGCTTATCGGTGAGAAAGTGTTCTCTTTCTGGCTCAGCGGGAATCCTAATGCCAAAAAGGGTGGTGAGTTAATTTTTGGTGGTGTTGACCCTAAGCATTTCAAAGGAAAACACACTTACGTTCCGGTTACTGAAAAAGGTTACTGGCAGGTTAGAAAAAAAAATCAGTTTGATCAAGAATTCATATTAAATTATTTACTGGCAATGGATTTTACCCCAAAGTTTTTCTTTTCAGATTGAAATGGGAGACTTTTTCATCGGAGGCTCGTCAACAGGTGAGACTTCATCACTCTTCCAAATATGAAAGTTAACTTTTGGGAGTTTACTAAGAAATACGGAGGAAATTCGTTCACTATGTTTTTTTGTTTAAAAGTGTGATTTGTTTAGAATGTTCATATTCACCTCCATCTTTATTTGTTGTATACGCGTTGATTCCAAAGTATATATGATTCTGAAAAATATGAAACGTTTTTTTTAGGTGTTTGTGAAGGTGGCTGCGCTGCTATTGTGGACTCCGGAACATCTTTGCTTGCTGGTCCAACTGTATGTTTTTTCTATATTCTATATTTTTTTCGCATACTTTACTTGGAGACTTTCGTTTATAATTTCTTTCGACCGATAATTAATTTCAGCCTGTTGTGGCTGAAATCAACCACGCCATTGGAGCTGAAGGTGTTCTGAGTGTAGAATGTAAGACAGTTGTTTCTCAATACGGAGAGTTGATATGGGATCTCCTAGTATCAGGGGTAAGCTTCCTTGCCTTTTCTCGATGAAGTTTCGTGTTGTATTGTACATGTTTTGCATCCCGTGATTTTTTTCCGTTTCACTTTTCGAACCTGAATGGGTTTGATGTTGGTCTGCAGGTAAAACCTAGTGACGTATGTTCCCAAGTTGGTTTATGTACTTTCCGCCAGGATCAATCTATGAGGTTAGGAGTCTTGACCTACCGTTTGCTTCCATTTTTTTCCGTTTTACTATATGCACTGTTCTTACTTGAAATGGATTCATAAATTTACTTCTCAATCTATTTATGGCAGTGCTGGGATTGAGATGGTGACTGAAAAGGAACATAACGAGTTGTCGGTGAAAGATACTCCTCTGTGTTCGTCTTGTCAGATGCTTGTTCTCTGGATTCAGAATCAACTAAAACAAAAGGCGAACAAGGAGAGAGTATTCAACTATGTGAATCAAGTAAGCCGTTGATTTATCATCTCCACAAGCTTATGTTGTTTTATATTTCAATTTGAACGGTGTAAGAAGACTAGACACGTTGTGATTGTGAGTGTTTGCGTTGATCATTGGCAGCTGTGTGAGAGTCTTCCAAGTCCATCCGGAGAATCAGTGATAAGCTGTGGCGATATCTCAAAGATGCCAAACATTTCATTCACTATCGGAAACAAACCCTTCGTCCTTACACCAGAACAGGTTATGATTTCAAAAGAAAACTGAATATCTAATTGAAAAATTATGCGATTTTTTTTGTTATGATTCTGAAAATGCTATGTTTGATTTTCAGTACATTCTAAGAACCGGAGAAGGCATTACAGAGGTCTGTCTTAGCGGGTTTATTGCGTTCGATATTCCTCCACCAAAGGGTCCACTCTGGTATATTACTTATCCAAAAAATCATGAATGAAGAGAGTAACATGAAATCATCTAAAGTTTTGTTTGGTTTATTTTACTGATTGGTTGTACTATGTTCATGCAGGATTCTTGGCGATGTTTTCATGAGGGCGTATCACACTGTTTTCGACTACGAAAATCTTCAAGTTGGTTTTGCTGAAGCTGTCTAATTATGAAGTTGTGGATGAATGAATGAGAATTAATATTTTCATAATTTCGTTTCTGCATTGTAAATAAGTTGAACTACTTTGTAACTACTAAACTATGTAGCTCAGGTACACTTCACGGATTCATATATGTATGTATTTATCTATATATCTATGCACGTACGTTAAGACTGAAAATATACACTTAAAAGTTTATGTGCTCTTACATGAAGAACCATTTTCATTTCATTCAGAGTTCAGACTTTTATTGTAAATACCCTCTTTCTTGCTTACTTAAGGCTTAAGTTATCTTTTTGTGTTGTCAAATAGTGATTTTGAATGTATTTATCTATATCTTTGCACACACAAAAGATGAAACTATACTTATCAACATCACTTTTACAACATAATTCACCATAAAAACCCCTTGCAATATTCTTATTTCTTGTTGTCCCTTTGCTAAAATACAGTTTTCTATGCATTGAAATATATTAAATCATTAAAAAATGACGTTTTGATTTTTTTGAAAAACTTAAGTTAAAATTAATTTCAAAAGTAAAATAAATTTTATTTGAAAATAATTTAAGAAGTTAATGGATGTAAACTATTCATCTGGGTTCAATTCTCTAGTGTCATTATTAATGTTAATATTTATAAATTAATAATAATTTTTTAAATATTAAACATTTCAAAATTATTATTAAATTTTCAAAAAGAGATGTTATTTAGTAAAAACGAATACACGAAGGGCAAAATTGTTAAAAACAGATTTTTAATATTTCAATTAATAACCGATTACAACTTTGATCGTAATTGGTTACAGCGTTGGCAGAAGCTGAAGATTTGTTGGTATCGGACTCATAATCTGCTATGACATTTAGCATAACTAGTTATGCAGTGATTTTTTTTTATTTTTATTTTTTATTTTTTTATTTTTATGTTTATTCAGTTTCAGTTTATTTGTTTAAGTTGTTTTGTTAATTTTCCAATAGTTGGTACATGATGTATAATTCTCACTTTCAATTACTCTCTGTATTTTTCTATCTCAATTTCTAAACTCCACCTTCTCCAAATCAAAACTCTCCATTAATTCACCATTAAAGATTGTGTATGTTATAACATTTGGCATCAAGAGTAATGGTTTTGATCCATAATTCGCTGCAACAATGAATATCGTTTTCAACGATAGAATCCCACCAACTCACTGATTCTTGATTTGAAGAATTATGACAAGTGGTCCAAACACTTGAAAGTTTTGTTTGGGTATAAAGAAGTTCTTGAGATCATCAACAATGGAGTTACACCACTTGGGACTGAAGCTACAGATGCTCAAAAGACTGCATTCAAACAAAAGGAGAAGGATTATAAGACACTCTTCTTGATTTATTCTTGTGTCAATGGTGACAATTTTGAGAAAGTTGGCGACTGCGTGTCGGCGAAGCATGCTTGGGAGATCTAGAAAAAAACTTATACAAGGGTTGTTATGGAGAAGCTGTCTTGTGGCCCTTTCTTTTCGGCTTCCTTGAGTCAGCTCGGTAGCTAGTCTAGTAAAATAGCCTATTCTCTTCCATTAACCTTAATAGGGCTTGCTTGCTCCTTCTTCTCGTCCATTCGGGAATGAAGTCTTACCTTTCGCTACTAACCTGTTAAATGGAGTTGAACTGGCTACAAAAAAAATGTCTTCAATGGCTTCAGTGATGGTTGCTTCATCAAATCAAATATAGATGACAGGGTCAGGCTTTGAGAAAGAGTCCATTGTTGTAGTACCTCACTATCCTCTGTTGGTAAGTAGTCGTTATGAACTGAGCTTGCTTTCTTAACGCAAATGAAAGAGAAGGAAACAATCAACGATTATATGACATGTATTACGTGTTTCGTGAATCAAATCAAGATGTATGGAGAATCTATTTTGAAATAGAATGTTGTGGCGAAGATTTTGCATTTTTTAACGTTAAGATTCGACAACATTATTGTGTCGAAGATTTTGCATTCTCTTAAAAAATACATTATTTAAAATTAAAATGTTTTGATATAAAAAAATATATAATAAAAGAATGAAATACATGAGTGTAAAATTATTTAAAAAGGTTTAAATTTTTTTTTAAGAGTTTTTATAATTTTGTATTAAAATGTTATACACAACAATATTTTACGCTGTAAAAATCGTACTAAGAAATCCAAAACAAAACAAAGCCTTAATTGTATAAAAAAAGTTGTTCTATATAACTTTTTAATTGTTTAGTTACAATTTTTTAGATAATCCTCCTTTCGTTTTCCAATAGATGTCATTTTTTTATCAAATTATTTATCTATTTAGAATATCAATATAATATTTATTTTTTTCCCACTAATTTATCATTATTTATAGTATTTTAATTTATATAATTATCTCACTAATAATAAAATTATTTTAGTAAATAATACTCATTTTATAATTAAAATCAACACATTAATTATTATCTTAAAAAGTGTGAAATCTCAAAGAGGATACCTATTATAAGACGGAATGAGTATTTCATATCAATTTTCAAACCTTAAAAGTGTGTTTGGACGAGGTTACAATTTTTTTTTATGAAATTCAAAATTATAAGCAATTCGAATGATTCAATTGAATTTCATTTATTTTTAATTTTTTTTTTGGATGGAGTATTAAAATGATTCTTTAATAAAATTTTGAGATCATTTTCGAAAATGTTAAAACTTTTGGATCAAATTTAAAATATAAAAAATATGAACAAATTTATAAAATTTGAAAATTTGAAGGATCTAATATGTAAAATTTGAAAATTATTAGGAATTTAGTTACAACTTTTAAAAAAAATTAAGAATGCATTTTAAATTTTATGAAGTGAGAAGAAAATAAATAAACAATTTAAAATTTGCATTATATAAAGTGAGAAGAAATTTTAAATTATTTTTTTTATGTAGTTATTTGAAATTTATTTAACTTAATAAAATACTTCATAAATTCACATCATTTTAAAAAAAAATTCCATAAAATATTTACTTCCATTCGTTCAAATGCTTAGAGTAAGTAACTAATGAATTGTCAATGTAATAAAAAAAAATTAGTATTTTATCCCAACATTCTAGTTAATCGGAATAAAAGAGATTGAATGATATAAAAATCATAAATGAAAAGCTATAGCTATCTAACCATTGAATGAAAGCATCAAAATGAAAACAAGCATAAAAAATAAGATAAAGAAAAAATAATCTTAGACATAAAAATTAAAAAGAGAAACAAGTCAATTAGCTAATTGAACTAATTTCATTTACCAACTAAACAAAAAAGCAATTAAATAAGATGAAACATCTCTTATAACTCCATCAATGTCTCAGGTTCAAACACACAAGCTTAAATATCCAGCCACAATAAAAGTCTTAAGAGCTTACTGCCCATTTTGGATCCAACAAAACTAAGACCCAACAAACACCTCTAAAATTGTTTGGTTTTTAGGATTATCAAGTGTCTTGAAATTAAAGGTTTTGTTATTACAACAGAGCAACAAATATATACGCGTTCTTGAGTTTTGCCATAACTGATGGTTGGCAGGCTAAGGTTTTATGTGCACTGTTACATAAATACAATCTTTACAAAGCATGCATAAGGTTCTTATGTGCACTGTTACATAAGCAGGCAATATTTTAACTTCCAACATTTAGTCTGAGTCCAATTTTCCAAACCAAAAGGATTCCAAACTTTTTTCCCGCTTTTAAATTGACAATGGTGACAAACACCGGATATAACATAACAAACCAAAACTGCACAAGAGTTATGGCATCACACTGACCAAGAGCTGCAAAAATAAATTCACATTACTCTTCATCGCTGTCGTTTCCAAATATAGAGGCCACTGGAACATTTTTCTTCTTTGAAACACTTTGCTTCTTGGCACCAACTGTGTTCTGCATAAAAGTAGAGGAGGCGTTACTGTTGGCATATAAGTATTTCGGCACAAAGCTGGTTCATCATATGAATGCAAATGCATCATCAGGTACTACACTAAGCGAGTACTGGGTTGGCTGGGTTGAAACGGTTAAGACTTGAATTTGAACAAAACATCATGAGCTAGATGATGAAGTCTAAAAATGTTATAAGCATTCCAATTTCAAACCCCATAGTACTACAAGAAAAAATAGTTATTCTTTTCATAGCCATGATACCAGTTAGATATACCTTGGAACCAAATCCTTTAGAAGAAAACCCAAACTTCAAAGTGTTTCGCTGCTCCTGATCTGTTAGCGCGGTAGCAGTCCTAGATTCGGAAGAAACTGAAACTGGTGTTGAGCCAGATTCTTGCTGCAGTTGAAGCCGTTGCTGCTTTTGAGCATCAGCACTGATTGGCATTAAGGAAACCAAAAAGGAAGATATCATGGGAACAACAAGGGAGTTGGAACTAAAAATTAGAACATTGATTCTTCCCCCGGCCAACATAGAATTCAACCATAGCCAAAATAAAACGGGTGAGGAGGGAGTAAGTAAATATTTAGAGAGATAAAAGGATACATTTGAGCAAACTTGGCCAATTCTTTCTCTTGTCGTTGCTGCTCTCGCTTTTGCCTATCATCCCGACTACTGCTTCCATGCATTTCCTTCATTTGCTTGAAACGCTACATATTTAACATCAATGATTAAACATTAGGTGGGCCAAGGAAAACAAAGCCAATTTGGAAACGAGTCAACAAAAGACCCAAGTTAGCGTTAGATAAATCGTCTACCTTCCTGTGATTGTGATCATAAGAGCTCAAGTGCGCTTCAAATTCCATTGCCAATTTGTATTGCTTGTTGCAGAGTTCACAGTAAAACACCTTCCGAATTTCTTTCACCTCAGTTTGAATTTTTTGCTCACGTTCAGCTAACACCTGAATTTTCAGAATTTGCCCGAAGCAGGCAGAAGCCACCAGGTAATAAAAACTGCAGGAAATTCTCAAGATCTTCCAAAGTTGATGGTTCCTTATGACATACCAATCCGGTAAAAAGGCATGCATATAAGTTATATGCTGCCTTCTGCTACCAGGTGCAGGTTTGAGAAAATATAAACATCAACCTCAATACTACTGTATGATTTTTGCACTAAGTACTACTACTTAAGGTTAAGAGTTATAAATCATACCTCCCGTTTCCTCACATTCTCCTCAGTCTCCTCCAACTCAATATCGAGTTTTTTTCTCTGGACATTTTCTTCCGCGGTGAAAAAATCATCTTCTTCCTGTTTACCGACCCCCAGTCTTGGATCTCTAATCCCAGATTTTATTGGCTCAACTATTCCTGCATAAAAGGCCAGAAGGTTAATTCAATAACCCTATATAGAGTATTTACTTTCAAATCACTTTCATTGAAATAATAGGAGGTTATATATAAAAATAATACTGAAAGAAAGGAAGAACATGAATTAATTACCATGATGCCCCATTACAATGAGGTACATACAAATACAGGTGATTCAATAGGTAATCAAGCAGTAAACGGCAGAAAATTACAAAACATCTTCAAAAACTATTGTTTTATTTAAAGTCCATGCACTTTGTAGATCAATAGCTAGGGCAATAAAGGTGAAATGTTAACCTAACCAAATTGTCTACAGATATAAATCAATTATATATGAAGACAACAAAAATCTATGTAGTCAATCCTGGATACGAGCATTAGAGCGAATGACCATAAAAATGGGGTAGCAGCATAGCATGTAGCAAGATTACCACTATTCTAATATTTTTATATTCATTGAATGATTAAGATGATAAATAATTAATATTGTATAAGAAAAAATCTATATATATTTCATAATTAAACCTAAAACTAGTATTCTTCGAGACCAGCCTCTTATCTCCTATTGGCGCAGCCTACTTGACATTGCTACGCATCTACTCAGCATTAATTTCTTTTTTTTTTTGTCATTCTTCCTTGCTTCTTCGATTCTTACCTACATGGGAATGAGCTTGCGGAAAAACCCTGTGCTGTGTTCAGAAAGTCGCAGAAAAACATTATGTCAAATGGGTAGTTCAGTGATAGTGATGACATTTAAGACAATTTCACCATCCCAACCATTTTGCCCACAAAGTGTTGGAATACAGGCCAGTGGCCACTATATGAAAACACAACGTGTTGTTCTAATTGCACCATGATTAACTAATTACCTTCAATTGCAACTGTGCTCTGTTCACCAAGACTCTGCAATTGCACCATGATTAACTACCCTAGACAAAAACTACAGCAATCTTCACAATTGCTTATGACAGAATACTAGGTGTTGCTCTATGGAAGCCAGCAGCTCTAAAGGCAGCATGAATGTAAGCTTTAAATTATAGGTTTTGAATTTTTATAAGGAATCACATGTCTCAGAATGAATACAGCAGCAGCAACAACCAAGTCTTATCCCACTAAGTGAGGTCGACTACATGGATCAACTTCAGTTCTGCCAATATGTTCTATCCGAAACCATACTTCTCTCCAAATCGTTAATCTCTAGATATTTCTTAATAATTTCTCATATAGTTTTTCTAGGTCTTCCTCTACTTCTAGCTCTTTGACTCCTCTCTATCTGATCTACCCTCCTTACCACAGAATGTTCAGGTCTTCTCTCTACAAGCTCAAACCACCTAAGTCTATTTTCCCCCATCTTTTCTAAAATTGAATAGAGAAGAAAAAAATATGTTTGTTTATCATAATCAGTTATCACAATTAGATTGAAGTCTTGTTGGATAGTTTTTCTTCCATTTATATCAATCAAGTTGGAATGAAGGATAAGGGAAATGGTGTATGGCAGAGGGAGTACTAAAGCGGAGGTCAAGGACAACTCATGCAACATACAAGAAAATAAAACAATGGCTAATACATAAAATAGACCATCAATTGAAAAGAGAAACAAGTAGAAAAATGAAAGAAAGTTAAAAAATAAACCTTGTTCATCTTTGCCAAGACCCTTTCCTTTCCAACCCATCTTTTGAAGAAGCTTAAAACCAATATTAGACGAATTTATATGAGTGTCCAAAGATGCTTGTTCAACATTATCCAGATCAACATTTTCGGTTGGCCTTTGATTGATCGGCATGCGAAAATCCTCAGTAAGGGAGTCCTCATAAGCCTGAACAAGCCAATTAATGTTCATTCATCAATCAACAACAATGGCATAAACATAAAATAAAATAAAAAATACTAAACTTTGAAAGACTTGTTAGTAATAATAAAAAATAAAAATAAAAAGAGATCCATAGGATAGAATTACCCGATCCTTCGTAAATTGCTTCCTTTCCCGGCCACTGGTTTCATGCTTGCCTTTGGTCCAACGGTAATCCATTTTCTGTCGACCTACGGAACAAAAAGCTTAAGTAATTAGACCAATCTTAGCGTGGTCGAGTTCTCTGGTACGTTGGAGAGAGGGAGGAATATCTGAAACATGAAAAGAAAGAAAAAGGAAAACCTACTGGCGGCCGACAAGCAACTTCGACCAGCTTCACGATGCTTTGATTTTACGGAGAACCGTTGAATTTTGTTGTTTTAGGGTTTTATCAAATGTTAAATTGTGTTCCTTCCCCTCTCATGGTAAATCTTTGAAATTAGTTTTTTTTTTATAAGTTAATGTTTTAAATTGTAAACAAAGAAATGTGAATTTTTTTTTAAAATAACATATATTATAAAATAAAATACCAAAATAACATATATTTGGAAAAATTTACCAAACTAACACACTTTGGCACACATTCGCCAAATCATTTGATGAAGATGAGTATATGTTTAAGGATTCGCCAAATGGTTTGGCTAGGGATGAACCAATTCGCCATTCCATTTGGCGAATGAGTGTACTTTGATGTACCAATTTGCCAAATGGATTGTTGAATGTGTGTACAATTTTTGAATTTTTGGATTTAAGGTTTTTGATATTTTTGTGTTATATATATTTACTTATATATTTACTTATTTATATATATATATATATATATATATATATATATATATATATATATATATATATATATATATAAGTATATATATATATATAAGTATATATATATATATATATATATATATATATATATATATATATATATATATATATATACTTATATATATATATATATATATACTTATACATATATATATATATATATATATATATATATATATATATATATATATATATATATATATATATCTTATATATATTTACTTATATATATTTACTTATTTATATATATATATATATATATATATATATATATATATATATATATATATATATATATATATATATATATATATATATATTTATATATGTATATACTTTTACTTATATATTTTTTTTTTCTTTTATAAATATATATATAAAGGAAAATTATAATATGAAATAAAATTATATCTAAAGAAAATTATTGATATAAAAGAAAATTAGAGAATATGAGAAAACGAAATATATATTAAAAGAAAATTCTTATTAATAATTCAAGAACGACATTACAAAAACTAATTTCCCGCCCGATCTAACTGTCCCCCAGTACCACATCCACGGGGATGACCCCGTCTTCGAACCCTACCACCAGGTTGTCGAGGTTCCGCTTGTATTTGTGTGTTTGGTGGAGGCGGTTGTTGTTGAGTCCATGATTCAGCCTGTCCCCAATTACGTGGAAGGTTGCTGCCAAAGGCGCTGCCGTAACTGAGTTGTGTGCCCATGTTTTCAAAGCTGGGTCGGATAGGTTGGGCTGGGTTGGATTGGGTTGGGTGAGGACGATAGGCTTGACCAAACGAGGATATTGCCTCGTTTTGAGAATGAAACAAAGGTGGGGGGCTATAGGTTGGTGTGGACATGAAGGGGTTGTCGGGGGTATAGTGGTGTTGGTAAGGCTCTTGATGTTGTGATTGGGTTTGTGGCATGAAGGGGTTATGTGTTTGGATGAATGGCCTATGGGTGTGTGAAGTCGATGGCTGGAATTGGGTGGGGCAGTCATGTTGTGGAGTTGGTGGTTGGGTGTATGCTGCGGCCTGGGCGCGGGGGTCGATCAAGTATGGGTTATCAGACACCCATTGTTGCATAGTAACTGACCTAAACCAAACTAAATATTCTCTAGTTGGTCTGACGTTTTGCAGCACTTGGTCAGTTAGGACATGTTGGCGTCGATCCCTCCATTGTTGACGTAACTCCCTTGCAAAGTCTCTCCAATCTTCCATGTTCCACATGTCACTCACTCTTTTCAAATGCCAATTTCCCAAACATGTCGGAGGGGCCGGAATATCCTGTTGCATTCCGAACTGCATTTTCACCCGATCTGTTTGGTGCATTTCAATTGTAGTGAAGCGGATGATTGGAGTTTTTGCCGTCCAAATTTCAGCATCTTCCGGGTTAGGCTCATGGTCGAGTGCTAAATATGGGCGCCAGATGAACTACGGAAAAAAAAAATTTGTTAGTATAAAATTATTTTAGTTAATAAAATGCAATAAAACGGAAAAATATTTTTTATATGTGACAATACCTGATCGATCCCCACGTGGTCTAACAACTGGCGATATAGAACTATAGAACTTCTTGGGTTTCTACTATAATCCATCCCAAGATCGGACCAGCTAAGCACAGCAAATTTAAACACATTTAGATACAATAACAATTTAAATATTTAAAATATAATATGTTTGGAAATAAAAATTAAAAGTGGACTCACTGGTTTGCGTAGGGGAACGGGCATGGATTCATGTTGCGTGGGGCAAGCATCGGCAGTCTGGAATACCCCCAAGCTTGTAACAAAAATGCACACCCATAAAACGTACAAGTATCCTTTGCGGCATTTTTACAAAGGCTACTGTACAAGTGTGCCAAAACAGCTGAACCCCAACTGTATGTATTTACATTGTTGATGTTTCGCAACAATGGTAAATACATCATGTTTATTGTGTTCCCGGTACCGTCGGGAAATAAAAAATGACCAAATAAAAGCATAATATAACACCGAGTTTTTTGCATTATTTCTAACTCGGTAGAATCTTCAGTTAAAATAAAACTAGAATAGTGCTCTCTAAGGAGTCCTAGATTTATACCTGAACCCCGGCTACGAGTATTTGATGGCTGCTCCTCGTCAATTAGAGGGGCACCCAGCAAATCCGCAACTATAGAAACATCCTGGTTGACCTTACCGAAGACGGCTCTGCCGGATACACGTAACCCCAAGAGCATGTATACGTCTTCCAAGGTGACAGTGCATTCACCGAAGGGCAGGTGAAATGTGTGTGTCTCTGGCCTCCACCTCTCTTGGAGTGCCAAGATGAATTTTGAGTCTATTGAGTTGTTGTGAACCTTAATAACATCCCCAAACCCGCACAACTGTAGACACGGTTCAATGATCGGATCGAACTCAATGTAGTCGTGCACCCGACAGCGAAATCTTCTTACATTCTGTAAAAAAATTCATCGAAATAAGTACGCAATAATATATATATTTATGTGTAAAAATAAAAAGAAATAAATATATATATATATATATATATATATATATATATATATATATATATATATATATATATATATATATATATGTAAATATATATATATATATATGTAAAAATATATATATATATATATATATATATATATGTAAATATATATATATATATATATATATATATATATATATATATATATATATATATATATATATATATATATATATTTACATATATATATATATATATATATATATACATATATATATATATATGTATATATATATATATGTATATATATATATATGTATGTATATATATATATATATATATATATATACATATATATATATATATATATATATATATATATATATATATATGTAAATATATATATATATATATATATATATATATATATGTAAATATATATATATATATACATATATATATATATATATATATATATATATATATGTAAATATATATATATATATATATATATATATATATATATATATATGTAAATATATATATATATATATATATATATATATATATATATATATATATGTGTGTAAATATATATATAAATGGAACCCTAATTATATGCGTAATAGAATGAAATATATATATAAATGGAACCCTAAAAAATATGCGTAATAGAATGTACGAAAATGAAACTTACGAATGCGGCGATATTTTCTTGTGTGCCTCGGTGTTGATCTCCCATCGTTAGTAATGCCATTTTCTTTTTCGCACTGATACTTGAGATTCACTATTTGATATAAGATGTTTAAGTTGTTTGAAATATGATTGTGTGATATTTTAGGGTCACTATGTATGGTATTTATAACTTTTTGCATTTACATGATGCGGATTAGATTAAAAGAAGAACAAACATGCATATTCGCCAATCCATGTGGCGAATTACACAAAACCATTGAACTAATTCGCCAAACAAAGTGGCGAATAAGAACAAGGTGTTCTTGCATGTGCTGTGATTGGTTCGTGTATGTGTTTGTGGATCCCTCTTCTTCAAGCTGATTGGCGAAAGTGCAAGTTAGAGGATCACCAGCACACTACACAAAAGTCCAAAGGAATCTCTGCATGGGAGCAGGCTTGCAGGCATTGGAAATGATCAAGCATCTCTGCTGCGTTTCACAGCTTTGCAGGTGACATAAATGGATAGTGGATTCGCCAATCCATTTGGCGAATTGCTATTGAATTTACCTTAGTTCGCCAATTCATCTGGCGAACGTGTACAACATGCCTCACTTAGTTAGTTTAGTTACATGGAGTTAGTTTAGTTAGGTTAGTTAATAGTTATCCTAGTTTGGTTAATTACTAGTTAAGTTAGTTAGTTATGTTATATTAGTTAGTTAGGGTTTAACTTAATTAGTTTAATTAGGTTTAGTTAGGGTTTAACTTAATTAGTTTAATTAGGTTTAGTTAGTTAGTTAGGTTATATTAGTTAGTTAGGGTTTAACTTAATTAGGTTTAGTTAGGGTTTAACTTAATTAGTTTAATTAGGTTTAGTTAGTTAGTTAGGTTATATTAGTTAGTTAGGGTTTAACTTAATTAGTTTAATTAGGTTTAGTTAGGGTTTAACTTAATTAGTTTAATTAGGTTTAGTTAGTTAGTTAAGTTATATTAGTTAGTTTATGAGTAGGTTAGCTAAGTTAGCTTAATTAGGGTTTACGATTAGGTTAGCTAAGTTAGCTTAATTTATATATACATATTTATATATATATATATATATATATATATATATATATATATATATATTAATGAAACCAATATATATATATATATATATATATATATATATATATATATATTAATGAAACCCTAATTTTATATATATATATATATATATATATATATATATATATATATATATATATATTAATGAAACCCTAATTTTATATATATGGTGCAGGAGATAAGCCTATATGGTGCAGGAGATAAGCCTATATGGTGCAGGAGCTAAGCCTATATGGTGCAGGAGATAAGCCTATATGGTGCAGGAGCTAAGCCTATATGGTGCAGGAGATAAGCCTATATGGTGCAGGAGATAAGCCTATGAGACATTAATTCACATTAATTCAGAACCCTAAATATAACCATAAAATATATTTTTGCCTTTACTATTTAAGATTGGTTTCATATCTTCATTGTACCATAAACTGCAAAACATTTTCATATATCTAAAACAGTCTTTGAATACGAACTATGTCTCAAATACCCCAGTATATGATCAACGCCCATACAAATGGCGAAATATTTGAGTGTAACCATTCTGGTTTCAACTTTCGAAACACCGAGGTTACGCGGTTCTCAATCGTCCGACAATCCAATTTCGCTCATCTAAAAAAGAGATTGGAAAACAAAATGCAGCGTGGTCCAATTGACGTCATTATTTACAAAAATCCAGTATTCTATGAGGATAACCAGGTCATGTATTTCCAATTAACCATCTCTGACGACGAAAGTGTTCGTACTATGTTTCTAAGCCATGAGTATTCTGGTTTCAATGATATCGAGTTGTATGTTACGTTTCACCAACAACAAGTGTCTCAGCCCATTGATCATTCGCAAGTCTTTATCGAATCTGACAATGATTTGGCTGAAGTGGATGTTGTTGATGAGGACGAGGAACAAGAGGAGGCAGTAGTTGATGAAATGGTCAATGAAGACGAGGTTCCGGCCAGTCATGTATATCATCCTCCTCCACACATGACAAACTTGAACTTGGGAAGTGAAGACCCATCTTCAGACATATTTTATGTTCCGTATCCACAAAGGCAGGGTTCAATAAAGGAGGGCGACCATTTTCGAACAAAAGAAGAATGCGTTCGAGCTATAAAATATTACCACATGGATTTATCGGCTGATTATAGGGTCGACCGAACGAATCCTACACTATATATGATACGTTGTCGTAACGTGGCATGCCCGTTTCGATTGACAGCATCATACAGAAAAAGAAGTGAAGATTGGAAGGTTGCTTCAATGGGACCGGAGCATACATGTGTCATAACCAACTCACTGCAGGATCATCGGCAACTTAGCTCTCAGCTAATATGCAACGATATCCTATCAATCGTTGCTGACGATCCTTCAGTCAAGGTCAGCACGATAATTAAGCACATAGTTCAGAAGCACAACTATACTCCTTCATACAGGAAAGCATGGATTGCTAGAACTAAGGCTGTTGCCGTTGTATTCGGAAATTGGGAGGACTCGTACAAAGAACTCCCAAAGTTTTTGCTGGCACTGAAGCACTATGCACCTGGGACCGTTGTCATCCTTGAGACCTTGCCGGCGTATACTTCGGAAAGTCATTGTGTCAGTGGAAATGGCATATTCCACCGGCTCTTTTGGGCTTTTGACCCATGTATAAAGGGTTTTTCCTTCTGCAAGCCTATAATCCAAATTGATGGAACATGGCTCTACGGGAAATACAAAGGAACTCTATTGATGGCAGTGGCACAGGACGGCAACAGCAATATCTTTCCAATTGCATTCGCTATCGTCGAGGGAGAGACTGCCGAGGCCTGGAGTTTTTTCCTAAAAAATCTTCGCAACCATGTGGCTCCCCAGTCTAACTTATGTTTGATTTCGGACAGACATGCATCAATTGAGAGTGCATGGAAGAATGTTGATAACGGCTGGCAGGAACCGCCTTCAACACATGTCTATTGTATTAGACACATAGCGCAAAACTTCATGAGAGAGATCAAGGATAAGACACTGCGGAAGAAGGTCGTGAATGCAGGGTACTCATTAACCGAACCGTCATTCAAACATTATCGTGACGAAATCAGAATGGCGAATGAAGATGCATTCAGATGGATAAACCAGATTCCTTTAGATAAGTGGACCAGGGCCTACGACAAAGGACAACGCTGGGGTCACATGACAACAAACCTCGTTGAATCCATGAACTCTGTTTTCAAAGGAATCCGCAACCTACCGATAACCGCTTTGGTGAGGTCAACCTACTTTAGGCTCAGAGCACTTTTTGACACCAGGCGTTCAAAGTGGAGTTCAATCCTACAGTCTGGTCAAGTGTTCAGCGATAGTTCTATGACATTCATCAAAGACGAAGCATCCAAGTCTAACACACATGTGGTCACTGTGTTTAACCGCAGTAAGGGACATTTCAATGTTGATGAGATCATGGATCACAACGAAGGGAGACCGAGGGGATCCTATCGGGT